>JAESUZ010000774.1:0-537239 GCA_017311185.1 Proteles cristata cristata
CGACTTTCGCTCAGGTCATGATCTCGCGGTTCGTGGGTTCGAGCCCCGCGTCGGGCTCTGTGCTGACTGCCAGCTCAGAGCCTGGAGCCTGTTTCAGTCTGTGACTCCCTCTCTCTCTGACCCTCCCCTGCTCATGCTGTCTCTCTCTGTCTCCTGAAAATAAATAAAACATTAAAAAAAAAAAAAAGATATAGAAGTCCCCTCTTCACGCAGGATGACAATTGCTATGATTTCTCTTTCAGCAGATTCATGTAATGTAATCTTCTCTACAGAAAGGAAGGGATACAGAATGGACACGCACAGAGGCAAAAGAACACGCGTGACTTGGAGAAGGTGACTGGGTTACACTCTACATTCACTGGGGATGGAAAAGCGTCCCCTTCTTTGTAGTTAACAAACACATTCACATTGCCTCCATGTCTCCTGAGCTCTCAGGGTCAGCCTATCTCATTCAGGAGATGAAATGATATCATGGGCTATCATATTTTCAAGGTGTCGAGGGCATGTTCCCAGGCCTAGGCGAGGGGGAAAGAGCCATCAAGGGGTAATGTAAGCAGTGGAGGTGTGACCTATCAGAGTGAGCTCCAAAGGTCAGTCAGCCCTGCTCTGTCCTCTTGCTGACAAAGGAAGTGACTGTACATCTGTCACTTAACCTGTCGTTCCATACTCCTCACAGGAGAAGGCTGACCTGGTGTATAACTGATCATCAGACTCGTTTACCATCCCGCATACCTTCACAGAAGACTCTTCTTCACGTGCAGATGCGTGGCCAAAACAGAAAATACTCCCAAGTCACAGATGACTTCCTGAGAGCCCCATTCCACCCCATCATGCCATTCCCTCTTTGAGTAAAGTGATACTTCACGCGGAGAGGGGGAAAGGGTCCGACATTACCAAAAAAAAAACACTTACGAAATCTTTTCAGAGGAATCTTATCTCCAGTTTCTGTGAAATATTAAGCTACCACCATTACGCCAGGAAGATAATCCGACTTATAAACCATAGAAACGACACAACTTTAAAGGAGGCTTCAATTTTATAAAGCAAGAAAATCCTATAGTGAGCTTTTAAACCTTACAGACAAACCACACCAAATACAGCCCCAGGGTTATTTTGTCCCGGTCATGCTTAAAAAGCATCATTTTGCAGACTCAGATGGTTAGCAGCAAGCCACAGTGAGTTCCCAAATGAAATCATGCACTTCTCAGAACCCGGCCAGCACGGCCACATAAATGGGATAGAGGGCTCCTGGCCGACATTCGTAGCCAAGTTCATCCTGTTTCAACAGGACAGGATAGAACTATTCTCCAGACAGCCAAGTGGAAGACCTGCCCAGCTGGCAAGAACACTCTTCAATAGGCCTCTCCTTGTATTTAGCTCACGACAGTGCAGCAGTTAATGAAATTCCAAGGGACAATTGAGAAGTCTCCCTCAGAATTCATGGCAGAGCTCGCACGGAAGACCGTAGGCACAGACCTGCTGGCTGGGACCCAGAGATGTACTACGAGACCAACCACATTTCCAGTTAGTCAGGCTTTTATTTCCTGGGGAAGCCCTCCGCCCTTGGAGCAGAGTACAGCTGGAAGAAAAACAGTCTTCGTGCTTTGGAAGCTAATGTGCCTACCGATGGAAAAGATCAAATGAGCAAGAACAAAAAATAGAAACAGGATTCTGAGATGGAATGGGGTTGCTTAACTGCAGAGTTTCCTGTAGTCAAAAATAGAATCCAGACACTTGACAGTCATATGCACTCATGCAGTCGCCCATCATGAGTGATGGGGAATTACATGCAACATGAAGACAAGAAAACGCCCCGTCACCTACAGGCACGATAATACGGGTAAAACAGAATGATGTTCAGACTGCTTTACTCCCCTGGACTTTGGGTCTTTGTTTTGCTTTGTTTTGTCTGCTACAATCTCCTAACACTGTGAACACAGCTAAGACTTGTGCGGGGAAAACAGGGAACGAGATGGGGTCTCTAAATAACTGTGGTTCACTCTGAACACTGAATGCCATGACATGTACTAAGATTTTTAATGGAAAATACCATCGCCAATGGGAATTACGATGGCATTCTATGCATAGGAGTCAAGGAAGGGCTACCAACCATTCCAAACACTCTTTTTCCAAGTCTCAGTTTAACCATCCTTAAAATGGCCCTTTAGAGGAGTACTTCTCAAATTTTAACGCTTCTGCAGATCACCTGAGGATGCTAATAAAATGCAGATTCGATTCTGAGTCAGTAGTTCTGGATGACGGGTTAACAGGAGACTTTCTGTAGTTCTAATAAGCTTCCAGGTGTCGTGATGGCCCTGGTCAGAGGATCAAGCTGAGAGCGGCCATGGGAGTGGGTTCTTACGGAAACACTGTGGGCTGTCTCACTATCAGCCTTCCCCTTTCTTCTCTCTCAAAGAACCTTGGTTGCACTGGAACAGCACTGTACTGAACCCAAGGGATGGGTCATGCTCGAGCCAAGCCAGTGCTGGGAATCCAAGTCTCCCTCTGCTAGATCCTGACATAGGGGAGGGAAGATGATCCAACATTGGCCACCGATTTGGACGGGGATGTCAGCTAAACTTCTTGCGATGAAAGAATCGCTCTCCTCACTCCCTGAACTCCTGCTCTGGTGTCTGCTGTAGGGGCTGAGAGAGCCGTCTTCAAAGCACAGAGTAAGGAGCAGGAGGCTGAAGCAGCGCGACCAGCAACAAGATGGAAGTGGAAGAAGAGCCAAAACCAGGGGTCAGGAAGCTACGACCCACCGGTCAAATCCGAACCACTGTTTTTGTACATAAAGTGATACGGGAGAGCACAACCACATCCATGAGATCACGGACTGTTTTAAGGTTGCTTTTATGCTACAGCAGCAAATGCAAGTATTTGCAGCAGAGGCCTGGCTCTTGAAGCCTAAACTAGTTACTGTCTGGCCCTTCTTGGAAGAACTTTGCTGACCCCTGGCCTAGACCATGAAAGCACCTATCCATACACTTTACCCGTCCTCCACTTGACCTTGACGGCACTTGCACAACTCCCAATTACTTCTTCAATAACTGTCTTCCCCGGTGGACAGCAAGCTCCTTAGCCCTCTTGTTTATTACCAGATGCTGCTCCTTGGCTCAGGACTAAGCATACAGGAGGCACTCAACAAGGTATGCAAATTGTAATTAAGCCCTCACTTTCTAATCAGGATGTTTCAAAGTGTGGTCCCCTTCTCTAAGTCTTTAATGCAAGGCATTGAGAATATTTAGGATATGCTAAAAATCACAGTTCTTCCTAGAGCCTCCTATTAATAACAATAACCTGCTTTTTGTCCTTTACCAACTTCGTTTCCTTCCTCGTAGACTGCTTACAGGAGGGACAGAATGGAGTTGCCAAATCTGGACGTGCCTGATCCAGAAGCAGGAGACCCTGAGACCTGGAAATCCAGGTCAGAATCTGCGTGACCCCCTGGGCCAAACCGTGGCCCAGACGCTGGGCCAATGCACAGTGGACAGCCCGTTTTCAAGCCAACTGGAGTCCACAGCAGAGAGAACCCACAGGAGCCGCTGCCTTTTGTAAGTCCAATAGGAAACATAAATTTTGAATAAAGGAAGATCCTAGAACAATAAAAGCTCCAACTTCCTACAGGAGAAAAGCTACTACAGGATATCTTAAAGAGACCTCTAAGCATTTCATAAAACTGTCTATAGCAAAATAGCAAGATGGAAAAGTATGCTTATCAGTTATTTTTAAAGATGAAGCGTTTCCTTGATAAAACTAGCAGTTGATACGCCCCCCTCTATGCTCTTTCATAGCAGGATAGCACAACGATGAAACAAAAAACGTGGACCACGGAATCAAAATGTGGTTGGAATTCCAGCTTGGGAACCTACATAAATCATCTTACCTTTCTATGCCGCAGCTTCTAATCCATAAAATGGGCCTCATACTAATAACCTCTCTCACACATTTGCCAAGTGAATACTTATTGGATGATAAGATATTCTTTTGCGGTTTCATTTCAAAGTGAAAATATAGAAAATCATCCAAATACATTACCTAAGAAATTCTTTTGTTAAATTTAGGTTTTTTTAATTTAATTCCCTTTCCACCCACACTATTGTTCTTAAGTCACATCTACACCCAGTGTGGGGCTTAAACTCATGGCCCTGAGAACAAGAATCACATGTTCTACCAACTGAGCTAGTCAGATGCACTCGCCCCACCCCCACTATTTTGACACCAAACTTCTTGTTTTCTATACTGGAATCTCCCCCATCCTATATTATTTGCTTGTTCATGAAAAACATACTGTAAGTAGTATAGATGCTGATCATTATCCATCAGGCTGTGTGTGAACCTTCTTCCTCAAGAAAACATGAATAAGATAGTTGAGGCACATGGCTGGTTCAGTTAGTGGAGTATGTGACTCTTCATCTCAGGGTCAGGAGTTTGAGCCCCATGTTGGTCTTTGAGACTATGTAGGAGATTTTTTTTTTAATTATCAAGATAAAAAGAGAAACCGCTGCAATAAGAGGTCTCCCCTTTCAGGAAAATGTGACGACTTCACTCAGCAAAGAGAAATACATGAGAACAGCAAATATCATGTATCTTTAGGTCCACACTTAGTACTATTCTAAAGCCATTATGTAGCTCTGAGCCTCCATCTACACACCTATAAAACAGAGGTTAGTTTTGTGATGACTAGGGAAAGAGACAAACAGTTAAAGGGTTCAAGTTTATGATCTGATATGTAAGCAATAAGGAGCTTAACAAATTTTAATCAGGTCTTACTAAACTCTGGATGCTAGGAAAACAACAGGTTTCAAAAGAGTACAGGTTTTTTTTAATTATTATTTTTTTAATGTTTTTATTATTTTTGAGACAGAGAGAGCACAAGCAGGGGAGGGGCAGAGAGGGAGAGAGGGAAACATAGAACGTGAAGCAGGCTCCAGGCTCTGAGCTGTTAGTATAGAGCCTGACGCGGAGCTCGAACCCACGAACCAGAAGATCATGACCTGAGCTGAAGTTGGATACTTAACTGACTGAGCCGCCCAGTCGCCCCTCAAAAGGTTAAGTTCTAATGGAGGAATAGGCCCACAGCGGCTGGCAAGATCGTTTTTCAGAAGAAAATGAAAGGAAGCTGGGAGAAAGGAACAGAACGTGAAAAAGTACCGTTTTATAGACACTTATTTGTAGGTCTCCCTGGGAAAGTGAGGTCTGAAGAAAGACCAGAATGGAGTGAAAAAGCAAGTTATATGCTTTGGAGCTGTAGGTAGGGTAGACAGAGGGGAAAGGAGCATATTCTAGATGGTAAATATTGAGGGCAGGCCCTGAGTGTGTTCCAAAGAAGGTTCTCCTTGGATCCTGCAACTCTCTCTCCCTCTCCTCTCTCCCTCTCCCTCTCCCTCTCTCTCTCTCTCTCTCTCTCACACACACACACACACACACACACACACACACTCTCACAAAGAGTCACCCACAAGAGGAGTATGTGATGAGGAATGCAGACCATTCCCGGACGTGGCCTCCTATAGGCACGGTGTGGGGAATACTCTGGAAGGCACATTTGACAGGGGAGGAGGGGTTTGTTAAAGAACAGAGATGTGTGGACACGTCCAGGCACACATTATCTCCGTATGGAGGGAACCCTCTCCTCATCAAGGGAACATCTGCCTCTCTCACAACACGGCCACACCTCCTGAGACTACCGTAGGCTGGAACATAGCTGAGTTTCACACTAACAGCACCTCCTGTTATGGGCGAGAATCAGGAGAATCTCCTAACTGGTGCCTCTGCTGCTGGTACAACCACGTGGTAATTGTTTCTTCTCCTCACGGTTAACGAACAGGATTCAGAGACAGCAAGTACTCACCAGTAATTGCTCTTAAGGCAGGTCCCGGGAAGAGGACTTTGCCCCCGTCCTAAGGACAGGCTGCAGAGGGGAAGAATGGTGGGAAGCATGGGTAACAAACTTGCATCCCATTTCCGAAGGACTTTTGTTTTAAAAATGCTGATTTCATGCATTCCGTACATAGGTAGTGTTCAAATATCAACCCCGGCCTATTAGGAATGGTAAGAGTTTATTGGAGTAAAAGTCCATTCCAATGGGGGCACACCGAACCAGAAGTGGTGAGGCACAGTCCATTAACAGGAGCTGGAGAGAACCTTCGGTAGAGAAAAGGAGGAAGCAAAGTAAGGAAATCATTGATTGCCTATAGCTTTGAGCCTTGTTGGCTGCTTGTGACTGGTGGTCCTCAGGTTTCAGTTTCATCACCTTGAGGCATTTGCAGGCTTATGATGTAGGCCGCCACGACACAACAGCCACCTCCATCTCGAGTCTCATGGTGTCCTTGTTTAATGAACAGGCTAGTAGATAACTAGGTCCATCGACAAATGAATCTGGACATTGGCTGGCTTTTTATTTGCTTTCTATTTGTCACAACGTAAACAGTGACGTTCTGACCATTCTCTAGACATCCTGCAGCTGTGGTCACACTCTTCCTTCGGAGAGGCCCGAAACACTCCCTCACTCCACCAGGCATGATCAACCCCGTTCGCATCAGCCACCGTCCACACAGCACCTGCAACAGAGCAGGAGCCGAGCGCTTATCTGATGCAAAATCAACACTCGCATCGCAGCTGGAAAGCTGTGCTTACTGAGGACAGCGTAGTCCAGATCACGTGTGAGGCCTCCAACGGAGCCGATCACAGGAATCATAGGCACCCATGCCCTGCCCTTTGGGCGCATTTCCGCCACTGGGAACCAGGTGAAAACCCAACTCACCTCCTCCCACGTGGGAGAGGACTGCGGATATTCTCTGGGTCCCCTTCCCACACACGCTGAGTTCTCAAGCAGCCATTAACAGCACGTACAGACTGATAAAAGGATATTTACAGAACCAGGCTTTCCCCAGGAAATGAGGGAGGCTTTCTGACTCACAGGGTAAAAGAAATCAATGAGGATCAGTTGGCTGGCTATATAAAACGTATGTGAGACAAAAAGGAAGGAGAGGTAGGGAGAGATGGTTTAAATCACCACCATATTCAGTGTGTGGCAAGCGCATTTCCCGCCCCTGCCTCAATCCATTCATGGTGTCTAATTCAAATACAGTCCTTTCAAAACCTTAAAGGGGCAGAGGATGCCGTTCCAGGCACCTCCCTGGTCCATGCGCTTTCTTTGCCTACGGCACAAATAAATAGTCGACATTTACAGACTTTACTAAATGCAAGTGGCATTTACAGACTATCTCTTACCCTCTTTACTATCTACACAAGGGGCGTTAGTCAGATTTTTAGATGAAGTTCAGAAAAATTCATTGATGTGTCTTTAGTGGCTATGTCACACAACAGAAAACGGTGCCGCTAAATGTCAAATCCAGGTCTGGATCGCAATGGTATTTTCAGAGCACCATGATGCATCTCAGGGGAATAAAAATAAATAAAAATATGTACCTCCATTCCATAATTTATAAACTTGAGGAGTCCAAATGTATCTGTGTCCTCAGGACTTCGGGTGGGAGCAAACGATTGCTTCCTTCTAAGCGGTCCCCCCAAAACAGCTCACTCTTCTATGCCCATCATGACTTCTGCTCACACACCCACCACCACACCTAGAAGCCATCGTCCATCCTGGACGCAGTGCAGATTCTGTTTAGCATCTTTCTTGGATGATCTCCAACACACTGCGCTTCCACCCTTGCTTCCCCTCTTCTCATTTAGGACCCACCAAGTTATGAGGGAGGAGGGGGATGGGGGGAAATCAAGAATTCCATAAATCGTGTCCTACTTCAAACTTCTGTCTTACTGATGTCTAAGCTACAGGTGCTGTCCCCCTCCTGAATTGATGGCTGCTGGGGTCTTCGCTCGGATTCAAAAAGCAACTAACTGTCCCTTGTTAGCAGGATGCGTAACAGAGATGGTAAGAGGTGTGCGCTGAGCCCTAAGGAGTCTCCGAATACTGACACACCGAAAGGAAACGTGCATGAGACAGGTGTGTTACCAAACTTCAGAGGCGGCTCACACCGAGGCAGGGCGACATTTCAGCGAGACGCTCAGGACCCGCAAGACGATGAGTTAGACACGGAGCAACTGCCAGCAACGTGGCATGTTCATCGCTTAAACACTCCATTTCATTCCAAGGTACCAAAACGATAATAGACTTTATTCTAATTGGATTGTCTGCAATGAGCCAATTTAAGTGCTAAATGCTGCGAATTATTCAGCCTGACATAGCAATGCACTGATGTGAGCTGCTGCAGGGCAGGAGGTTTGTGGAAAGTGTGAGCTCCCGGAGCATAATGAGGAGCTGCGAGTCTAACTTGGCAGACCTCCACCGCACAGATTCATATTGTCTCAACAGCTGTGGGGGACACAAAAAGCATTGCCTGCCACCTTGACCCAAAATGCATCTGCCATCAGCCAGTACAGCTGATTTGGTAACTTTCCAGCTCCGGTGTCACTGGGATGAAGATAGGTCGAAGGCTTAACAGGAGAATGGCTCCGAATACAAGAAAACATTATCCACAAGAACAAGAATAGGCACCGTTCACCGTTGCTTTGGTTCCATTATTTTGACATTTGCAGAAGGTTGTAATGGTTAAACTCATACAGACAGTGGCCAGAGTTTGCTAAACAGTGATTAAAAGCTTGGGACCTTGATGGGAAACGGATCTACCACATGTCAGTTAACTGACCCCCAAGGCAGGTCATGTAATGTTCTTGCAGCTCATTTCCTTCTCTCTAAAAATCGGCCTGTGGTGCCTGGGTGGCTGAGTCAGTTAAGCATCCAACTCTTGATTTCGGCTCAGATCTTGATCTCAGAGTTGGGAAGATCGAGTCCCTTGATGGGCTCTGTACGGACATGTTGAAGCCTGCCTGGGATGTGCTCTCTCTCTCTCTCATTCTCTCTCTCTCTCGCTCTCTCTCTAGAAATAAATAAATAAACATTTTTTAAAAATAAAAATGAGCCTGATAACAGTGCCCATGTGTCACATGACTGGTATGACGATTAAATATATATAGGAATTTTGAACATGTATGGAGCCCAATACAAGTAATTAGAAATAAAGATTAAAATATGTAAACATACACACACACACACAATAATGTACACTTATTGATTTTTTTCCAGAGATTTAAAGAGAATAGGCACCTAGGGAGCCCCAGCTGTAACCTAAAGTATCCCTATCTTGTATTAGACATAAAAGGTGCCTGATTTGAAAGTGAGATTTATTCTGCCATAGCTTCACCTCTAGAAATCACTTATAAAAGACCTGGGGGGTGGGGGTTAGAGAGATGGTCTCGTGGGTAACCATCTAGCACTAAAATTAGGATTTTCAAAATTAATTTATGACTATGATAATCTTGTTACTAAAATAATTTTTAATACTGTCCGATTTCCAAATTGAACTACATTTTCAATAAATATTATGGTTCTATATATATAGTCAAAAATAAGTCCAGAATGCCATGAAAAAACTCAATTTACAAATGCCAACAAAGAAAAACACAGAGCCAACTTTTAATGGCTCAAGAGGCAAGTGTTCCTTCAGCTTGCTGGCTAAAGGGTAAATTAAAATTTCTCCCATGTTCCATGTCAAATACAACTCACTTCATTTGGGCCGAGGGGGTAAAGTGCCGTAATATTATTGTCTGACTTAACAGTGTGCCATGTATTTTCTATTCATAAGAATTAACAACAGTTGAATAGTTTACTTAGTGACTTTTCCCTCGTATGTGCTAAGTCACATGGGCCCAGACACATTAATTCAGGAACAGGCTGGAATTATTCATTCTGTTCAGCTAGGAGATATAAATGCAACCCAAGCCATCTCAAATTTGGTGTCACTCTCTGGGCTTTCTTTATGATTCAGGTTTAGGCATTTCATGCTAAATCAAGTGAAAACATGGTGCTTCGTAAACTCTGATGATTCCTGTTATGATGGAGCAGTCTTGCTGAAAAATTAATTTCCATTTACATAGACTATCTGAAAAAAAAAAATCAGACACAAACACTTCCTGGACTTCTCAGAAAAAAAAAAAAAAGTTCCCATAAGGTCTCCCTTGGCAAAGACTCCAGAGCAACTTCTGAAGAAGGATTCACAAACTTGATGGTGTATCTAATGAGAGGCCAAAGAATAATAAGATGATGACAAGTAAGATCTATTTTGCAGCTCTATTGACAGAACAACAATGCCTTCCTCCAACTGGATGCCAAGTCTGCTAAATAAACAGTAAAGAAGCACAAAAATTCCACATTCATCAGGATTTTAGCTCAAATCCCTGCCGCTGCCATAGTCAAGCCAGGAGGAGAGAAGCAAGAGATGTCCTGAAATATTCAGAATGCACTGAATAATTTTAAAAATTGTGTTCACTTAAACCATTTTGTAAGTAACGGATTCTCACTGTAAAAGACCCAACAACACAGTCATGGTTGGTGAAACAGAACGCATCCCTTTCATCCTTCCTGACCCTAGCCCTCCTCTTCAGAGGAGAAGTAACGTCTTAGGCTTAAGCATCCCGTTCTGGTTCTTGTCTTCTAACTGATACACCCAGGGAAGCATGCCTGCTCTGTAGGATCTACTTTTTACTTCCTTGGTAGTAAGTTGGGAAGGAGATTAAGCTAATGAAATGGGGCAGAGATTTCCCTCTAAAAAGGAACAACTAATGTCTTTTTAGTACACCATCTTTATCCATAAAGATAAAAGACCGTTCTGACTCACTTATGAAGAATACTTTCAAATGCTTAAACTTGGATGGGTAGAGAGACCCCTCCCACACCGCCATCTTCATAGCATGAAAGAGACCTAGGCAGTGGGGACTCTCAGATGACAAGGAATGGCCAAACAGGGCGGAGAGTCTCGGGCACATTGCTCTAAAAGTGAGCAGAAAGAGGAAGTCTAAAGTTCCCAAGAGAGCATTGATAGAATCCGGATCTTAAAGAGAAAGACTCATCTCCAAGAACATCAATGAGCTTTGTATCTTACACCAACAAGGAAGAAATGGTATGTCCAGGGAAATGAACCCTTTCCAACACATGAAAAGTGGCTCAAAGAATTTAAAACGACACAGGCCAGTGGAATACTTATGACCGTCATCTGATTTCAGATCGTGACTTCAATTATGGGACCATGTGCCCAAAGTCCAGTACCACTCAAGACAGACAGTGGTGGGGAGCCCCAAATAAGAAGAAAACCAACTCCCTGACCCAAGGTTTCCATTCAGATGGAAAATAAACCAGATCCTTTGTGAGCTCACTGTGAAACTCAATTAGGCTGAGAAAAGGGGAAAGTTCTTTTGTTATACAGACCAGACACAAAAGGACACTCTAGCAAACTTCTACTAATCTCTGACAGCCAAGCTCTACCTTAAGAGACACTAAGAAACCAAGCTTCTCAGTTTACAAGGCTTTGAAAAATCAGACATTCCCACCAGGTGAGAAGAAAGCATCAGAAAGAACTAAAAGCTAAAGAGTATTCTCTCAGGTTAGTAACATAATAGCTAATGCCCATTTGAGCTTAAATGGAAAGGGGAACAGTGATCCAGTCAAGGATGCTGACTTATTGAGGAATATGCTATAAATAGGTGTTGGGGGGGAGGGGGGGAGAGGCCCAGAACACTGGATATTCTTTCTTGAAGATCAGAAAAGCAAGAGTACGAAGAGACAAAAGAAAGGGCCCCAGGGTGTCTAAGTGGATTAAGTGTCTAACTTCGACTCAGGTCATGATCTCCCAGTTTGTGGGTTTGAGCCCCACGTCAGGATGTGATGACAGCTCAGAGCCTGGAGTCTGCTTCGGATTCTCTCTCTCTCTCTGACCTTCCCCTGCTTTCGCTCGCTCTCTCTCGCACACGCGCGCTCTCTCTCTCTCTCTCAAATAAACATTAAAAAGATAATTTTTAAAAAAGAGACAAAAGAAAAGAAACTCACATAGAAACACAAAGCTTAGAAAAAAATCTTAGCAACCCCTAAGCTCACAGCCATCAGTGTGAAAAAATGCACAGAGAGTACCTGTGATTTGGGAAAAAGGAACCCCTAAGTCTGGAATTCAGCAACCTTTCTGCTCTTGGCCAGTGCTCTTGCACAGTGCACAGCCTGCTCAGCTGTTCACTGCGGCACTTCCCATTAAAAAAAAAAAAAAAATGTGTGCTATTTTCAGCATGACAAAAACCAGTAAAGAGAAAAGCAATTGGAACAAAAATATTTTTAAATAGTGAAAAACATAACTGAAAGCCTAAACATCAAGCTAGTACTTGCTTTGAGACCCTGCAGTCCACACACACACACATCCGGAAAACCAAAGTACCCTTATCAAACCACTCTTAAAATAACTCTAGGCTCTTCAAAATTCAAATGCTTTAGAAGAAACCCCTAACTTCATGGAGAATAAAGAAATGCCAACCTCCCAATCTGAGGTCCCAACTGACAAGAATAAGGGGAATTAAATATCAAAACTATGCAGATTATACAAGCATATCAAACAAAAAGGCAAAGGATCAAAAAAAAAAAATAAACCAACCATGAAAGTTTTGGAAAAGACCCGCCAGTCTTCTGTGCACAAGAATCAATCATAATGACAAATTCTGATGGATTTTTTCCTTGCCCCCCCCCTTTTTTTTTTGATACATTAAAGGGGAATTGAGTCACGCTTAAGTGAAGTTTTATAGTTGGGAGTTCAATAAGCAAAGCCTAATTTTAAATGATGCTGGGACACCACGGAATATAAATCCATAAATAACCTTTAAATTTAAAAGGGAACCAAGAAAACACACTCTCTGTTACATGCATTGTCTTTTCTGTGGAATATTTCTCACTCAAATAAAGAGAAGTGTTACAGCTTTGGCACTGTTTCAACAATGCTCAGGGGCCAAAATGACATATAAGTGGGAATTGCTTGTAAAGAAGGGGTAGTTCTAAAGCTGACTCTATATTCATTGCATATTTTCTTAGAGTATCAACAAATATTCTTGGAAGCGAAACCTGTAAGGTTCAAAAAATACTCTCCAAAATAGTAAGCAGGAAGGTAAGATCCTGACTACTTGCTTCTTACACCACTCACAAAAAGGAAAGATGTGATTACATTTGGGGGACATCAAAGGATGCACTCTTGACAATTTAAGCAGAGGAAATTGAAGGCGTAAATCACGGAGGTGAAAAATGCACAGATTACTGGCGAAGAAAGAAACACAAATGTAAACAACTTTCAAGTTACACTTCAGAGCTATTAAAATACAATGAAATTATAAAACTCAATTTTGGTGGAGCTCTAGATAAACAGGTACATACCGCCTAGCAATGAAACCAACTCCAATCTTTCTCCACAATCTAGCAACCTTTAATAAGAGCTGTTCAAAACCACTAATCCCAAAGAAATAACTTGGGGAAAAAGAAATTAATCTGCAACAAGAAATATTACATTTCATTAAAAAGTAATGAAATCGAAAACAACCTAGTGCTTCAAAATAAGGGAATAATTATACAAACCATGACATAGCATCATATCAGTATATGATGATAGTTAAGGTAATAACTTGCTCATACAACCCTATTAAAAATAAACCTGTAGACAATGTTAGCAGAGAGAAATGTACTTAAATCTATCTATTTAATCAACAAGGAAAATGCGGCTAAATGCATTTATACAGTATATGTGAAAAACACAATCAAAGGTAGGTACAAATAGACGAATCAATCCAAATGTTTAACAAAAATGAGGTGCAAAACCAAAGTGAGAGAGTTAGCTTTTGATGTGTAGACACTCTTCTCCTTCTGTCCACGAATACTAACTATGCTTCTATATCTCAAGTGCGAAGCTAGATGCTTGAAATACAGTAGAGAAAAATCAAGACACAGAGACTGAGCTCATGGACCTCCCAAGGGAAATGCCTCTGTCCCCATCCTTCTGCTTTTAAACAAAAAATTTATTAAATATTCTAAGTAGAGAAAGTTTCAAAGAAGGAAGCTGAGGAAGCCACAGAGGTCACGAAGGGACCTAACCTAGTGTGAAGAAGATCAGGGAGGCTTTCCTGAAGATGCCAAGGAAAGTTCGAGGTAAAGAGAGCAAGAGGAGCAGAGAGAGCAGCCTGGGCTGAGCCAGAGAAGGCCCTGGAAAGGTGAGGAAGGAGTCTTCTGTGGCTGGAACACAGAGAGCACAAGGGAGGACCAGAGTCAAGGATTAAACCACAGGCGGGCCTTGAGACCCGGCAGATTCAGAATTGATCCTAAAGGCCAAGGGAAGCCACTAAAGGTCGGAAGCAAAGCAGTGACCAGACGGGGTTTGCTCCAGTTTGCTGGACTGCATTGCAGGGAGACAGGGGCTCCGTGCGGAAAATGGCAGGTGGGTAACAACTTCACAAGGCAAGCAAGTCTTGAGGTGCTTACAAGGTGACAGGAAACACAAACACAAGCAGTAACCTCTGGTGACATCTCTTGTTCACAGTCCACTTCAAATACAGCAGAATGACTTCACACAAACGTCTTCAACATAGTTCAGAAAACATAGAAACCACCACAAGAAAAGAAAGGGATACACAATTTCCAGAAGGGGGAAAGCTAATAAGATGATGCTCAACAGAAGCACAATAGAAGAGAGGCAAAATTAAAAGAATTAGTTGGGATTTTATATCCACTGGACTGGCAAAGATTAGAATATCAAGCGATTTGAATTATTGGTAAGATCATGCAAATCCCATACAGAAACGCTGAAGCTGTAGAATGGTACAGTCATTCTAGGAGCTGAAAGAACAGAGTCTAGTGGAATTAATTAATTACTAAATTCACTATACTTGCAAAATTCAAGAAACCCATTTGAGGTGGATGGATGGAGGGATGGAGGGATACATACACAAATACACAAACATCCACACACATATATAATCAGCTATATACACATATATACACACAACTATATAGATAAAGACCCACAAATCAACAGGTATGAAGATGTTCACGTTAATACTGTAGATGAAAGCAACAGGTTACAGACACCAAGGTGTCCTTCCCTATGCAAATGGGTAAGTAGAATGAGGTGGATGGATGCATGAAATACTACACAGTAATCAAAAGTAATGAATAGGATGTACATTAAAACATGTGGAAAAAGTAGTATGAGAAATTAAAATTCAAAAAAAAAAAAAACATATGGATAGAAGGGCATCTGGGTGGCTCAGTCAGTTAAGCATATGACTTCAGCTCAGGTGATGATCTCATGGCTGCTGAGTTTGAGTTTCGTGTCAGGCTCTGTGCTAACAGCTCAGAGCCTGGGACCTGCTTTGGAGTCTGTCTCTGTCATCTCTGTCTCTGTCTCTCTCTGACCCCTCCCCATTCATGCTCTGTCTCTCTCTCTCAAAATTAAACAAACATTTAAAAAATGTTTAAAAAACGTGGAAAGATTTTCAAAGATGGTGATGACTAAAGTGACAGTAATAGAATGCAGTAGCACAAAAAATTCAGGTGAGTTAAAGACATTGCTAGTAAGCATCATCGAGCGAAAAAAGAATGGAATCAGACTGAAGTTGAAAAACAATGAAGTAACATAAATAAAAGAAACCAGGGGCCTCTTCACAAATCAATGATAAGAATATACCATAAAGTGGATGATACCTTCTGAATCTTATGCCCAATTTAGTAAATACTTTTTTTAATGTTTTCATTTTTGAGTGAGACAGAGAGACAGACACAACCCAAGTCGGGAAGGGGCAGAGAGAGAAGGCGATAGAGGATCCAAAACAGGTTCCATGCTGACAGCAGTGAGCCCAACGTGGGGCTCAAACTCACAAACCGTGAGATCATGACCCGAGCCAAAGTCAGACGCTCAATGGACTGAGCCACCCAGGCGCCCCTCTTATGCCCAAACTTTAAAATTTCTGAAGGATTTTGAAACAAACTTTAATTTTCATCAGTGATACAACCCTCACTTGATATTTTATCATATACAAATATCACGATAGCAACATTAGCAATTACATTTTTTTAAAAGGTCTTATCAATTCTAGTGTTGTGTATATAGTTTTTCTTTAAATGACTGTGCTACCTTTTCATTGAAACTGTACAGTCCTAAAGATCTAAACACCTGAGTTGTCAGAGATTCATACTGGCAGACTGGAAAGGGTACATTTAGCCTAAGAGAACAGCATCGCTACCTTCAAAGAAATACTTACGTAATGTCTACCATTTGTTTGACCTCTTGTAACAGGAAACTGGAATCTTGGTAACAGATCTCTGCATTTTCTACTCCAGAAGTGCTGTGGAGCATGTGGATTCCAAAGTGCTCAAAAACTTATCACGAAATTGGCCAAGAAATGAAGGCAAGAATAGCTTTGCTATTTAAAATGCCTGGTTATCAAAAGGGGTGGGAAAACCCATTTTATTTCTACTCTTAGGAAACACAAAAGCCTTTTCTAGTCTTTCTGAGAAAAGATGGCATTATTCAGTGAAAGAGGAAGTCCATGAAGAGGAACACCAGAAAAACGGCACTTGGGAGAGGCGGGCAGCGTTTCAGACCCTTACGCAGCATCGGCTGCCCTGGGATGTCCGACAAATTCAGACACCCGAGACCCTTAGGCATAAGCATAATAAGCCCCTGGAATGATTTAAGTCTACAACCGGAGTAACATAATTAATGCTCTTTCTTTTAATGTCAGTATTATTCATTTTTATGTAGATTGGTGGTAACTTCTGCCACACCGACAGATTCTCATTATGTCTGCTTAAGCACATAAAATCAAATTAATTCATGTTTGCATTCTTCCTATCTGCCCTTAATTCCTGCAGAGAAGAAACAGAAGCAGAAGGTTCCTGGGTTTATTACTGTGCTGAGTCACTAAATTATACAGGATTGAACTGGTGATCCTCAATTACTCAAATCTCTAACCATGTCCGACAAAGTTTCGGTGCGTAACTGGGGCCTAAGCCAGCCAGTGGCCACCCAAAAGTGACTTCAAAATGTCGAATCAAAACCATAACTGGGTCTCTGTTCAAAATGTACAAAGGAAACAAGTTCTTCAGCTTTACCACAATTGAGAAAGAAGTGCCACCGACAGTGCTGACTTCAGATAAGATCGGACTAACTCGGGATTTCCCTGGGCAGATAGTGACCATATGTATCCTGGTCACTTACAGGAGCCTCAATGTATACTATGCTTATGGTTCTACTATGGTGATACAGTTCCCCTATGCTGTGATGTCGGAGTAACCTTCCAAACCAGAAATATAAATTCCTAGAATAAAGAATTTTTCTGTACCTCTCTTCGGCACTGGGGTTTGGACCTTCAGTAAAGATACTCTCATTCAAAGATAACAAACAGATTTCATCTTAACAGGACAGATGGAGGCAGCTTGCAGAGGCTGTGCTAAAAAGACTCGGGGGTGGGGGGTGGGGGTGGCACATATCTGAACTTTACCAGGAAGACTGATCCACTGGTGATGTCTTCCATGAGCATGGCAAGAGATGAGTCCCTGGAGATCCAAAATGCAGGCTTTCCAATCGCTGAAGGTTTTCTAAATAAAAACTTTTTAATATTTATTTGTTTTTGAGAGAGATAGAGAGACACAGCATGAGCAGGGGAAGGGCAGAGAAAGAGGGAGACACAGAGTCTGAAACAGGCTCCAGGCTCTGAGTGGTCAGCACAGAGTCCGATGCAGGGCTTGAACCTGTGAACCGTGAGATCATGACCTGAGCTGAAGTCGGAAGCCTAATGGACTGAGCCACCCAGGCACCCCTCCAATCACTGAGTTTTAAACTAGTCTTAGGTTTGAGTGTCACCCTTGAGCTTTCTGTATTAACAGTACAAGCCAGACATACTGTATAATGAATATTTCTTGTGAAGTACCATTAATATAAAAAAGAAGAGAGGGAGGTAAGGAAAGAGGCAGAACCTTTGTTTGAAGTATACTCTGACAATGTTACCCACCCCACCAAAAAAAAGAAGAAAAAGCCCAAAACAAAACCAAAAAAAAACAAAAAAACAACCGCTCAAGAAAATGCTTTATAATTTCAAACATTGTAGTTTTAAGTTGTCCAAATGAAAAGTGCAATAATTTCATTTATTCGTTCAAGTAATTGTGCTTCTGTTAAGGAAGAAAAACACAGAGCTCTTTGCCAAAGAGAAAGCTGAATGCTTTCTGTACAGTTTTAGCCAGGAGCGACAGCAGTCAGAACTTTGAAACCTAATTCAAATATGTTAGATTTCTACAACAGGAATACAAAACGATCATTCCTGAATCCCAGGTCTTCTAACAGTTTCCTCAAAAAAGACTTCACTTTCTCCAAGGCAGGAAAGAATTCCTCAAACCTTAATAAGGATGCATCCATTGTGGAAGTAAATGAAAACACAGGAAATAAGGCTAACTGTATTCACAGATCCCTAAAATTAAACACCCTTATAAAATAAATTAATATTTACAGGATTATTTCTGAAGAGCATTCTTTTGCCAAAAGACAAAAGGTCTTCCTCCTGAAGACACAACGAAGGTGATGTGAGTGTTAAAATATTAAACATGCTCCCTTTCTTCAAGAAAAGTGTTTGGAGGGTCAAATGGACAGAGAAGAAGACTAAGAAATGCTTTGGCTCTTGTTTTCATTTGTATGGATTCCACTGAACGTTTTCTAAAGCATCACCTCTGTTTCTTCGGCCACAGCAAGACTGAATATCCACAAAGCCAGAGAACTACTGAACGGGCTTCACTGATTTCAGAAGCTGTGTCTTGAATGTGGATATCTTTCATCCAGAGATAAGCCCCTCAAATCTGCAATGTTCTGGGAGACGCATTTAAGACACTTTTGAGTCCCGGGAATATGTGCTTTGGTGTCTATCAAAGAAATGGATCAACGAGCAAAAGCTATGCCGAGCAACTGTGAAAAGACCACCTACACCTGAGAAGGTCAAGGTCCAATCCAAGAAATGAAGTTTGCAAGGCAAACAAAGAATCTTGAGGAGTGAAGAAATGGTGCCAAAAGACATAAGAAGAAGCGATCCTGAAGAACTTAACCAGCCAAGATATGGTCTTAGCAGATGTTAACGCGACCCCAGAAAGTGCACGGTGAGACCAGTGAAAGGCAGGGAAATGAATCTTGGAGTCTGAGGTTCACCACGTCCCGGCTCTATGATCAGAGGCAAGCTTCCTATACCTCTCTCAACCTCAGTGTACCCCACTGAAGTCCAAGAGGCCTGCCTAGCTCTCATGAAATCACATACATGTGAGTGTAATATAAACTACATGGGTCAGTGCAGTCAGATGATGAGAACCGCCTTCTAATGGCTACATCTGGTTTCCAATTATCTACAGTGTGGCCATCTTTGGAGCAGGGAGGAGCTTCATCCTTAAAGAAAGGAGTTCTTTTGAGGTCTCCTATGGGTTGATAAAAGCCCTTCCTTCATCAAAGGGCTGGAAAAGGCAGACAGCAAGAGCCAAATGTACAATTTTCTATCCATTTGCAACTTGAGTATCAAAAAGAAAAGTCTTTCTGATTAAAATCAAAGATCACTTTATACTTTGGTAACATTTAACAATTTACTTTCCGGGACTGAAAACCCAGTGTACAAGTGCTTGGCTGATTCGCATCCGCTGAGAAAGAATGCACGTGGGAAATGTCAATACACATATTTAAATGCCAACCCTACTCCTATATATATATATATGCCTCTCAAAGCTTTTACAGACTGGATTTACACCTTTCTGAAGCCACCTAAGGGATGGCTTTTTTTTTTTTTAATGTTTTATTTATTTCTAGGAGAGAGAGAGAGACAGCGCAAGCAGGGGAGGGTCAGAGAGAGAGGGAGTCACGGACTGAAACAGGCTCCAGGCTCTGAGCTGGCAGTCAGCACAGAGCCTGACGCAGGGCTCGAACCCTCGAACCGCGAGATCATGACCTAAGCAAAAGTCGGACGCTTAACGGACTAAGCCACCCAGGCGCCCCGGATGGCTTTTTTTTTTTTTTAAAGACTACATTCAAATCTGAGGAAGACTTTAAATGCAGTGAAACAACCAGCGATTATGTCAGTCACAAAGCTGACCACAAAGCTAGGTAGATAGGAGCCGGAGGCTTGTGGGCCTCTGAGAGGAAAGTTTACAATCCTATAAAGGAGGCAGTCTGTAGTTATTCTGCAAAGCAGTAAAATACTCTATCGCAGGAACTCCCAAAGGATCCTGAGAGGCTGGATTGGTGCTGCCCACATTTGCTTGGGGCCTTGAGGGAGATGGTTAGTCAAATCACAGAAAAAAACACAGCAGTGGAAACCACTGGCCCGGCTTTAGAGGCAGAAAACAGAGGGTGTTTGCACTTCTTTCCCTTGGCACAGAATTCTTCCTTTTCATGAGACTTTCACAGTCTCTTGAGTCCTGAGGGAGAGAAGAAAAAAAAAAATCCAACTCCTTCTGGATGGAGCCTTAGAATCACAGCAGGGCCCAGTTTCAAGTCCTGAGTACTGGCAAGTCGGAAGCGGATGCAGGGCCCCGCAGCTGCACTGGGTGTTGAAACGAGGAAGAACAGGATGAGGTTATGCCAGAGCGGAGGCACAGAGAGGCACAGGCTGGATCCATCCTGGGCGTGGAAAAAATACCCAAAGCTCATGAGATTCCCTTAGCCCCGGCAGGAGAAACTGAACACCCAGATGTGAGAGAGACTATTTACAGAAGCCTCTCTTCCTGCCAATACCTGAGTGACATCCATCTCTCGGGCTGACAAGTTTAAGACGGTCCAGAAATGTGAGAAGACAGAAGAGAGGCATGTAAAAAGGAAAGAGGTGGAGAGAGCCTTCAGATTTTAACGACAGGCTTCCTGTTAATAAAATATAAAAATAACTGAGTAAGGGCAGGGCCGCCATATGACTCAACTAGAAGGCCATGGACTTAAATTTGTTTGAAAGAGAGAATACGCAGTTGTCTGAGAGAATACGCAGTTGTCTAATTCAGTGTGACTTGCTGATATGCATAAATAAAAACATGCATATCTGGCCTGCAATTATTGTTCATTGTTCACTGGGCTTCCTTACGGAGCCTACATTCCAATGGCTCCAGTACTGCATTGAGAGAGAAACGCAGAAGCAAATGCACAGAAGCACTGGGGGAAAGGTCTAAGAAGGTAAACTGTATTCAGACAGAAGGGCTAGGGAAGGCATTAGGAAAGGGGGTAACTTCAGGATTGCTGGGAAGCTGCATGTTCATGGCCAAGGGCGGGAAATACCAGATGGAGAGAATACAACTAGCACAGGCAGAAACAGGAGGTGGGGCCTGGAATGGTTTGAGGGATCTGAGATCAGCTATCCGTTTAGCCAGAACGCAAGGCCCATGGAAAATGCTGGAGGGTAATGAAGCTGTAAGGAGTCTGGCAGAACTTGTGTATGTGAATATGCTACTGATACATCCAACCCAAGGACACGGCCAAGAAAAGCAGCTCTTGCTGGTGGGAAGGAGAGCTGAGCTCAGGGGCAATGTTTCTGGTTACAAAAGTGGTACATCCCTCATTATGTCTGTAGGGTCGCGTACAAGCTTTCCCAGCACTAGGGTTGATGTCTATTTGTTCACTGATAGGTCCCCCCACAAAAAACAATGTCAAATATGTATCAGGTCCCCAGATAAGATTTACCAATTGATGAGGAAGAAAACAGTACTTGGAGAGAGGAGTAAGAGAACAAAGTTAATGATTACTGAGTGCTCACTATGTGTTTGGACAGCATCCCAACACCACAGGTATTGATGACTATACATCTCAGATGTATGATGAGAATTGCTTCCGTGTTTTACAACTCACATCTTCATCTCTCGGAGATCAGGACAGACCCTATAACTGATGGTACCCTTAGTAATAGGTCAAAGGTAAATAGTAATGATATTTATTCTTTAGCAGTACATAAAAGAATAGTATATAAGGGGCACCTGGGTGGCTTAGTCAGTTAGACGTCCGACTTCAGCTCAGGTCATGATCTCACGGTTCGTGGCTTCGAGCCCCACGTCGGGCTCTGTGCTGATGGCTAGCTCAGAGCCTAGAGCCTGCTTCAGATTCAATGTCTCCCTCTCTCTCTGATGCCCCCCCCTCCCCTGCTCACGCTGTCTCTCTATCTCAGAAATAAATAAAACATTAAAATTTTTTTTAAAGAATAGTATTAAATATATGGTTTATAAGTAATATACATATTGTTTAGAATATATATAGTATATTAGTATATGAACATACTTGGTATATAGTAGTATATAAACAGACTGTTGATAAACAATGGTGAAACAGAAGTGTCAATCAAAAAGCTCAAGATACAGGTGATGGAGACTAGGACTCGATGAAGCGAAGACCATTCCCTTGGGCCTAGAGGCACCTGTCCCCAAACACAGTCCTGTGCCTAATGCCACTCAATTGTACAGTCCTAACATCCACACCACACTGTCCCTAATCCTTTCCTTATAAGCAGGCAGACTCTCTGAGGCCACCCTGACAGCCGTGCCATGCCTCTTCCATCTCAATCAATCTGGGAGACAGAGAAGACGACTGATCTCTCTCTCCCCAGGCCTACAGAGCAGGCTAAGTGGTCAACATGTGGCACACTCCAGGGTGAGTGAGACAGGGACAATCCACACTGGGCGATAACCCACCAACCTGTACGGACTTCACATTTTCAATCCCTCCATACCAAGCTGGTAGGAAATTCCGGACCTTCTCATCCAATCTGTTCTTTATTGCCATCTTTCCTTGCAAGATAAACATCTTCACGGAGGAAAAAAAACAGGAACATAAAAACAGACAATCATACCTATGAGGTAATAGTATTTTAATATGTCATTTGTGTTCAATTGATTGGTTCGGCTTTCTCATAGTGCCAGTATCTGGCAATAATATGAATGTTTTAACAAAATGAAAGAAAATGGTATTCTACTAAAAGCAAATCCTGAATTTGTCTAAAATAGGACGGTCCAGACCCCAGGAGCAGGTGGACACCCTAGGAGAACAGGTGGCAAATTGGCTTATCTCAGAGGCAGTGTGAAAAGGCTCTAAGATTCCTGAAGGTTCTGGGGTGCTACTAACACTCTGGTCTAGTCTCAACGGACAACGCAAAAGGAGACTACTTCTTTGTGGATTGAGGGATCTCCAGGTGAAACTGGGCAGCACATAAACTGTGCAATATCAGATTTACCTTCTGAGTTACAGCTTCAAGGGAGCTGAAGCACCACGTTCAATATTTTTCCTACCTTTTTTCCAATTCTACCTGATCTCAAGGTATATCACCCAGAGTGAGCAACTGACAGCAGTTTCCCATCACCAGCAGTCAATACAAACCTCCAATAACATTTTCCACAACAAATAATTAAAAGTAGAGGCAGCACTCCGTTCCAACCTTCCTTCTCATCGTCTTATACAAACATACTGTGAATAGTCACTTAGTATCATGACTCTGTGTGGTTTTCGGTACACCAAGAACTACCAACATGCACTGGCATGGTCACAGAATACAATTTAAGAGAAAATGTCACAAAAGGTAAATAATACATAAAGATAATGTAATGGTTCCTGGGTCTAACAATGTTTCAATGCAGGTGTCTCCAACCTCTGAGATGCACCTCTGTTCTCCTGAGTTGCCTTCTATTTCTCTATGGCCTCACTGCATTTATCAGCAGGTAAGATGCTCAACTGTGTGGGGCAGGATGCAAACTAAGATTATGCTGATTTCCACTGACCTTTACAGCACCTCTATGAGACTATTACTATTAGCATCCCCAGATTAAAGATAACGTAACACAGGTCTGGTGAGGCCAGATCCCAAGGCCATGAGCGGTCTAGGACTTGTACCTGGCCAGTCCAGCACCAAAACAATCATCCTATATAACCTACATTTTTTTTTTCACTACAGGACATGAATACGGTGACAAGTGCCTAAAATCACATGTTCTGCATCTCCATGCACTCTCCATTCTAACCTGTTGGATGTTCGTTCCCACCTTAAAAACACTGCCACGGATTTCTGAGGAGAGAAATTAGTTTATAATCCATAAATCCCAAACCTACAGTGTGTATCTCTGCATTAACAGGACTCCATTGGTCTCAGCCTTGGCGAAAAGGTGGCTTGGGGACCGCAGGGTGGCAGTTCTGGAGGGGAAAAGACTCAGGAACTCCTGCGGGGATGCCTGAATGACAGGAGAGCACACCTCGCATGGGGGGACTGGACTCACAGGATCATCGCCAACTCTGAAGGTGTGCATCCACTTACAGACTTCTAACAGGTCCACGTGTGTGTCTGTGACAGGAAGAGCCAGCCTCAAATTGAGAAACTGGGGGAGGGAGTATGAACAGCCCAGCAGGCAGGGGAAAAGTCGTTTATTTTTCTAATTAAATTCTCAAATTGGTGGGAGTAGCCTATTAAAAACACAAAACAAACCAAAGGGGCAAATGTAGATTTTAGAGGTTGGCGTCAGCATTATTTTTAAACGGCACTACGAATAAGAAGACATTACAACCTTGTGTTGTTTCCTTATTGGCTCCAACGTTGGGATCTGGCCATCACGATACCATGTCATCTGATACTTGTAATTTGAGCCGATGCACTCAACAGGACTATTTGTGTTTAATACTGTGTTGGAAAATTACATTTCTTTAAAAAGACATTTATAGAGCAATTTCTATTTGCAAAGTGCTTTCCAGGTTTTTTTTTTTTTTTTAAGTAATTGTTCACAACAACCATGGTAAGTGGGTCAGAGTTTTTAACCCTTAGGCCTCCTCTTTTTATTTAATTTTTTTTATAAAAAGTTATTTTTTATTTATATTTTTTTAAAAGTAAGTTCTATGTCCAATGTGGGTCTCGAACTCATGACCCCGAGATCAAGAGTCTCACGCCTTCCTGAGCCAGCCAGGTGCCCCATATGCCAACTCTTTCAAAAGGCTGAATCAAGGCACACACAAACAGGTGAAGTGCTTTCCCTGGGGCTGCACACAAAATTGGTGGCAGAACTTAAAAAGGTACTAGAGCTGCTGCACCTCAAATGGGGACATCGTCCCAGTGGCTCTCCTTCCCCTTTCAGCTCCATTTCAGAACTCCCTGGGATGTCTGTCTCAAAGAATCCATCCTGAATCCGGGGCCATCCTCCAAATCTACTGACTCAGAATCCACAAATCAGGTCCTGAAAATCTGTTCGCATAACAGGTTTCCCCAGATGCACCTGCAGGGCTGTCTTGTTTGAGATTTGCTGCGGGCGGGCCTTTTGGGCTGGGCTTTTGGAAGGCACCCCCACCCCCACAGGTACGACTAGGACTAGAACACACCAAAGCAAAAACTGGCAGCTCTCCTGCAAGACGTTTCCTTTAACAACCCATCAGATAATGGGGAGCCCAGTGGCCCAGTCAGTTAAGCTCCAACCTCAGCTCAGGTCATGATCTCAGAGTCTATGGGTTCGAGCGCCTCGTCAAACTCTGTGCTGACAGCTGACAGAGGGATTCTGTCTCTCCCTCTCTCTCCGTCCCTCCCCTGCTGAAGCTCTGCCTCTCTCTCTCTCTCAAAAAATAAATAAACATTAAAAAAAACCAGATATCACTTTGAATTCACAGGTTCTTACCATGTTCACTTTCAAAAGCAACTGTTTGGGAGCATTTGGCCTTTTTTCTTAAAAAAAATTCCCTTTTAGTTTCTTTTACTTGATGATAGTAGCGATTCCATTTCTGCATTCATTCTACAACCACCTCCTACTTTTTATTCTTCTTCCCTCCTAGAATCATCCACTCAGTTCCATGTCCAGCAACAAGAAGACAGAACTAGCCACCATTTGTGGACAGCATATGAGGTTCCTGGGGACGAGGTAATGGGTGGCTGATATTATTTCATTTTATCTGCCTGAGAGAGATGTCCCCATTTCATAGATTTAAAAAAACTTCTAAAATGTTAAATATGTTGCCCAGGGATCTACTATTATTAAACTACCAGAATTCAGGTTCAAGTTAGATTAATCTAACCCCAGCATCAACACAATCATTTTTTAAATATTTCTGGTTTTTTTAAAATTCCTCTTTGGTGGAATACTACATGGCAATGAGAAACAATGAAATCTGGCCATGTGTAGCAACATGGATGGACCTCAAGGGTGTTATGCTGAGCGAAATAAGTCAGGCAGAGAAGGACAGATATCATATGTTTGCACGTATAGGAGGATTAGGAGGAACTTGACGGAGGAACAAGGGGGAGAAGAAGGGGGGAAATGGTGGGGGAAAGGGAGAGAGGCAAACCATGAGAGACTCTTGAATGCTGACAAAACTGAGGACTGATGGATGTGGGGGGGAGGGAGGATGGGCATGGAGGAGGACACTTGTGGGGATGAGCACTGGGTGTTATGTGGAAACTAATTTGACAATAAACTATTTGTAAAAAAATAAAAATAAAAAAAAATAAAATTCCTCTTTGGGCTCTCTATTTCCCTATAGTTAATCACTTTCCATCACATGAACCATCAAGAGAAGAACTTCTTTCCGTATAAAGTCCTTCCCCATACACTTTGGCTTATCCAAAAGAGAATCCGTTGAAAAATCATATACTGAAGAATAACAGTACCTGAGAATAACAATATGATAGATATGACACACCTATTTCTACCGCCGGGCCAGAAAATTAGGCTTAAATATGAACTCGGATGATTCAAATGTATAAACCAACAATATCTAACCCAACTTTTCTAACCTGAAGTACCTGAAGCAATATTTGTACACATCTAATAAGAGAAGCAAAGATAAAGTCAGAACAAGAAGAAGTCAGAGAAATAAAAGGGGCGTGATGGCAAACAATGAAACAAGTGTAGCTCTGTGCGATGCTTCAAAAGAAGCAGGCTTCCTGACTTCCTTTCCTTCTACAAACCCAATGGCATGAAAATTGAAGGATTAAAAAAATACACGTAGGCATGCAATTTTCCGTATCAACAAGCTATGTAAGAAAAACCATATGATCATATCAATTGCTACGGAAAAAGCATTTGACAAAATCCAATATCCATTCATGATAAAAATTGTCAGGGACTTAGAAATAGAGAAAAGTTACCACAATGTGAAAACGGCATCTACAAAAAGCCTATAGCATACTTAATGATGAAGGACTGAATGCATTCCCCTAAGACGGAGAATACGATGTTTGCTATCATCACTCTTACTCAACATAGTAGTAGAAGTTATTGCCACTAAAATAAGGCATGGAAATAAAGGCGTACAAAAAGGAAACAAACAAACAAACGGGGGTGGGGGGGGAGGAATGAAGGGAGGGAGGGAAGAAGGAAGGGAAGGAAGGAAACTATTTCTCTTTACAGATGTCATAATTGTGTACACAGAAATTCCCAAGGAATCTACAAAAGAAACCATCTAGAACTAATAAGTGAGTTCAGCAAGATTGCAGAATTAAATGATGAGCACACACACAAAAAATCACATTTCTATATACTACCAATGAACAAACAGAAATGAGAAGGATACCATTTACAATCACACCAAAGAAAATGAAGTACTTAGGTACACACTAAACAAAACATGTACAGGATCTGTATGCTGAAAATTTCAGTGATGTTGAGGGAACTCAAAGATGACCTAAATAAACAGCGACAGTGCTCATGGACTGTATGACACAACACAGTAAAGATGTCAGTGCCCCAGAAACTGATCTATAGTGTTAATGAAATTCCTATAAAAACCTCAGCAAACTTTTTGTAGACATAAAACACCTTATTACAAAATTTATATGGAAAGGCACAAGCCCGAGAAGAGCTAAAACAATCTTGACAAAGAAGAATAAAGTAGGAAGAATCACTCTCCCTGATATTAAGACTTACTATGCTAGTCCCAGCAATCAAGACAGTGTGGATGGACAGACACATAAAGCAGTGGAATGGAAGGAAGAATCCAGAAATAGACCCACACAAATATACTCAATTCTTTTTAATGAAGGTTTAAAATTAATAAATGAAGGAGAGCCTTTGCAGTAGATGGTGCTGGTTAATGAGACATCCATGGGGGCTGGGGGTGGTGGTGTCGGGGGAGGAACACACTGACCTAAACCTCAGACTTCACACAAAAATTAACTCAAAATAAATCATAGACTTACATGTAAAATGCAACATATATTTCAGGTAACAACACAGGAGAGGGATGCCTGGGTAGCTCAGTGGGTTAAGCACCCAACTCTTGATTTCAGCTCAGGTCAGGGTCTTAGGTTCTGTGAGATCGGGCCCCATGTCAGGCTCTGTTCTGACAGCCTGACAGTGGGAAGCCTGCTTGGGATTCTCTCTCTCTCTCATCTCTCTGCCCCTCCCCTCGGTCGCCTGTGTGCGCATGAATTCTCTCTCTTTCTCTCTCAAAATAAATAAACATTTAAAACAATTAAAAACACACACGCACACACCAGGACGAAACACAGAGTTCTGAGGCTTGAAATGAAAAAGCATAATTTGTAATGGAAAAGCTGATAAGTTGAAGCTAATCAAAACCTAGACCCTCTGCGCTGTGAGAGCCAATATGAAAAGGATAAAAAGGCAAGTTACAGAGTGGGGAACAACATTTGCAAACCAAAAATCTAACAAAGGACTAGTATTTAGCATACATAAAGTACTCTCAACATTCAGCCTTCAAAAAGAAAAGAAGTCCAATTAGAAGAGAAAATGTCCAGAAGACATGAAAAGATGCCTCACTGAAGAGAGCATGCAGATGGAAAACAAGCATATGAAAAGATATCAACACCATTAGCCATCAGGAAAATGCAAATTAAATACACAGTGGGAGTCTCTCTCCACACCTCCCAGAATGGGCAAAATAAAAAAAAAACAGTGACAATACGAAAACAGGCAAGAAGGCAGAGAAACTAGATGACGTGTACAATGCTGTGCAAATGGAAAATGCTATGGTCCCTCTGGAAAACCGCTGACCAGCTTCTTACACAACTATACGTGCAACCACCGGAAACCCCAGCAACTGCATTCTCGGACATGTATCCCGGGGTAATGCAAATCAGGTTCACACAGGAACCTGCAAATGAATGTTCACAGCAGCTTTACCTGTAATAGCCACCACCCCCAATTCAGCCCAGATATCCTTCAACTGGTAAGAGGTTAAACTTCAGCAGAGGCGCACTTTAGAGTATCACCTGACAGTAAAAAGAGAAAAACTACGGACACATACAATTTAGATGAATTCCTCAAATGTACTCTGAGTGAAAAAAAAGCCAATCCCTAAAGATTACATACTATAAGTATGCATATATATAACATTCTTGAAGTGACAACCTTTGTAGAAATGGAGGGTAGGAGTTTCCAGGGATTGGGGATGGAGATCAGAAAGGGGTGAGTGTGGCCACAGAAGGAAATCTTAAGGGACCTTTATGGTGTTGGAGCTGTTCGGTTATTTTGACTATGACAGTGGATACATGAACCCACATGGGTGATGAAATCATATAGAGCATAACACACACACACACACACACACACACACAGGAGGCATACATTACACTCTGGACATCTGTATATGATCCGTGGATTGTATCAATGTTAATAGTCTGTAATGCACTAGAGTTTTCTGAGATATTACCATGGGACAAACTGGGCAAAGTATGGAAGAGATCTCCCTGTGGTATCACTTCTAACTATAGCAAAAGCAACCCCCAAATCATAAGGGGGGCTGTTTTCTTTTTGTAGTTTTCCAAGAGTGTTTTGAAAAGCAAAGGACACATTTCTGACGTGAAGGATCACCTCTCATCAGAATGCCTTCCCAACTGAGAGTTGGATAGAAAACACTGAACAGAGTTCACCCAGAGAAACTAGTCGTGCTCAGCTGCAGCAGTAAGAGATAAGTAACACATAAAATCTAAATTACATCACTAAATCCCAAACTTCATTCTTATCAATTGTTTCAGCCCCGATTCACAAAAAAACGATGCCCTGAATTGCTACCAAGAAGCCCCAAGAAACAGGTATTTGGGAACACAAAACGTGACTTCCTGAAATAAAATGCCTTCCTAGTGATATTTTCAAAGTCAAAAGGTGGCTGCCCCGGTCTTAAGATATGTGGATAATTGTTCCTTGGTTTATAAGGTCAAAATCCTACACATTTATATGCATGGCATGTGATTTTATAAGCTAGAAAACCTGGAGCAAATCATTAGCTGAACTGTAAACTTAATCACTGGCAAGATAGGCCAGCAGATCAAAAGAAGATTAAAAGGATACGGAGAGAAGCATTTAAATACCCACGAAGGTACTACACTCCTTTGCTAAGTAGGATGCATGGCTGGCTTGCAGAACGGATGTGAGTGTCCTCTCTTTGCGACCACTTCCTTTAAAAGTAGGGTCCACGAATTAACCCACATCAATCACTCTGCAGATTCCTGGGCTCCTGTCCAGGACTACTAAGGCAGAGAATGGGAGAGACTAGAAGAGGGGAGGGGAGGGGAGGGGGCCACTGAAAACAAAATATCAGTTGACTTTATATATACCAAAGTCTCAGAACCCAGGATGAAATACTGCCTTGCTTACATTTCATGGCTCTCTTCATCAGAGAGTCTGGAGACATTTTGGTTGTTACAAATAGGGATCACAATGGGGGTCACTCTATGGCCTCTAGTGGGTAAAGACCAGGGATGGCGCTAAAATAGAGAGAACATGCCTCATAACGTGGAATCATTGGACCTGATGCATCAGTCATTCTGAGGCGGAAGCACATACAGAAGACTTGTGTTGGGTTTCACAAAAGGAATACTCACGTACTATAAAAACATGCGGGAAAAAACTCGTTAACGTAGAGCTGCTAACGGGGAGTGAACCTCCAAGGGCAAAGGAAGCTCTTATTCCCTTTATCCTCTTAAGTCTGATCCATCCCAAGAAAGAAGATTTTCTTTGGGATCACTCTGCTTTAAGAGCATCAATTCAGGACCCATGAAGCCCAAGTCAGAATCCCAGTTTTGCCACTTAATATCTGGGAGACATTCAACTACATAATTACCTTTGGTGAGTCTCAGTTTACCATCTGTAAAGGGGGATTCATAACTGCTTTTCTCTCTAAAAGCTGTTAGGAAAACAAAAATATTGAAGATAGGGCTGTCTCAGGGTTCAGCATAGATCCCAGGCAAGGAATGTGTTTTGTTACTGTTAACGGATTCTTTCCCATTCACCTCTGTCTATTAATACTCAGCTGCCAATGGAGTAAACCACTTCCTTTTTTATTAAGTTTATTTATTTTGATAAATATCTATTTGAGACAGAGAGCGAGAGAGAGCACATGAGCCAGCAAGCGGCAGAGAGAGAGAGAGAGGGAGAGATAAGATCTCAAGCAGGCTCTGCACTGTCTGCGCAGAGCATGACCTGGGGCTTGAACTCACAAACCATGAGAGCATGACCTGAGCTGAAACCAAACCCACTCAGCTACACACGCGCCCCTGGAGTGAGCCAGTTCTGATTCTACATCTTTCTCAGGTTAAATTTGGTTACTGTTTTAACTGGCCTCCTCCCCTATGGCATGAGATATGAGCTGGCCAGAAATAATTAGTGTGTACACTGGGTGCCAGTGGCATTCTCTGTGGGTCATCTGACCAGCATCTTCATCAGCCCTTCCCCTCACTCCACTAATACTCATATAAGGGAAATCTTAACAGTGAGGAATCCCAGTGTTTTCCAATATCTAAGTAGTAGTTCATGAGGCTGACACCAAGGAAATGCTTGACTGGTATATGCCTTAACAGGTCTTTGGGTAAATAAAATGTTTCTTTTGGCCCCTAGTCATACAAACCAGATGCGTCAGCTCAGGAAACTAAGTCTGGCCAACCAAGTGGCACACCAGAGAGCCTAGCTACGGTGGCTATGAAGAATAATATGGCGAACTCACAAACATGGCTCTTTCAAGGTTTAAAAGGAAATGTTTGCACCTAAAGACTTCAAAACACTCTCAGGTAACTAATTAGATAAAGGAAAAAACCCTTCTGTTAAAAGGAGTATTAGCCAATCTGCAAATGGATCTTTGCGGGGGCATCAAACCACAGAGGGGGCTGAACTACAGCAGTCAAGAACACGAACACCAACATGGCTCTTTCACCCACAAGCACCACAGCTGAAGCACTCTTATTCTCAGTAGCTCAGAATGTTAATAAGAGATCAAACAGTGTCAACTTCGTGGGGTTCTCATGAGGATTAAATTAGTTACAACTACAATGCAGTTGAACAGGACGTGGGGCTCAATTAATAGTGCTATTATTATCCTTATTAGCAAGAATTCTGAATGGGACAACCTCATATCTTCTAGTTCTTGATTCTTCAACATGGCCTAACATAAGATCTTTCAGCAGCTTGCAGATTCACTTTCTCAAAATATGCTACCTCCAAAATCCTTGGTAAGTTCTTCCATTTTCTGCACTCCGAGCCCTCTAATGAGATCTCCCTCCCCGATGGCACAAGGCTCCCAATAGCAGTCATCCGCATTTCATCAGTCATTGCTGATAATGACATGGCGCCTATCAAGATAATGGTCCAAATGCAATAACATCTGTTACATTCCCGTTAGAAACTGAAATGGAGGCTTTCAGCACACCAACTTTGATTTGTATTCAGTAGTAGACCTTCTCCTTAGTTATTAGCCAGCCTAGGCCCTTAAAACCACCTTGTTTAAAACTGAACAAAATATGCCTGGTATATTACTTCAGTGGCTGATACATGTAGATACTGATAATCAAGGAGAGAAGTTCAGGTCCCTCCCTCCACATTATAATCACACCATGGAGGTTGGAAATCTGGTTTCTACTACTTTCACTTTAGCTGGATGGATTAAAGAGTGTCCCTTAGGCTGAGATATGCTTTCTCACCTAAAAAAATGGAGATAACAAAAATACTAACCACTTCCCAAAGCTAGTGAGACTCCTGAATGAAAATCTTTCTCAAAAATAGCACAATGCCTAGCACATTATCAGCACTCGGTAAAACTTAAGCTGTTCTTACTTTCATAGTGACAGCCATGAAATTGTAAAAATCAGCTAAATCCGTTTATACTGAAAAAGAATTACCAGTTTGTGTTAACAATTTAGTGAAATCATACAACTGTTCTTTGAAAAGTGCTAACTTCCAGAAGGATTGACACTTGTGTGAGTGAACATCTTACATCCATTCCTGTCTCTGAAGTGAGTTAATGACCACAATAAGCTAAAGGGTCAAAGAAGTTTTGGTAAGTACCTGATGTGTATCAAGTCACAGCAACCGGTCCCAGAGCCATCTAGACGATATGCCTTTTTCTGAAGTAAAACCAACCTCTGGCTGGTTAATCTCTCTCAGTTCCTCCATGTGCTTTCCAAAAGGTAAACATCTACATAGGAACATTTTGTAGCCTAGAATTCAATTTTCTGAATTATGTTTCACCACTATTAGGTGAATCCCAGGTGGACTCGCGAAAAAGAAAAAAAAAGTAGCTGACTGAAAGGACTTTAAGTCTACAGAGCTATGCTTCCACTAGAAGACAAAAATTAAATGGTTTGCACCTTGACAAGCTCCATGTAGGCTCATGTCATTCGAAGGGTTCAGAAAAAGATCTTTTAGGGAGTAGTTTTGAGCCAACTGATATCAAACACAGGATGGAATAGAGGAGGAGAAAAGTAATAGATTACTACATGTAAAATATTTTAAACAGATAAAACAGACACCCAAAGGGGCACCTGGGTGGCTCAGTTGGTTAAGCGTCCAATTTTGGCTCAGGTCATGATCTTGTGGTTCGTGGGTTCAAGCGCCGTGTTGGGCTCTGTGTGGACAGCTCAGATCCTGGAGCCTGCAACCTGCAGCCTGCTTTGGATTATGTGTTTCCCTCTCTCTGCCTCTCTCCCTTCTCATGCTGGCTAGTCTCTCTCTCTCAAAATCAATAAATGTTAAAAAAAAAAAAAGACAACAGAAACCACCATTTCCTACCCATAAAAACACTGAATTTTTGAAAACCAATGTAATGATTTTAAAGTGGTCAAAGTTTGTAGAAGTACATCACTAATTATAAACCAAAGAACAATCTTTGGACACCTGTGAGAAGTAACAGTGTAAACACTACGAAACACACCCCATTTTCTCTCCCACTGACAGAAGCAAATGTCTTCTGCCAAAAACTCCGGCTGCAATGGGGTTCACGCTGGGTTTAGATTTAAAATGCCAATTTTTATACCAAATACCCTTTCTCAAACTTGAAAGCAGGAACAGACTTGATTTCGGCCCTCTGCGCATTTAGAACAATGAAGGGATGAAACGTAGTAACATAGCTATTCCAAGGAACGCCTGTAATCTCATTGCTGCGAAAGCTTCCAGATGTCTTAGCTCAAAGACTACAGAGCTATTGAGTTAGGACCTGAAGAGAGAAGTGACAAAATGGGGCTCCGAAAAGGCAAAAAAAAAAAAAAAAGGAAAAGGAGTAGTAGTAGAAAGAAAACCCCCCAAAAAGCCACAAATATTTGCATAACCCATCGCCTTATGTGGGAAAATGCAGGGCTTGGTTAATCCAAGGCATTACGTATTGACTGAGAAGGGAGATAAAGGGAACTAAGAACAGAAATGATAACATCCTTTGCTAAATTGCCCTTGTAGTTAAATTTGGCAATCCAGTTAACCTTATGTATCAAGCTATGCATTACTTTCCATCCAATAAATACCTTTAGGATAATAATTGAGTCTGATTTTCAGTTTGATCTTCAGACTGCAAAATGAATCATATTCTGCTACTAAAAAGAACGCAACAGCTGTCCCCATATAGCCTGCAGAAAAGCTTAAGTGGGAAAAACTGAAAATATCTTTCTTCAATAAGTATGAGAACAGTTATGTGCAAAATCACAAGATTTGGCCGTTCCTCAGTAGAACACTTGTGAAAACGATTCCATGTGCCTTCCAGAGAACCCTACCCACCCTCAGTGTCTCTGACATTGATTCTGGTTTGCAGGTATGACACTGCATTAGCAAGCTCTGTTTTTAATTAAATCCAGATTATGAATATGGGACTGTCACAGAAGCGACAAGGGAAATAAGCTAAATATTAAAATACACATGAAAGAAGGAAATACACATGAAACCACGTCTCCAGTTCATTATGGAAATAGTTTAGCAGGGCATGAGTGATTTCTGGGTAGAGGATGATGCCATCCCTCCCGGAATCACTTATTGTAAGATTCCATTTTAAGATGATATTAATTAAGTGTAAGTAGACTGTAATATCTACACCAGCTAACAATTCTCAGAAATAAGAACAACAGCCTCTTATGTGAGCAACGTGAAAATACTGATAGAAGAGAGCAACATTACAACAGTTAAGGTTTCCACATAGTGGGGTATATCAATATTAAACTACTGGGTTAAAATTTAATTTTCCTAATCAAGTTAGACATAATAGGGACAGGCTCAAATGACCCAGGAATTAGCCTGAAGGGATCCCAGTGGCCAAGTCTGGGAAAATCAATTTGATCCCCAAAATAAGGATTTTTAGCCACTGAATAAAAGCAAGAATAAGGGCACCTGGGTGGCTCAGGTGGTTGGGCATTGGACTTTAGCGAGGTCATGATCTTGCAGTTTGTGAGTTCAAGCCTCACACTAGGTTCTGTGCTGATGGTGTGGAGCCTGCTTCGGTTCTCACTTTCTTCTTCCTCTGCCCCTTCCATGTTCTCTCGCTCTCAAAACATTAAATAAGCTTTAAAAGAATTAAGAATAGGGGCGCCTGGGTGGCTTAGTCAGTTAGGCATCTGATTTTCGCTTAGGTCATGATCTCGCAGTTCGTGGGTTCAAGCCCCACGTCGGGCTCTGTGCTGACTGCCAGCTCAGAGCCTGGAGCCTGTTTCAGTCTGTGACTCCCTCTCTCTCTGACCCTCCCCTGCTCGCTCTCTCTCTCTCTCTCGCTCTCTCTCTCTCTCTCTCCTAGAAATAAAAAGAAAAAAGAAAAAAAAAGAATTAGAAGTCCTAATGATAAACATCAATGACTGAATAAATAACTGGGGGAGAACGGAAAGCACTTCCTTCCAGAAGAATGCCCGCCAATGTAGAGAGATAAATGTAAATGAATCACAGAGTTAGAACATCACCTTTTGGCAACTGTCACAGTATCATCAACAATTATCAAGGGATGTTAAGGCTAGTGGGTAAAGTTCGGATGAAAAAGAGCAAATTTACCCAGATGTGGAGTATCATCCAACAAATCACTTATTAATAACTTGAGAAACTAACAGCTTCAAAGTTGAGAAATCTGGTGGACACCAGATTTTAACCTTCAGTTTTAAAAACTACCACTTGATATCCAATGCCTCCTAATCTGATGCACTGAGAAAAACACAGTATCGCCTATGACTGTTCCAGCCAAGAATGCATAACCTAAATTTAACCATAAGAAACTATCAGAGAAACCCAATTTGAGGAACAGTTTGCAAAAAAAAAAAAACAAAAAAAACAAAAAAAAAAACTAGCCTCTTCTGCTCTAGATGCCAATTTCATAAAATGCAAAGACAAACGGAGGAATGTTCCAGATTAAAGGACATTACAGGAAGTTTACAACTGATGTACTGCATGATCCGGGATCTGGAGTGAAAACTACCATAAAGGACACAATAGGGACAAAATGGTGGGATATGAATATGGAATGTGGATTTAGATAACAGTTACACACCAACACACAATTTCCTAATTTAGACAATTTACTGTTGGTATGTACAAAAATATCCTTTTTTTCCCTTAGGATATAGTAAAATATTCATGTTACGAGGCATAATGCTTAAAACTTGATCAAATAAATACAGAGGGAAAAAATGATTTAAATACCAATGAAACTGGATTAAAGATACATAGATAGTTTTATATGGTTTGTTCGTTTTTGAAGGTTTTGAAGGTTAAATTATATAAAGTTAATCCCCAACACTCTTACGGGTGTAAACAAAGACATTAATTATCCACTTGGTCATGAAACCACATATTTGAGTTACCATCTATATTTCTGGCTCTCGCTCTCTCTTTTTTTTACATGTATCTCCCTTATGTGATATCACCTTAATCCATTTTGGTATTCTCCAGACCCCTCTGATTGAATCTATTAACATTGTTCTTATGACAAATTAGATTGAGTAATGTTCCCCTAATATCTTTGCATTTCCAGGAATGTTACCTCAGCACTATTTGGATAAGTGTTGCATTAAATTTTGTTAAAGTGTAAAGAATATATGCAAAGATACGCCGACGTCCCCTTTTTTGCTCTAAATAAATATGGATGATTTAACTGCCAGGTTTTTTTTCCCACTATTTTCTTTTTAACATTTATTTATTCCTTGAGAGACAGAGAGACACACAGCATGAGCAGGGAAGGGGCAGACATAGCGAGACACAAAATCCGAAGAAGGCTCCAAGCTCTGAGCTGTAAGCACAGAGCCCAACATGGGGCTCGAACTCACAAACCGCGAGGTCATGACCTGAGCCAAAGTCAGATGCTTAACTGACCGAGCCACCCACGCACCCGTTTTCCCACTAATTTTTTTTTTTTTTTAGCTTACTCAAAACCATAGGTCAGACCTAAAGCTTGTAATACATGGTGAATTTACATAACAATCGTCCAACCATATACTGTGTTTGTTGCCCAAAGCCACCACATAGCAAACAAAAAAGGTTAAAAGAGGAACCTCCATCCAAAGTCCCAAGAATTTCATTAATGTGGTAAATAAATTTCCCTTATGGTATGTGTGCGTTTATTTTGTCCTAGCCTTAAGAAATCTGAACACACTTCAAGACTGAGAACATGACTGTAAATAGCGCGTTGGGAAATCTCTAAGTGCGAAAATCTTCAAAGTTTTGCTAGACTCTTTATTCTTTGCATCTGCTTTTCACTGTGTCTAGAGGTCTTGTTAACATTGGTTTAATGGCTGTTGGTTGGGTAAAGAGATGACTGCCGGGGGTTTCGCAATCACAACAGAGGCTCATCCCCTAGGTTTGTTTTCGACTTTCGTTTCTCTCTTCCAAGAGGGCTGAATTTGTTTCACCAGGCAGAAATGAGTGTTTTAATGATGGCACTTAAAAATAAGACGTTATGGTTATTTATACTTTAAAAATAGTATTTACAGATAACGTTTAAGTGGAAGACAATCACAGAATGGGAACTGGAGAGTTTTTCCTCTTATTAGCAGAGCACACAAGATGCTTCATTGCTCTGCTTGATCGTCCATGAACACTGAGCACCGTATGACTTCATCCCTAATCAAAACTTCACTTAAAAAAAAAAAGAGAGAGAAGTCCAGTTCCCTTGCCGATCAATTCTCCAACAGCAGAAAAATACCACAACACTCAGAGTCTGTGAAGCAAACATGTAATCAATTGTTTACACTCAATTAAGCAGAAAATAAAACCCTTCTATTTGGAAGAAGATGATCTATAAAATACAAATCTGCAAAGAAACCTAAAATGGCAGGGCTAGTTAAGGTGGCTCACTACAATCGAGGATCATGACTAACTAGGAAGTATTTCCCCAGCAAACATGCCTTGTGTCAATAACCCTTCCCATCAGTTTCCAGATTACCTGATTCAAGTGTTCTACCTTTCCCTCTGCTAAGATTCTCTTGTGTGGATCCTGACAGCCATCGGTGGGTTCCAGAAGGCACACAGGACAAGATGTAGAAGAACTGACATCAGATGTCAATGTCCTTGAACACTACCCTAGGTCACCCGTCTTTGCAAAGGCTTCCTTATGATCTCAAACCAAATTATTCAATAAAACAAAACCAGCACCCCCCATAAAAAGGCGTAAAAATATACTAATGCACCATTAGGCAGTCGTTCAACGTAACATTAAGATTTGACAATTCAAAGAGGAAGTGCTTATTTTTATGTGTACGCTCACACGGCCTGGAAGGAAATGGTTTTCTACTCTATTCTCTGTAAGAGGGGAGGAAAAATTTCTCCATCTCAATTCTCTCATCCACTCATCTCAAGGAAGGAGATGGGTTTTCTGATTTGGAACTGGAAGGAGGATCCAGTGAGTACAGTCAAGTATCTTATAGGCTCTCTAGGGGTAATTTAGTCTACAATAAGCACCCACCCTCCATTCTAACTGGTATGCAAATTGCCCCAGTAGGGTGGTCCTGTCACTACCTAACTGCTTTAAAACCACCTTGTATGTCCCCATGGCCCCACGGATATATCCCAAGACTTAGACTCAAGAGAAAAGGAGAATGATGTAGACCCAAGAAATGCTGTTCAGTTCAGCACTACCCATGATGAAATGGACAGTCTGATCTGACACCTGGTTTTCATCTCAATTAATGGACCCTGGGGGACAGGTGAGAGATAAGAACAAAGCAGGATAATAAAACTGCACCTACTAAAGTCTCTGCATAAATCAAACTGAACATGCACATAGAGAAAAAGAAACTAGAAAAGAACATACCAATAAGAGCGAGTTCTTGGTGGTGGGAGAATGGCTAATAACATTTGGTTCGTTAGGCTTGAGTGTATTTTTCAAATACTTCACGGTATTCACAAGAAACCCACACGAGTGAGTTGCGTTTTGTGTTGGTTTTTGTTTTATTTTGTTTTGTTTTTGAAACAGAAGAGCAAAATTGAGATTTACAGGCAAACCTCCGAACATATTTTGCCCAGTGTGTGATTCTGAGCAAAACTGTCACAGTTTACCCTGTTAGATGATCTATGAAATTCACAAACTGGTTGAAAAGACCGCAAAAACTCCACCTCTACACCTCATCTACTTGTATTTTCATAAAAGAGCATGGTTTTCAAATTGGCAGAGTAAAATAAATGACATTTTGCTCCAGCCAACACTGAAAGCAAACACTACATGTCAACATTATTTACTGACTACAAATGCAGGACAGATCTCTATGCAGCTCTGGGCATAAGAGCAGGTATTCTGATTAAACCTGAAGCATCCCCCTTTCCCAAGCTTTAACCATGTTTTCCTTTGGGGTTTTCTTTTGCTAGGGGCATTTTAAATCTGTCAGGAATCAAATTTGAAGATCACTCCCTTAGAGATGAACTGAAGTGGCATATGGAAACCTTGGAGTACCATAGAGCCTTGTATGAATACCTGCTTCTTTAAATCAAAAAGAGATGAAGACCTTCAAAGATAAAAAGTTCTGTGGGGTGCGTGGGTGGCTCAGTCAGTTGAGCGTATGACTTAGGCTCAGGTCATGATCTCAGAGTCCATTAATTTGAGCCCAATGTCGGGCTTTGTTCTGACAGCTTAGAGCCTGTAGCCTGCTTCAGATTCTGTGTATCCCCCTCTCTCTCTGCCTCTCCCCTGCTAGTGCTGTGTCTCTCAAAAATAAACAAATGTTAAAAAAAAAAAAAAGTTCCTGCCTTTAAGGAGAATTTCAACTCTTTCCAAGAAAAACATTTTAATTATTATTCCAATTACAGGAACACTCCTCACTTCTTCAAACATAATCAAAGTATCATTTGCCTTAAGGCCTTTGGGTAAACAGTTCTCTCTGCCATAAACAACACCCTACCTCAACAACCAAGAAAATCTCAAGTCTTCACACTTTTCCATGGTTCAGCTTAAATGCGATCCTGAAACGACCTTCTGCAACCTCTCTATTCAAGGCAGATCAATGGACTCAAACTTCCTTCCCTCTAGAGAACTTAACACAACTTCGAATCACGTAATGCATCTGTTTCTTACCTTTTGCAGTCTACACCCCCCCAAAAGCCTACCTCTCGGCTCCCGAGCACAGCCCAACATCTCAGATAACCTCAACACTCAGGACACCTCAGGGGAACACCATGTGCTACGTGAATGGTACCACCTGCAACTCCATTACTAAATCCACATTCAGTCCCCTACAGCATTTCACTGCAGTAATATAAATATCAATGGAGCAACCCTTTGGGTAAGTCTCAGAAGGGACCTCAGGAGGGAAAAGAAGGAAACTTTCAAAACAATTTACTGGGAGGCAAGGGAGGGAAGGGGCGACAAATATCCCAAAGATGTCACATATTTTTTTATTGTCTTCTGCCATTTTAATCAGCAAAAACTTATAACTGAAGACAAGAATACAAGTAAGGTGGTCAAAAGGCGAAGGTTTCCAGTTTTAAGAGAAATAAATACTACGGCTGTCACATACAACATGATGACCGTAGCAGACACCTGCTATAGGATATAAAAGGAAGTTGTTAGGAGACTAGATCCGAAAGGTTCTCATCACAAGGAAAAGAATCTATCTATACATGTTTCTGGATCTATAGGAGATGATGGATATCAACTAAATCTACTATGGTAACTAAATCCCACCGTTGTAGGATACGTGTAAGAGAAATCATCATGCTATACACGCTGCTCTTAGAGCTTCTTGGCAATTTTATCTTCGTGAAACTGGGAAACTACATCCATTCATACATTCATACCAAACACAGCAAAAAACAAAAACCAAAAAAAAAAAAAAAAAAAAAAACCGCACACACACACACAATAAAAGCACTATTTCAACCCATTAGAAAATATTTCAAATGTTCTGGTGTGCATTTTTATATTAGTCTCATTTCTGGCCATGTTTGAGATCTTAACCCTCAGAGACACTGGTTTTTGTCCCCATGGAATTCTTATGGACTCTTCCATATCCCATAAGTTACCCTTTAAGGAACAAGGCGAGCTGTGAATTACTAAATAAGGAATATCACTGTAGAGGTATTTTAAAAGGACATTCTAGTAGGGAAGATTATGCTGCCGGGAGAAATCAGGGAAAGATTTCCAGAGGATAGGACTTTTGTACTTTGTAGACACTGTGCCAGAGCACCCCCAAATGGAGAGCCACAGGGAAGGGCAGACAGGAGCCTGGAACAGAAGGACCCTTTCCAGGATACAAGTGGCAAAGAGCTTGATATATTAATGAGAACAGAAAGAAGCTGAGCAATCGGTTGGTTAGAAGATAAGAAATGTAGCTGAGCATGTCAACTTTGTATCATTTTTCTTTTCTTCCCCAAAGTTTTATTACCTATACAGTGATAACTTAAAAAAAATTAAATCCTCAAGAAGGAAATACAACCTGGTGGCCCACACCACAAGAACCTTGGCCATATAAATTGCCATGGCATTCAACTGTGGGCGACTGGCCCCCTATGGACATTAGCGCCCTTGAGAAGATCAGAACATTGGAGTTGAAGGTAATAAAATGAGTTGTCTTCTAAGAGGAAGAGCGGCAATAGGGTGGCCATCAAGCATCTCCCAGAACTGCCCAGTCCAGATGGTAAAGCCTCGAGAGGGGAGCAGAGGAAATGCGAAATGGAGGTACTCGAAGAGATTTTGGCAGAATAACCAGGAGAGACTGGGCCACTCCTGACACCATCAAATATCTCCTGTCTGTCTACTTCACTTAGGTTCACACCTGACACAGAATCGGACCAAAACAAGTACAAAAACTAGTGCTTAGGTCTATACAATCCAGCAGGAAAGACAAAGAAGTGAACAGGTAAGTGCAACACAGTGTAAGTACTATTAAGCAGCAATCTGGCACAGGTAAACCCAGAGGGCTCCGAATCCACAGAGGAATAATCTAAAAACTAACATATCAACTAGCATGAGGTATAAGATATTTAGACGCATAAATCCTTGACTTATGAATTCTGACATGCATGGGAATGTGTGCGACCTCCAAAATTTTCTGGAAAAATACAGGTAAATGAAATGGCACATAGCTCTGAAGCCCTTAGTATCTCATACCAACTGGGTCATCAAGATGGGGCCAAGCCAAATCCTCATGACCAAGATCAACAACTCACGTATCTAATGCAATTAGACGTTAACTCCAGAGTAAGTGCAGTAATGTAACTTCGAAGTATGTCACATCTGAAGAGCACAGCTTCCGAGACTTTCTGATCACCTAAAGGGTATAAATCTAGTTTCACAAACCCAGTCATCTGGAAGGTAGATCCATCTGAGCAAGCCATTTGGTTCAGGGGAGACAGCTTTCCAACTAGTCCCTGGCATTACATAACCAGTCCGTGCAGTTCACTGACCCACAATTTATGAGTTACTCAGACGCTCTCTAATTATGTTTCAAAATGCCAAATGATTTTTCCATTTGGAAAATTGTTCCCAGCTTATGTTCTCAGGAAATTAAAGATTTGGCAGGTACCTTATTGAGAAGGAAGGAGGGGCACTGCTGGTACTCCGGCCATCTAACTGAGAGTTAATCAAACATGGAAAGAGCATCCCACAAACCTCTTACCCTGGCCTGAGACTTTAAGGAGGAAAGCAATAGGTCTGTTATATGTGTGAGCTGTTATATGTGCAGTGATTGAGGGTGGGGGTAAGAGACTATAAGAAGACAGTTCACAGCAGTGGGTACCATGAAAGGTGATGAACACTCTGAAATAAACATTTATTTCAAAAGGATTACAGGAATGTTTAGAAACAGTCTGCACTAAACAATTTCAGAAACAAACACTCTAATAAACAATCTAATCTACTGTAATGCTGGGGCGCCTGAGTGGCTCAGTGGGTTAAGCATCCGACTTTGACGAAGGTCATGATCTCGCAGTTCAGGAGTTGGAGCCCCGTGTCGGGCTCTGTGCTGACAGCTCAGAGCCTGGAACCTGCTTCCGATCCTGTGTCTCCCTCTCTCTCTGCTCCTCCGCCACTCATGCATGCGTGCGTGCTCGCTTTCTCAAAAATAAGGAAGCATTAATCTACTGTAATGTTTACACTGTCTCTAAGTTCTATACTGCTACATCTTACTTTCATAAGTCCTATGAGAAAAGTCTTAATAAAACAAATATGGAGGAGTTGAACACCTAGTTCTCTAAAGCTGATGCATCATCATGAAAGCCTAGTAAATACTCTCAGATGTGTACGAAAGACTAAAGAAACAGAACCAAACTAAGATAGAACCAGAGTTTCTCAACCAGGGCCAATTCTGACACCCTTGGCACCCGCTGGAGATTTGCAACATCTAGAAACATTTGTTGTTAATTTTTTTAATGTTTTATTTATTTCTGGGAGACAGACAGCATGAGCAGGGGAGGGTCAGAGAGAGAGGGAGATACAGAATCTGAAACAGGCTCCAGGCTCTGAGCTGTCAGCACAGAGCCCGACTTGGGGCTCGAACCCACAAACCGTGAGATCATGACCTGAGCTGAAGTCGGACACTCAACCGATTGAGCCACCCAAGCGCCCCTAGAAACATTTTTGATGGTCGCAACTTGGGGAGGGACGTGATACTGGCATCTAGTGGATAGAGGCCAGCAATGCTGCTAAACATCCTAGGACATGAAGTTCACCCCATGCATAGTTCAGTGAATTACACAGGCCAAAATGTCAACGGTGCCAATTCTGACAAACACAAATGCAGATTTCCAACAATTATCAAAGCCAGTGATTTAACAACTGTGTCCCACAGTCCTTAAGTGGCCCATCGGGAACTATTTAAGGAATGTACAGGAAGCCAAGAGGACAGGGCTGAAGATTAAGAATCTCTCTTCAAGTCCATATATTGGTGGGGGGGGAGGGGTGTTGTGAAAGAGTGAGTGAAGTGTTCTGTACCTAAAAATAATAAATCTAGCCAACTCTATATTTTGAAGAAAAATTACAACCTTCCTTTAAAGTAAGTAGCTATCACTTTTACTAGCACTGACTTCCTCTCTATTCTGCTTATGGACATCTCAATTGCTAGAAGAATCCCGTTGTAAAGTGATATGAGAAGGACACCAATGATGTGATAGGGATGCCGAGAAGATAACAAATGAGTAACAAACCAAATGGAGAGAGTAGGGAGCCTTAGGGACTGTGGCAAAAAAAGACAGCATCCTCTGTCTAGAGGTAGGGACTACCTAGCCTAACCTGTTCCAATGAAAGAAATATTGGTCCAGTGTAAATCTCTTGCTATAAAGACATTTAAACTCTCTCTTAGGCCAACTTCCACCTGCTGACTACCATCTGAATGCTAGCCAGCATGTCACTGTGTCCAGAGGACAAACAGTAGCAGCAACTAACATGCAGCTTCCTTCTTTCCTCATTCGTATCCCAAAACTCTTGGCTAAACATCACACAATCACTCCTCGATTCTTTTAGCTCTTCCTCACATTACACGGTTTCAGATCTTCTCACCAGGCCATTTGTCAGTCTCTGAATGTATTTCCAAACAGGAATTCTGGGAAAGGTGGAGGAACGGAGACAAAGAGTCTAAACAAATTTTATATTTATCAATCTCATTGTTGACTGGTCTGCCTCTAAGCAACTAGACTCCCAATTTCTTATGAACTGCTATTTCTCTGGAACATCAATTACAGCTGGGATTTGGTAAGTATTCATTAAGTATTTGGTGAATAAGTGAATTAAATTATTCGTTGGCCTCATGTGACTCTTCTATTTATAGAGTCAGAGAGTATGAAGTTCTTTTTTACACTACAATGAAGATGCAGAGGAAAGAACCGGTCATTGGAACCATCACTGAGTTGGTTTTCATGTGACCACATAACAAGTCAAATGCAGAAAAATGGCAGTGTGCTACAGTGGAAACAACCACTGGTCACCCTTCCACATCTTCAACTATAAAATGGATCTATTTGTTTCATTATAATGTAAACCCTTATACGGCACTACATAAAGGTATATATTCAGTCCAAGAAGAAGGAAACACTACTTAAAATACGTTAAGGAGCCAAAGATGTCCATTCTTACCACTTCTATTCAACACTGTACTGGAGGTTGTAGCCAGAGCGATTAGGCAAGAAAAAGAAATAAAAGTCACCCAGATTCAAAACGAATAAGTGAATCTATCTCCATTTGCAGAGGACATGATGTTATATATAGAAAATCCTCAAGAGAACCACCAAAACCAAACAGAGCTAATAAATGAACAGAGCAAACTTACAGGAGTACATGACACAGATCAATACACAGAACTCAGTTACTGTTCTACACACTAGCAACGAACAATCCAAAAATGAAATTAAGGAAACAATAGCCTTTAAAAGTACATCCAAAAAAATAAAATAATAAGACCCTTAGAAATATATTTTACAGGGGTGCCTGGGTGGTTCAATTGGTAAGCATCTGTTAGTTTCAGCTCAGGTCAATATCTCATGGTTCATGAGTTTGAGCCCTACACCAGGCTCCATGCTGATAGTGTAGAACCTGCTTGGGATTCTCTCTCCCACTCTCTCTTCCTCTCCACAACTTGTGTTCTGTCTCTCTCTAAATAAATAAACTTTAAAAATTATTAAAAAATAAAAATTAAATAGATAAATATATTTTATAAAAGAAGTAAAAAAAAAAAACTTGTATACTAAAAACTAGAAAGTACCATGGAAAGAAATGAAAAACCTTAATAAACAAGATAGCTCATGTTCATATCAGAAGACATAAAATGTCCTAGAATTCAGTCTGAACAGATCCTAAAGACAGAGAGATACAAAGCCTACGCACCTTATCTGGGTTTTCACTGCCTTACTAACCACCACGCTAGTGCTTAGACTGCCATGTAAATAAACCCTTATCATCCTAAAGCTCACATTTCCCATTCATTTTTGTAAGGAATTTTTTTAGAACTTAGGTTTGTCTCTTGCCAAAAAAGGAAATGAGGCAAATTACAAGGGATTTATTCCTGGTTGAACCTATGCTGAATCTTAATGATGATTGCGTTTCAGTTTTTTATACTCTTGATTAGCTATTGTTTCTATTACTATATGGAAGTAGGTTCAAAACACTAAGGAATTCTAGTACACAGGTGAGTGATCTCAGGGAGTTAACATGTACTACTGGTTAAAGCATGTCACTTGATTCATCTACAAACTATCAGAGCATATTAAAATATCTCCCACTCCAACCCCAAAGCTGTCAGAGGATTCCGCTGTGTTTTACAAACCTGAGGAAATGTCAAGTCACAATCAAAGGAGACATGCAAACCAAAGAAAACAGATATTCACATTTCCAATTTCTTGCCCTGACTCAGCAATAAACAAAGAAAATCCAAAACAAGGCATGAAAGAAAGAAATTCCATCGGTGCCCATTCACTACCCAAGTCACTGAACCAGGAAGGTTCTGCAGGGCAAATGTATTTGTCAGGTCTCCAGAAATTACTTTCTTTCCATATCATATGGCAAAACCACCAATATTCATAAAAGGTTCCATCACTAAAACTGAAATGTTAAGTGTTTCGGTGAGTTTGGGTGACAAAGGCCAGAATATGAGCAACAATACTGATACCCTGACAATTCTAGTGAAAATGATTTCATCCACAAAGGCCCAAATTTAACAACAGAGATCTCAGGAAATACTTTTCTCACCTAATAAGCGTTGGCAGCATTTCAAATTAAATACTCTATTGTACAAGGAGCTAATTATGTTAAGATTAAACCCAAAGAATGATAGGGACATTTACCGTACTTTCAAGTAATTAGGCCAGCCTTCTGTATTCAAGAACACAACTTGTGCTTCCTAATTTTGAAAGGTGTCACCACCAGTACAATAAATCCACAACACACACAGCTTGTTTAGAGTTTAAATATTTTGGAACCAAAGAGCTATCCTCCTTCACCAACCAGTATTCACTTTATCTTTGATCTCCCCATGATGGCCATCATTTCCATTATTTCAGTCCCACTGTCCCAGAAACTCCTGTATGTAAACATATCAGCATCCCACATATGTTTTCTAAAGTGCAACTAAAACATTACTGCTTTCGCTAACCAAGACCTACACACAACTACTGAAATTCCCACTCTCTTTAGTATATTTTTATTTTTATTTTTTTTAACTGTTTTATTTATTTCTACGAGAGAGAGAAAGACAGCGTGAGCAGGGGAGGGTCAGAGAGAGAGGGAGTCACAGACTGAAACAGGCTCCAGGCTCCGAGCTGGCAGTCAGCACAGAGCCTGACGCGGGGCTCGAACCCACGAACCGAGAGATCATGACCTAAGCGAAAGTCGGACGCTTAACCGACTAAGCCACCCAGGCGCCCCCTTTTTAGTAGATTTTTATTAGCCACTCAAATATGATAAATTTCTTTGAACTGTGTATTCAGCTGCTTCCCCCCTCCTTTCAGGTCTCAGGATAAAGTAGGGAACAACTAAATCTAGGCACCTGTGTGACTTCTCTGTGGGTTATTTATTAACCCCCTGCTGCGAGGCGACGCACAGTTTAAAAACACGAAATTAACTTCTGAAGGCGAGGCCAGCTTTCTCACATACTTCTCTGTGCTGTCCGACATCCACCTTCTCCGTACTTTGGAATAAATATCCAAACATAAAGTCACATTTCTGAGCTCCCTGCAGGTCCACACCGGTCTCAAAATTAAATAAAAGCTGGAAACCACAGACTTTATATACGACTTTTCTTCTCTGCAGATTGAATGCAAAATGTTATTATATTTGGACCCAGACATTTGGTGTCTCGGAAGTTACATTTCAGCTACAAAATAATTAAAAACGAAAGCAAAGATGGCACAAGGCAAAGATTCCATGCTCTTTTTCTGAGACAAAAATGTAGGCCTGAAAGAAAAACTACACATTAAAAAACAACAACAAAATCGAGGAATGTAAAGAAAGCAGATGTTTAACACTTGATGGATGAAATCTGGAAGACAGATGACATTTCCATATATAAGTAGCTAAATGAACACATTATGGCAGATCCAAAAGATATTTTATAGCAGATAAGGTAGAAATAAATACTTGTTCTGAAGAAAGCCAAGTTCCTTTTGGGGGAAGGGAAAAGGGAGGGAGGCGATGTAAGTTATGCAAGGGTTTATGCAGCGTGATCATATTTTGCTGAACAGATACTCTGTAAACTCTGTGCTTGGTGAGCTAGAAACCCTGGAAATGTCTGCACCTAACTTTTCACAGTGGGAGGCATCACACTGATAATGTCAGGGCAAGTAGATAGGAGTTAAGAAGAATACTCCTCCCTGCTTGATATTATTGAAATGTTTACAGGAAGCCTAATTACTTTTGTAATAGTTTTTTAAATGCCAAGCACTAACCTGAAAAAGTGTAATGTATGGTCTCCATGTAAAAAATAAATTTGCCACTAATATGCACAACCAACACTTTCATGACTTTGTAATTCATAAAACACACTTGTAAACTATCTCTGTGAAGTGCTATTTAAACTGCTACCAGGATAAGGGAACAATGTGAACTGTTTAACTTGGTTTGGTTACACATAGTAATTACTGCTTTTTAAAAAACAAATTTGTCTTAAAAAAAATTTCAGCATTATAGAAAAGCTCCAGAAACAGCACAGAGTTTTCATAGCTCCCTCACCCAACCTTCCCCCAATGCGGACAGCTTGCAAAACCACAGTACAATTATCAAAACTGGGAAATTAACATGGGCATGATGCCATTAAGTGAAGCTCGGACATTACAGTTTTTCCCTTAATGTCTTTTTCCAGTTTCCAATCCCTACACTTAGTTATCTCTCCTTAGCCTCCTCCAGTCTGTGACAGTTCCTCAGTCTTCCTGATATTAACACACACACAAAAAAAGTGTGTCACTCAGTTACTGTAGAATGTCTCTCACTTTGGGGGGCGGGGGTCTGATGTCATCTCAAGGTTGAAATGAGATTATACATTTTTGGCAGGAAAGCCAGATAAGTAATGTTGTATTCTTCCTAATTACTGATTTTAATTGTAAAAATCTCTTTCATTGACAGAGGGCTATCAAAAACTTAAAAAAAGAATTGTTAGGGGCGCCTGGGTGGCTCAGTCAGTTAAGAGTCCGACTTTGGCTCAGGTCCTGATCTTGAGGTCGATGAATTTGAGCCCCGCGTCAGACTCTGTGCTGACAGCTCAGAGTCTGGAGCCTGCTTCAGATTCTGTGACTCCCTTTCTCTGTGCCCCTCCCCTACTCACCCTGTTTCTTTTTCTCTCAAAAAAAAAATACATTTAAAAAGTTTTGTTTTGTTTTGTTTTGTTTTTTTAATTTTACAGACAGCAGGACACAGGGGGTGGTGGGAGAAAAAGACAGACTCTTAAGTAGGCTCCACACTCAGCACGGAACTCCAAGTAGAGCTCGATCCCAGACTCTGGGATCAAATCAAGAGTCAGATGCTCAACTGACTCAGCCAGCCGCATGCTTCAAACACTAAAATTTTTAAGCATAATTATTAATGATTTTTTTTTTAAGAAAACTACTTTTGGTCAATCATAAGTAAGACTCTTTAAAGCAGGGACCGGATTTAAATTATAAGGTTTCCCCATTGCCATTTGTGACCCTCACCTTGGGTTCTTATCAAAGTAAGTCAAGAATGAAATTAAATCGGGGCGCCTGGGTGGCTTAGTCGGTTAAGCGTTCGACTTTCGCTTGGGTCATGATCTCGCGGTTCATGGGTTCGAGCCCCGCGTCGGGCTCTGTGCTAACTGCCAGCTCGGAGCCTGGAGCCTGTTTCAGTCTGTGACTCCCTCTCTCTCTGACCCTCCCCTGCTCGCGCTCTCTCTCTCCTAGAAATAAAGCATTAAAAAAAAAAGAAAGAAAGAAAGAAAGAAATTAAATCTGGCCCATCCTTCATCTTGATTCTAGGCAGAGGGTAGAAGTGAAAACAAAGTCAAGCATCTCTGCAAGGTTTGTTCTTCAATTACATCCATGTTGAGAAATGACGCCCCTTTTAAAAGAATAGAAGGACCTCAGCAAAGGCGTGAAGTCAGTCTATAAACTCTATGCCTGTGTGTGTGTGTGTGCTTGTGTGTGTGTGTGTGTATGCACGTGTTGCACGCACGTGTATGTGCACATGTACACATGTGAGTGGGGGTGTGGGGGTGTGGTTAAGGCACAGCTCCGAGCAGACAGCCCTCCATCTGATAGATGTCTGAAGCACTAGCTATACAAGTCCCAAAATATAAACACAGAGCAAACAGCTCTTTCAAGCCACGAGGTAACCTTCATTTTGAATAACTCCCTGTTACCTTTATACATAAACATGTGAGTTTACTGATTAATCAGGTAGCCTGTATAATTAACATTAGAGACATTATGATTTCGTTAAAAGAGGATCCTCTCTCTCTCAAAGGCTTTTGCCTTGCAGATGGGACTCAAGTGCTCTGACACCACCTCCGTGCAGTGCCGGGGCCCTTCTGAAACCCTTTCCGGAATGATATGAATAGGAAGTACTTCTTCAAGTGTCAGTTGCTGAACCAGAACGCAGCAAAAAAGAAAGCTCCAGCCTCTATTAACACTCAATATTCTAAGCAGGTCTGTGCTTTGACATATGATTTCTACACTCTGAAAAGAGAAGAAGAAAATGAGAAGAGGGATGAAAAGCCAGAGCAACAGATTTCTCAAGATCATTATCCACTCTGAATCTCCCTTCTTCAGATAAGGGCACAAGGCAGAGGGGAAAGAGGGAGAAGAATTTCTAAATGTTAAGGGGCTTAACAGGTTTGCTCCTGCAACGATCTGCTTTGTCTTTCCCTCTACATAAGTCTTTGATGCCAGATTTGTTTCACGCTGAAACAACAAGAATGTGGCGAAGCTTTGAAACTTCCGTGACGACTCTCGGTCTACCACTCTCATTAAGCCGAGGGCAGAGTTTCATACCCTCAGCACAACTGAATTTGGGGCTGGAGAACTCTTTGTAATGGGGCCCAGAGGGTGTTTAACGGCTTCTATGCGCTAGATGAAAATAGCGCACTCCCGCACTTCAAGTCATAAGAGTCAAAATTTTCTTCGGACATTGCCAAGAATCTGCCAGGAGCATAACCATGCCTGATCAGAACTCCCCACTGTCCCAGACCAAGTCCTACAGATTGAAAGTGAGTGTGCGTGTTGGTGGGCAAGTGGGTGGCTCAGTCAGTTGAGTGTCTGACTCTTTCCTTCCATGGTTTATTTCTCTATTTTGAGAGAGAGAGAGGGCCCATGAGCAGGGCAGGGACACAGAGAGAGAATATCAAACAGACACGTAACCGACTGAGCCACTCAGGTGCCCCAGGGTCCAAGTGTGGATTTTAGCTCAGGTCATGATCCCAGGGTCATGGAATCGAGCCCTGCATCTGGCCCCTCGCTGAGCACGAAGCCTCCTTAAGATTCTTTCTCCCTCTTACAGAAATGCTGATGCATAGGAGCACATGTACCCCAATGTTCATAGCAGCACTCTCCACAATAGCCAAAACATGGAAAGAACCTAAGTGTCCATCAACGGACGAATGGATCAAGAAGATGTGGTTTATCTACACGATGGAATACTACCTGGCACTGAGAAAGAATGAAATCTGGCCATGTGTAGCAACATGGATGGACCCTGAGGGTGTTATGCTGAGCGAAATAAGTCAGGCAGAGAAGGAAAGATACCATATGTCTTCACTTATAGGTGGATTAGGACAAACTTAACGGAGGACCATGGAGGAGGAGAAGGGGGGAAATGGTGGGGGGAAAGGGGGAGAGGCAAACCATGAGAGACTCTTGAATGCTGAGAAACTGAGGACTGATGGATGTGGGGGCGAGGGGGGAAATGGGCATGGAGGCGGGCACTTGTGGGGAAGAGCACTGGGCGTTATATGGAAACCAATTTGACAATAAACTATTTGTAAAATAAAAAATAATAATAATAAAAAAAAGGAAAAAAAAAGAGATTCTTTCTCCCTCTGCTCCTCTCCCCTGCTTATGCATCTGCTCTCTCTCTCTCTCTCTCTCTAAAAGAAAAAAAAGTGAGTATATTTGTGTATGTTCCATCACCAACACTGAAACCGTATTTGCACAGGCTAGATCAAATTCTGGGAAGAAACGCCTCTGATGGACCATGAGCAAACTAGAGATCATGAGCTTCCCCAAGGTGGCTGATGGAGTCCGGCAAAGGCAGCCAGGCCAACCCCCCCCCACCCCCACCCCCCATCTCAAGGCAGGGATCAGACAGAAAACGGAGGCAGCAGCGAGTTAAGATAGTGGCCAGGGAGAGCCTGAGCTGCAAAGACAAGCTGAATATTGAGGAAACAGCCAGGCTCAGGGCTGTGGCTCTGGATTCGTGGTGCTGGCACAGAGACGAATGGGGGTTTCTGTTGCTCCGGCCCTGACACTGCATTCTAGAGCTCTTCGGCCACAGTGAACTACAAACGTAAAAACAGCTAACATTCTGAGTCACACACTGTCTAGCGTTTAAATCAACAGAGACAACCCCATTCACTGCCTACTACGCCAATGGACGTTGTTTTATAGAGAGGCAACAGTGCGGAAGGCTGATCCCCTCCTACCCCACAGGAGCAGAGACATGTACCCAGGGAGCGCGACTCACACCCTGATCCCTTAGCTGCTCACATACACTGCCTTCTGAACTGCCACTCGCTTCTTCTCACACTAGACAGCTAACATGGGGGAAAAAGTGTCTTCACGGTAAGTAGACAATGGGGTTAGAGAAGAAACTACACCCCAGGCACCTGGGTGGCTCAGTTGGTTAATCATCCAACTTCGGCTCAGGTCATGATCTCACCGTTTTTGAGTTCAAGCCCCGCGTCGGGCTCTGTGCTGACAGCTCAGCTTCTGATTCTGTGTCTCCCTGTCTCTCTGCCCCTCCCCAACTTGTGCCCTGTTTCTCTCTGTCTCTCACAAATAAATAAATGTAAAAAAAAATTTTTTTTTAAATAAAAGAAACTACCCCCAACACAAAAAATACCCACATTCATACAAAACACTTCCCTCGTGCCACACGTTGCCATTATTTCCCTCAAGGAAATGATATTTTATGGCATAAAAATAAAGGCCAAAAGTAACCCATATCCATCCTATGCCATTGGTTCTTTCCTTCCACCAGCTATCCGAAATTAAGAAGTGTTGTGAATATGCATAAACAGTATGATTGGCAGCCACGTAGCCACCACCATTATTTAACCAGATTGATGCTTTGCTATAATCGCTGTAGATGTCTTTTACTAGTAAAGGTATGAACCGTTACAGGTTAGGCTGGAAATGTGTCCACGTTGATAAACCATTCCTGTTTATTCATTTTAGCAGCTGCCTGGCTCCCCGAGGGATAAATACACCACATATATTTACTTACTGCCTGGTGAAAATCATTTTCAGTTTTACCCTGCTTTTCCTTATCAGAATCTGTTTTGTTATGAAGATTCTTACACACGTCGCCCAAGCTACATGTATCAAGAGGTTTGGTTTTTTCTTAAACTACCAATAGAATTACCTGATCGAAAGCATATACATCTTCCACTTTCCTAAACAAGTTCTCAAAAACACCTGCATCCATTTTCTCCCATCCAATAAGTCTTCCGAGGAAAGGGAGGGGGCGGGAACCATATTTTGTAACTCTGTTATTTCATTTTTGGGCTCCTCCTCATTCCAGGGATGGGTAAGTGGGATCCGAAACCAACTCCTCAGATTTTCTGAAGAAGGATCTCAAATGAGGAAGAGACTTTCAAGGGAAGGATCTGCCTTCCCAAACTTACCGTTCTGGACTGGTTGGGTCTTTCACTTCTGCTATGAGTTCTGGACACACACACACTGGCTGTGCAGAAGTCTCCCATACAAACCGGCCCGGAGACTGTTCCCCTCTGGGGAAGGGCACCCTAGGGAGACTCACAGAGGCAGACCACTTGAAAGGCTCCCCAGGACAAATTACTGCAGCTCCTTCTACATATAGGAGTATTCATTTCACAGCTAATGACTAGGGGAAAAACAACTGGGGTAACACTGAGTAAGAGGGCTTTCTAAGAGCCAAGCACAGCAAACACTGCCCCCATTAGCAAGCCATTCCTAGAAGCTGTCACCCCCCACTGTTACAGACGGGGGCTCAGAGAAGTAATTTACCCAAGATCCCAAACCTAGCGGGCTGCAGAGTCAAACACTGGAAAAGCCACTGATTCTCACTCTAGAACCAATATTCTTATTGCGTTTCAAACACTAGCTACGCTCCAGACTGCCCTTTCCTCCAAGTGTATGTTATTTTCCACAGGAAAAGTATTGATTTGGCCCAATCGTCTCCGTAACAAGACATTTTAAAAGTGTTTCCCTTCACCAAGGTTTCAGCAGTAACTGGAGTGTATGAGAAAAGCTCTGTTATCCCCGAATCGGCTGAGCCTGCACTAGCTGGAGTGAGCAAGGGGGTATCTCCGGCTGCCAAGAGTTTTGAGCCTGGCTTCTGAAATGTTGGGCAAGAACACCCAGCTTTAAAACACAGATCCCTGGATCCTTAATGCCTCTGGCCTTTAAAGTTAAACAGCCTTGCTGTAAGACAGACAGAAAGAGAAAGAGGAAGAGGAAGAGGAAGAGAGAGAGAGAGAGAGAGATTTATCTCCTTCAAAAGAGAAGGCAAGCAGGCTCTGTTGCTCCAGAGCTGTGATTCCAAAAAAGCCTCAGTTGATTTCTAGAACCCGCTGCCCTGACTACCAAAGCTACTACCACCCGAATCAATGGAAAATGGGACGCAAGACGAATTCCAAAATAGAAGGCCAGAGAGAAACGAGTCTTTCTCCTTTTCCCTGGTGCTAACTTGTCACTTCTAAGGGAACTAACCTGAAACCCAGTGGCTCCGCACAGAGCAGTCAGATCCTGGCAGGGGAGAGACAATAAATTTTTTAACACATCCACAAATCTTTCTGCTTTTCATGGAAGCTACTACAGATTCTGTCAAACCGTCCATCCCATGATCCAATTGGGCCCAGAGGAGAAATTTTTGCTATTAGGATCAAATGCCCAGCGGAGAGTCAGCATTTTTATGCTTTTTAACAATAAAAGGGGATGCGGAAAAGTGGAGGGGTGGAAGGAACCCTCAAGATACTCTCCTTACTGCTGCTTCATTCCAGAAACGACGAAAGTGAAACACAGAGAGGCTGACAGTCTAAAAAACGGTCATCTCGGTTCTCCCCAAACCCCGATTGGAATCTCCATTCGCAACTATATTCCACTGCTAATTTCTAAACATTGGTTTAAAAAAGAAAAAACCAAAAACTTGACAGTCATAATCATTAGTGGAGCTTTCGGTACATGATCTAATTTATTTCACAAATGGAAGCTTAGCACAACCTAGTTATTACTGTTATGATTGGCTCCGTGTTAACCAACGTTTCTGTAGAACTTTGTGGTTTATACAGCACCTTCAGAGACTTTATATGATCATCTGATACTTCAAATGGAGACATAAGAATCATTTTTCCCACTTTACAATGGAAAATTTAGCATCAGCAAAGTGTATTGTGTAGAAAAACTATTTATATGTATTCCCATCGAAAGGGAAACAAGGATATTTGTACAAAAGCATGAACACTTTCTTTTCTAAAAGGACGGAAATAAAGGGCGCCTGGGTGGCTCAGTTGGTTAAGCATCCGACTTCAGCTCAGGTCATGATCTCACGATTCACGGGTTTGAGCCCCGTATCCAGGCTCTGTGCTGACAGCCAGCTCAGAGCCTGGAGGCGGCCTCGGATTCTGTGTCTCCCTCTCTCTCTGACCCTCCCCTGATCACATCCTCTCTCTCTCTCTTTCTCTTAAAAATAAATAAAAAACATTATAAAAATAAATTAAAAAAATTACAATGATGGAAATGATACTACAGGGCGTTTTGTACTTCCCGTATAGTCTTGCTTCGATGATTTTAAATCATAATATTATATTTTAATCAACTAAGACAATAGGCATCATCACTGTTTACACCCTCATTTAAAGATACTTGAGGGGTGCCTGGCAGGGCTCAGTAGGTTAAGCATCTGACTCTTGATTTTGGCTCAGGTCATGATCTTGCAGTTTGTGGGACTGAGCCCCACGTCAGGCTCTGCACTGACAGCGTGAAGCCTGCTTGGGATTCTGTCTACCCCTCCCTCTCTGTCTTCCCCTTCCCTGCTCGTGAACACTTGCTCTCTCTCTCTCACTCTAAAAATAAACTTTTAAAAAAGATTCTTTCTCCCTCTGCCCTTCTCCCCTGCTCTCTCTCTAAAAAATTAAAAAGAAAAAATACATATGGAAACAATTTCAGAATTACATATTTAAGTGTGTTTTATCCTTAAAGCCCTAATACGCACATATCTGGAATAAAACTCTTTCCAAATGGCTCTTCAACACCCGCAAATACAAACATTTCAATGTCGTCTAATAAATAACATGTATATATTGAAGAGAAATAAGAATATATGTATATGTCCACAGAAATACTACTTACACTTAAATTTACAGCAGCTTTATTCACTACAGCCTCCAACCAGAAACAACCCCAATGCCATCAACAGAAGAACAGATAAATAACTTGTACCACAAACATACAATGAAATAGAACAGAGCAAAAAGAGAGAACAAATTACTGGTACATGCGACTGCATAAACAAATCTCGCAGAGAGGCCGAGAGAGAAAAATCCAGGCACATGAAAGTACCTACCATAGGATTCCATTTATAGGCAGATCGAAAACAGACATTTATCAGAGGTCACAGAAATTAAAGCAGTGCTTGCCTCTGGGAGAGAGCAGTTTATAGGTAAGGAAGATGTGCAAAGGAATTGTTAGAGGTGCTAGAAACATTTTCCGTATCCACCTGGGTGGTGGTTATAAGAATATTAGCATATGTCTCATTGAGCTGAACAGTGGTGAGTGCACTTTACCCACACAGGTGCTACCCTTTTGTTAAAAAAAAAAAAGAATATTAATTTGTATAAGAATGCTTAAGTGGCATATTATTTTTACATTCCCTGATGGATCCCTCGGACAAGGGAAGGGGTAACAAGTCTGAGCTCAATAAAGGAATAAACTCTGAAAAGCTAGAAAGATCTCTGCCAACAGTTGATCAACATATTCCCTGACGTACAAAGGCTAGTAAATAGGCACATCTGTGTTTTTATTCGATAACATCAATAAGTGAAAGTCTATCCACTAATTAGCATTTCAATAATTATAAGTCAAAAGAAAAGACAGATGAAAAGTTTTATTTCATAGTCCTCTAAGACTTGTTTTTGCTCCCACATAATATCTTTATTCATTCAACTAATAGAGCCTTTCCTATCCTGTGTTGCTTGATCATAAAAATAACCCTAAAAAGTCCTGTGAACAACATTTTCTTAGGAGAAAGGGGGAAGGCTCAAATGAGCTGATCAACAGTCCAATAAGTCTTTTGCAAAGTGCACCGAGGTTCAACACAGAGACTTTGGAATCGGGTAGCAAGAATTCACATTGTAGCCTTGACAGCACTGGCTATGTGTTCTTGGATAAGTTATTTCAAATCAGAACTCAGCAAACTGCAGTCGGCCAGCCAAAGCCAGCCCCCTCACTCACTCGTGTGTTGTCTCATGGCTACTTTTGTGCCACGGCAGCAGGGTTAAGCAGCTGCAACCGAAACCACGGGGCCACAAAGCCTAAAATACAGGGGTCCCCACCCCCAAGGGCTATGTTCCAAGCCCCTAGTAAATGCCTGAGACTACAGATCAAACCAAGCCCAATACATTCTGTGCTTTTTCCTACCCATACATACCCATGATACAGTTTAATTTATAAATTAGGCACAGTAAGAAGTTCACAGCAAAAATAGTAAAAGAGAATGATTATAACAGGACACTATACTAAAAGTTCTGTGAATCTGGTCTCTTTCTCTCTCAAAATGCCTTATTGTACTGTATTCATCTTTTTTTTTTTAAATTTTTTTTAACGTTTTATTTATTTCTGAGAGAGAGAGAGAGAGACAGTGTGAGCAGGAGAGGGAGAGAGAGAGAGGGAGACACAGAATCCGAAGACAGGCTCCAGGCTCTGAGCTGTCAGCACAGAGCCCGACCCGGGGCTCGAACCCACGAACCGTGAGATCATGACATGAGCTGAAGCCAGATGCTTAACCAACTGAGCCACCCAGGAGGCCCTGTTCACCCTTCTTGTGATGACGTGAGACGACGAATGCCTGCGGGAGAAGATGAGATGAAACCACAGAGAAAGAGGCAGTACTGTGTTTGGCAGCTGGCTCTTGGAAGGGAAGGTGTACCAATCCCTGCCCAGTAAGTGGTGGTGAAGACGAGAGGGCTACGGTGGCACTAGGAATAGAAAAGGAGAAGACTGTCACAAGGAACGTTAAAGTGACAACCTCAAGAATGGTACCAGGGCACCTGACCGCACCACAGAGAACTCGGCAATGTTCGCAGGTCAACACATACCCCGAAAAGCGCGAAGCCGTCTGACTGAAAAGTAAATATTCATTCTTGTTTTCAATGGTTTTTTTTTGGTCACGCAGCTGAAATACTGAAACGTGATTTAATCTCTCACAGAGATCGGTCTACACACTGACTGCAGGATGTCTGTTTTGTTCTGTGCTGCCTGCAAAACTGGGCCATGCCCAGGGATTTGGGCAAGGATGCCCTGACGTCAAGACAGAGTAAATTCTGAATGACAGGGAGATGCTTCAAAGAGGTGGAAACCAGTGGCGCCCATCATCTGAACCCAGTCCCTCAAAAACAGCATCATTGCCTGGCGTGAGGCTGACAGGTGAGCTATGACAACGAACCAGGTGCATATATCTGGGACCCAAACTGAAGTTTGCGGCAGGAAAGCCCACAGCTACTAGCAAGTCAAGTCCCCTCTTCCTCACGGTCTGCAAAGCAGGGAGGCCACGCACGAGATCAGACTTGCTATGCCAAAAATGATCTTGGGACAAGTCTGGGTCACCAACCTGAAGACCAGAGACCCCCCCTGATTCTGCTGAAATCTTTAAAAAAATAATACCTAAGTGAGTTATCAAATAAGACCTTGTTATAAATGTGTGTACTGAATTAAACATGAGGTTATTTCAGGTACGAAGACTGATGCCCAAAGGAATCCAAAACACTAAATACGAGAACTAGACAGCCCGGCCCTGGAAAGTTCTAAAGCTGTAAGAAACCGTATTTGACATTGACCCTGGATTGTTTTCCTTACTTGTGCTTACTCTAACAAAAACTCCATCCCTTCACAAACAATGTTCTGTTACAAATTAGCCTCAGGGTAATTCTATAAGCCAAACGTGTTCACTTTGCCCATCAAAACCTTCAAAATCAAACTCACACGAGAATCACTTGACAGGCGGAAGACAGAGTCTGAAACACGGAGATGAGCAAGGAAAATGTCAGGGAGGTGAGAGAGGGCGCGGAAAGCCAAGGCCCAGGCAGGACATGAACCACACATACTCAGGATCAGGAGAGAGGCCGGGGCTCTGGGACAGAGGGACAGGAAATGAAGGCAGATAACCACGGGCAAGATTATATAAGGCCCTTCTCCTGGAACTCGGGGGTTCTGGAATCTATTCTGAGAGGCAAGGAACCGCAAGAGGATTGGGAACAAAGAACAGACATAAAAGCTGCCTCAGCCTCTCTGATCCCAGGACTCTTTCACCATGAGATGAGACAGAGCATGATCTAGTGCACAGAGCTTGCATGAGGATGATAGGACATGACATTTTAAATGCCCAGGCCCGTGCCTGGCACAAACCCAGGCCTCAAAACACGTCCCTTCTCTTCTCCTTTGTGCTTCTTCATTTGGGGAAGGGAGACATCAGGGACAGAGTGAGGAAGATGGAGTGACACAGGAGCCCAAGGGCGTACCTAGCCAGCCCTGCATCTACAGGACAGCCACAGAGGAAGGGGACCCCACCAGCATCTTGTGCTCTGGGTGGCCCGGAGACGGGTGCTTGGAGCCAGGGGTCTCAGGTCCTCAGACTCCCTGCAGGGTTCAAACTTCATAACCCAACTGCAGGCAGCAGTCTCAGGTAGGAATTCACCAAAGGGGTCCACGCAGTTCTGGGCTTCCCTCGCCTCACAAAGGGTCAGAAGCATTTGTTTGTCCCCAACACACGCATACGGAGTTCCTTAAGGAAAGACCTGGGCCCTCAATGTCTGGAACCCCCTTTCCACCTGGCCTAGGAAGGGTACTCTGGAACCTCCAAGGAAGGAAGCCAGAGAGAGCTACAGAGCAATATGCAGAGGGACAGAGTAGAGTTCCAGAGAGCTGTCCCAAGGCCCAGCTTCTGTCACCTACCAAAATGCATGATCTTGAACATTTCCCTTAATACCCCTGGGCCTCATTTCTCCTATTTTTAATATGAATTGAATTGTCCTGGAAAGATCAAATGAATACTGGGTGCAAAGAGCTTAGGTATGGCTCCTAAAAAGCAATGGATTGCTACCGTTATTATAAAACACCAGGAGGAGAAAGGAGATGGGGAGAGATTTGCATTCTGGAAAGGTTACCAACCTCAGCCCCATGATCTACACACAGCCCCTTAACTAACCAGCTACACAGCAGGGATCCACTTCCTTTGGCTTTTAGTTTCCATCAATTACCCACTTAACCAGTCTCTCTTCAGGCGACCACGTAGCTCAACGGGGGCCACTGCTATGCCGCCACATGCAGTTGCTCCTTGGCCACGGAGGAGGGCTGCGGGAGACGGGAGGGAGGAGGCCATGCCAGGCACCCGGTGGGGGCGCCATCAGTGCCTGCTGTTGCTGAATCACAGCGACAAGACATCCCTGCTCGGCTCCAGAAGGAACTCATGGGGCCAGGAGGCCATCTGGTAGAGCTTCCTTCGCAATCCTGGGCGATCTGAGGAAGAACTACGGCTGCCTCGAAGGCTGACGCTCTTCACAGCCACCACGAAGCGTTGAGTCTCCTGTCAAACCTTCCTTTGACTTAGGCCCTCACGCTCCCTGGTATTTTGTCCACACAAACACAAGTCTCCTCCAGGATAAAACAGCAATCTGCTGAGCAGGGGTAAATTCTGAATAAATGTCATTTTTAGAGACTGAACTATGCCCACCTCTCTCTCCCAACTCCCAGCCAGGTCTTTTTTTTTTTTTTTTTTAATATTTTTATTTATTTCTAGGAGAGAGAGAGAGACAGCGTGAGCAGGGGAGGGTCAGAGAGCGGGAGTCACAGACTGAAACAGGCTCCAGGCTCTGAGCTGGCAGTCAGCACAGAGCCCGACGCGGGGCTCGAACCCACGAACCGCGAGATCATGACCTAAGCGAAAGTTGGACGCTTAACCGACTAAGCCACCCAGGCGCCCTCCAGCCAGGTCTTCTAAATGGGGATGTGCTCCCCCTTTCTCCCTCTGGTCCTCAGCCACAGCCCCAATCTCACACCAGCCTGGATAGGGGCTCAGAAGATTTCTGATTCCAGAGTGATGTCACCTTCTGCTCCTCTGTGAGGCCAGAACCGCAGGGAAGTGTGAATAGAAGTGTGTGTTACCATGGGCAAAATGAAGGGCATTTCTACATGTGCCTCAAAAACTGGAGAAAGGAAGTACAGGTGTTCAATAGACAGTGCAGAATAATAAAATGATATCCAATGAAAGTAACTGGAGGCAGTGACCCTAAGCTGGGGGGGTTGGGGGGGACAGTGTGCGCAGATGAAAGTCAGCCTAGTTCTGGGTGCAGCGGAGGTGGTGTTTACATGAATTACCTGTGCCACAGGTGTTTCCTTGCTCATTTATAACTGATTGATTGGAGCCTCTACAATGTCCTTATGTCGGCCGATCAGAAGAGTTAAAGATGATACCTATGAACCAACCCGAGTGGCTCTGACTGGCAAAGGAAGCCCGTCTCAGGGCCGGCTTGACTCTGAAGCCTTGTGATGGCTGCAGCCCACAGGGTGACAATGAGATATCAGGCCCTTTTGAACGACTGCCGAATCAAGGCATTTCCTAGAAGGGTACAGATAAAGCCAGCAGAAAATAATGCGGGTGCAACGCCCCACACCTCTGGGCCTGCTCTGGCTACATGGCCCTCAGAGGAACTACATCTGATTGCTGGGGCAGGGGGCTAGGAAATCTGGCCACAGTAGCAGAGGGTGAACGGGCGGGAAGAAAGGAGAACTGAGTCCCCGAGAAGGCAAGCAGGCTCCACCCTGTCAGCATCGGGGTGCCCAAGTCCAAAATACATCGTGCTCAGGGAGGAGGCTGTCTGTACGAGGACACGCCTCCTAACCCCACCTATTCCATGGCTGAGAATATCAGGAAGGACACACAGTCAGTACAGACTTGAGTACCAGGTAGAGACGGCCTGGGTTTGAATCTTGGCTTCACCATTTATAAGACAGGTGTTTGGGACTGAGACCCCTAGGACTCTGTTTTCTCCGCTAGAAAATGGGGGGGGGGAGGGGGTACTCTCCTCACGGGATCTTTAGAGAATTAAATGAGATGATCAAACAATGGAGCTCTTTAACTGGTAGCTGCTATTACTATTACTGCCACCGTCACTATTATTGCGCATGGATATGACTGACATGGATAGAGTGGAGAAGAGACACTCAACACCAGACACTGAACGACACTGATCTGCATCAGGTCTGACCTATATATACAAAGCAACTCCCCTGGCTCCCTCTGGATGAAAGCACCGTCATCCCCACTGATCAGCAAAAGTGGCCCCTGGTTTCTGGAGGCCCAGATGCAGCCAAATGCTTGAGCACACAGCATGGCACCGAGTGAAACAGAAAACGGTCTCCCCATGGGTAAACAGAAAAACTGCATGTGTCTGTGCGACAGCGGCATGCTGACACGGAGGACCCTTCTGAGACACCGAAATCTCATGACAGAGCAACTGCACAACCATTAAAAAGTGGTGGAACAATCTGGTAAAAATGAGAACACAGTCACTACACATTACCAAGAGCTGGATCCCACGGTCCTCCCTGCCTCCTTCTGAGTGATTTCCTAAATGGTGGTCTCCTCTCAATTTCCAGAGCACAGATGTTGAAGAGGAAACCTTAAAATGCCCAGGTTATTAAACGCTCCACGTGACTGGTGAACCCGTTTAAAGGCGTCAATGGCAGCCAGAGGATTATGGCGACAAGGTGAAAAATTAAGACCCGAAACAAATTCCGTTCACCATGCAAAGCTGAACTTGATAGTTGATTAGAGAAAGATCAAGTGATAAGCAAATGACTGTGGTTTCCCAGTACTCCTGGGATTTGCCTTAATTGTCCGAGAATCCTTGAGATGCTTAGCTTAGCTCTTTTCCTTACACCTGGGCTGAGAACCTCCATACCCAATAATCAGGGGTCAAGAGGAGCACTATCTACTTACCCATCTATCAGACCAAGATGGACGTCTTTATAGATCAGTGTCACAGGACAAAGTCCCCATGTGTCTGCAAAATAGAACACCTTTGTCTCCTGGGTGTTGAATGAAATTCTAGGTAAATAAATAAAGGAGTGAAATGATCAACTAGGTCTTAATTAGGTGACAGGAAGAATTCTATTACCCCAGGTAACATTTATCGGTCATTATCAATGGCAGGTGCAAAGGGATATTATAAGAATAATTCATTTTGTTCCCATAAAAATAGCATGTGGTAAGCAATTTTACTGTCCTCATTTTTACAAACGGGAAGAACTGGGGATTGAGAGAAGCGAAGTGACTTACCTAACGCTCCCTAACTTAGGAGAGGGTGAGGTCCCAGATTCCAACCCTGAGCTGGCTGGACCCACTGCTATCTTCCTTAACTAGCACGAGCCCAACCTTGGGCAGCTTGTTCAGACTTGACATTGACAAATGAATTCTGCCAAGTACATGAGGCAACTCTGAGGTTCATTCTGGTAATTCCCTTAACCTGCTGAATTTTCTTTGAATGCAAGTGGGGAAAGTTGAAATGTATACTCACTACACATGCAAAGCTGGACTTTCCTTTTACTCATTTAAATAATATGTTTCTAATCGAATGATTACCTGAACAAAAAAAAAGAAATAAAAGGCTTGCAAAGAACAGGAAGGAGAAGAGCCCTGTCTGAGGAACCCAGGGTTCCTGCTGCCCAAGATGTCATGAAGAATCCAAGCCCCCGTGATGAAAAATAGGGATACACGGCCTCACACAGCAAATAAGCAGAGATGGTGAAGATGGGGGCGTCCTTCCTCACTACAAATTCCTGCCCCGTAGATATCTGTCACCTCACAGGCATACCCTGGAAAAGAGGCTAAGAAGGCCAGGAATGAAGTATAGGCTACTTCACCTGCAGTGAAACACAGACTCTGATTTGCTCCAACGAGTCTAAGTAGTGACATTTCCCCTTGATCCTTTTCCTACATGTTATTATGAAAATGTTCAAACATACAACGTTGAAAGAAGTGGCTAGTGAAACTTACATGCCCACCACCTAAATGCTTGCACTGACGTCGCTGAGCCAGGCATCCCTGGTGAGACAGGTGAAACCATCCTCACTAAGGGAGTGGTTGGAGGAAGGGGAGTCCACGGTACCAGTCGGCTGTCAGCTCGTCCCCCAGCGAGTGTGAAGCCCCTCGCCCGTGCCTGATCGAAAACACCAAACGAGACTGGCCCCTTTCATCAAACAGGCAGTTCCTGAGTCTACGCAAGAAATTCCAAGCAACCCAGTATCTCATGGCTCTCAGGTCAGATAAAGGCGGCAGGTCTTAGAATTCATACTCACAGATTTTGTTGACTGCAAAAATCAGGAGAGGAGGCAGAGGTCAAGTGAAATATCCTTTACGTGGGAGGGAATGAAGACCCCGAGAGCTTAAATATCAGGCTTGGGGTCACATATTTGGCAAGACCTTAGAACTTGCTCATACACCACCTTGAGTCTTTGCAGAAACACAGAGCTGAGAGCAGGCAGAAGAGAAGGAAATAGGAAGGAAGTCCCTTGAAATGGGTTTTCATGAGCAGATCTAGAAAACCAAGCCCAGATAAGTAAACGGTAACCAGATTCTGCCATTCTGTTAAGTCTGGGCAACACCCACATTACCAATAACTCCAATAATTAGCATCAGACGCTAATTAGACCCTAATACTAATAATTACAGTTCCTTGGCCAGATTTCAAGGGAGCCCATTATCTTAGACAATGATATCAAAAAGTTTCAGGGCGTTTATGACATGAGGATACAACCTTAAAGAACATTTACCCCCTTCAACCTCTGCTTGGGTCCAATCTTTTTTTTTTTTTTTTTTTTTTAATTTTTTTTTTAAATGTTTTATTTATTTCTAGGAGAGAGAGAGAGAGACAGCGTGAGCAGGGGAGGGTCAGAGAGAGAGGGAGTCACAGACTGAAACAGGCTCCAGGCTCTGAGCTGGCAGTCAGCACAGAGCCCGACGCGGGGCTCGAACCCACGAACCGCGAGATCATGACCTAAGCGAAAGTCGGACGCTTAACCGACTAAGCCACCCAGGCGCCCCTGCTTGGGTCCAATCTTAATTCGGCTCTTATAAAATTACTTCTTAACTTCACAACTCCTAAAGCAGGTCTCAAACGGCAGTGCAAATACCATCAGGATTCATGGCAGAAAATTTAAATAACACAATAAAAGCCTCAGGCCCTCATATACACCAACTGCCTCCGAATGCCAAGACAGCGGAGGAGTGGCCCAATGTGCACACACACTCCCTCTCCCCCATCCCTGACTAGTTAACACCGCACTAGGCCTTCCTCTAAGGCCTCTGAAAACCACTGTGACTGATCTCGGCTCACCTGGAGCTGAAAATTACTTTGCCAATAGCAGAGAACAATACTTTCCTTCGCAAACAAAAACAAAGACAAGCACCTTTGGTGGCCTGTGCATCATTTTCTTTTATGTGGAGCGTTTCTCCAAGGCTCTGAAGACAAAGGACAGGACTTCACTAACAGCCAACTATGGAAAGCCAGCAAAAGGAAGACAGCATTTTCTGCCCTCAAGGACTTTCTCCTACAATGGTATCTTTGATCGATGTCTTTCTGGGATTTTGTTTTAGGCCCCCAGTTTGACAAAAGCTTCAAGGAGAGATGTCTGCACACTTCTTGTTGTTGGTTTTTAACCAAAAAAAAAAAAAAAAAAAAAAAAAAGCTGCTCCGTGCACACTCTGGAGAATAATTATAGCAAAAAACCTGCCGTTGACACCTCATGTCACTGAAACTGTTATAATGAAAGCTCGCTTCCTAATGGATCCTCTTCAAACAACAGTCCCTGTTTTTTTCCCATTGGCAATAAAAACAAACCACTTCTTGATATAGTCAATAATTTGGATCATTCACTAAAAAAATCAGACTGCATGAAAACAGCCAATTCCAAGAGATTACTTATTGTATCATCCCATCCCTACAACATTTTGAAATGACAACATTTCAGAAGTGTGGTGGTTGCCGAGGGACAGGGAGGGGTTAGCTGGGGATAGGGGTAGGAGTCTAGGGGGTGGGTAGGTGTGGATAAAAAAGAGGGCAACAGAACGGATCCATCTGGTGTGGGAACTGCTCACTGTGGCGGTGGCTACATTAGCCTACACAGGTGATAAAATTGGACAGAACATAATAGGCACACATGTGCGTGTGTACACACACACACAAACCAGTATAAGAACTCTGGGGAAACCGGGGTCAGACACGTGTGTTGTATCAATGCCAATATCCTGGTTGTGACAATACTCTACAGTCTGCAAAAACATGACCTACTGGAGAAAAGCATTTCTCCGTTAACCAGGAAAAGGGTACAATGACATGGAAGTATTAGTTGCCTCAAAGAAATCAGCTCTACTTCTATGCCACAGAGGGAAAACCAATGGTGGAGTGGAATCATCTGAGTCGGTGACAGCTGAAAGGAGAAATCCAAATGCCAACAAGATGTGACATGATGATTGGGGGCGCACATTAAAATTTAGGGAAGGGATTTTCTTCTCAATCCAGCACTCTGCCCAGTTTTAATACCACATCCTGCTTCGAGACAGAAGTTTTCACTCCAAGATATACATGGAGTATTTTCTCCTCTGTGTCTCCACATCTTTGGGCACATGACATAGCAATCACGCACGATTTTATGAACTGATCTACAAACCAAAATCTTTTCCTGTTCTTCCGGAGTTTACTAAATTTTAAAAGGAAATGTCAGTTACAAATGATGTGTTCTAGTGATCAAAACCAAGGACACAAAACAAGATAAATCGTTGTGTTCGGGTCATTACTTCTGCAACTTTTCAATATGTTGGCCATTCAGCAGCCTGGCAAGTCTTAAATTTTATTGCTCATTAAAATGAAAACAAAACAAAACAAAAAGTCTTCACCAGTTCAGTAGCTGACAAATCAAACCGTTCAGGGCCTAGTGGCTATTAGTGTGGACTGCCTACCAATTGCCTCAAGCAAGAAGCTCCCCTTTGGTCTGTTCGGGCTCCCATAGGATTTTACTTGAACAAAGTTTCCATAACCAAAGGAAAGAGGTAAACGGGGACAGAGGTATGGAAAGAAGAAAGATTTTATTCTTGCCATTTGCAAAATCATGGATGGACCTGGAGCATATTATGCTAAGTGAATGAAGTTAGATGGAGAAGGACAAGTACCATATGATGTCACTTAACCGTGAAATCTTAAAAAAAAAAAATTAAATTAAAAAAATAAACAGTAAACAAACAAAAAACAAAAACAGAATCACAAAAACTGAGAACAAAATGCTGGTTGCTATAGGGGATGTGGGTGGGGGATGGGTTAAATAGGTGACGAGGGTAAAGAGGTACAAACTTCCAGCTATAAAATAAGTAAATCACAGAGATGAAAAGTACAGCGTAAGGCATACAGTCGAAAATATTGCAATGGCCTTATATAGTGAAGGCAGTAACTACGCTTACCATTCTGAGCATTTTGTAATGTACACAACTGTCAAATCACTGCTATACACCAGAAACTAATACAAGGCTGTTTGTTAACTACACCTCAATAAATAAAAAAATAAAAAATAAATAAAAAAAATTTCAAGATCAATCTGTACCTCTGTCAATGTTAGCACCATCCACACATTTTAAAGTTCCCCATAAAATATTCACCTAATGCTATAAACATGTATTGCTGACTACTGTTAGAGCCATTGTTCTTTATGGGTGAATATTTAAAAAAAAAAAAAAGATGTTATTTCATGATGGTTCTGGTTTACCCTTGCTGTGACATTCTATGATTTTAGATAAAAGGTAATTTAAAATCAGACCTGGATTTGAATCTCAGCTCTGTGACTCAGTAACATTGTGATGTGACCTACTAAATAATCCTCCCTTGAACTTAACTGACTCATTCACAGAAAATTATTGTGTGATTTACAGAAAGAAAATGCCCCTATGGTCTTAAGCAATGCCTGGCACATAGCAAGTACATAATAAATTATCAACAGTATTCTAACGATTAAAAAATCCAAGCATCTTTAAATATTTTAAAGATGCAATACTAAAATGTATTTAAAAGTGCAATACTAAATGTATTTCATTTCAATTCATTTCATTTCAAAATAAAGTTATTTTGAAAAAGAAGATTATCTCCCTTTCTGAGAGTCTCCACTAGATTAACCTTCATTCTACTTAAAGTTTTTAACAGGTTTTTAAATATTTTAATGTTTTATTATTAATTTTTGAGAAAGGCAGAGAGAGTGAGTGAATGAGAGCAGGGGAGAGGCAGAGAGAAATGGAGACACAGAATCTGAAGCAGGCTCCAGGCTCTGAGCTGGCTGTCAGCACAGACCCTGACGCGGGGCTCGAACTTGTGAACCACGAGATCATGACCTGAGCAGAAGCCTGACGCTTAACTGACCGAGCCACCCAGGCACCCCTCTCCACTTATAAAGTTTTTAAAAGCCAACCCCAAATCAAGCCATTGGACACCATCATAAAAATGTAAATATTCATTTGGAAAATTTTGTCTCTATATTCTAATGGTCTCATCACAACCTGGATAATATGTAAAACATTGGAAGTCGCGTTTACTAAGATAGGAAAAAGACAGTATTTATTTTTAAATTTATTGGTGGACAGTTTATTAAAAGGAGTTTGTAGTGAACTAGTCTATCATGCTAGATATAAACACCATGGTTATAATCTTTAAAATTCAATTTATAGTCTCCAATTATACAGGAAGACATCATAATAAAACATTTAGGGTATTTTACTAGTAAAGGAGGCATCAGACTGCCATAATTTCTGCTTTCCACCCACCCACCACTGGCATTTCATGACCTGTTTTCAACAGAACTCATACATAAAAGTGAGCTTCTTCATGAAAGCATCAACAGAGAGTAAAAAGTCATCTACCTGCTAAAAAACATACATGGAACACTAATAATCTAGGAAAAGTAAAACCTGTCTCTTTCTCTAGTGCACTGAGAAAATAATTGACACATCGAAGTTAATTTGGTTTATTCCCCTGATGATATGATCTTTCTATTATAAACACTAGGGTGATTATAGGTTTGTTTTTTACACTGAGTGGCAAATTTGTACTCATTTTTTTTTTTTAATGTTTTATTTATTTCTAGGAGAGAGAGAGAGAGACAGCGTGAGCAGGGGAGGGTCAGAGAGAGAGGCAGTCACAGACTGAAACAGGCTCCAGGCTCTGAGCTGGCAGTCAGCACAGAGCCCGACACGGGGCCTGAACCCACGAACCGCGAGATCATGACCTAAGCGAAAGTCGGACGCTTAACTGACTAAGCCACCCAGGCGCCCCAAATTTGTACTCATTTTTTAAGATAAAATTGGCTGTAGAAGCACTGTGAGAGTAAAATACCCTTTTAAAAGAAATAAGACAGGGGCAGCTGGGTGGCTCAGTTGGCTGGGCATCTGACTTTGGCTCAGGTCATGATCACATGGCCCATCAGTCCGAGCCCCACGTCGGGCTCTGTGCTGATGGCTTGCAGCCAGGAGCCTGCTTCTGAATCTGCATCTCCCTCTCTCTCTTCTCCCCTTCCTTGCTCATGCTCTGTCTCTATCTCAAAAATAAATAAACATTTTAAAAAAGAGTGGGGGGAGGGGGCGCCTGGGTGGCTCAGTCAGTTACACGTCCAACTTTGGCTCAGGTCATGATCCCATGGTTCATGAGTTCGAGTCCCGTGTCGGGCTCTGTGCTGACAGCTCGGAGCTTGGAGCTTGCTTCGCATTCTGTTTCTGCCCCTCTCTCTCTCCCTCTCCTGCTCATTCATGCTCTATCTTTCTCTTCTTCAAAAATGAATAAACTTTTTTTTTTTAATTAAAAGAGAGAGAAAGAAGATAAAGAAGTTGGCCTTGTTATTAATAAAAATGGACTGAAATACATTCGCTCAAGAACCGCTGTCGTAAGTAGCTTCTGGTAGTAGTGTGCCACCTATTGTTGCAAAATGAGCTTTTGTATTTGTGGTGTTCCGATTCAGTTCTACAGAGGCAAAGCGTCCTGCTATCTTTCCACGGACAATGAGTTTATGTTCATTCCAGATGTCCTAACAATTCTAACACCTCACCTACAAATGGACCAGAGAAAATAACCTTTTTAAAAAAATCCTTACAACCCAAGTGAAGCATGCAAGAGTTTAAGCCGGTGGATCTCAGACAGGGGTGATTTTGCCCCCTGAGATATTTGGCAAGAACTGGAGAAATGCACAGATGTCAAGGCTGAGGTGTGGGGGTCCTGGTCTCCTGGGTGCTAAGGCCACGGATGCTGCCACATATCCCATAAGGCACAGGGCAAACCCGCACGACAGAGAAGGATCCAGCCCTCAAGTCCACAGTGTGGAGGTTCACACAGCCAGGTTTAGCTACAGCCACTTCTTCCCCAAAAAAGTCTTACTTGCTTGCAGGAAAAAAATGAATTGGCAAATTCCACAAACACAGCATTCAAGAGTTCTATACTAATTAAACATGGATAACAGTGTTAGGAATTATATCAATCTTCCCAAGATGAGTAAAAAGGCACCAGTAATAGCACCAATAGGCAACTTAAAATTCAATCACTTTTTTTTTTTTAATGTTTTATTTATTTCTAGGAGAGAGAGAGACAGCGTGAGCAGGGGAGGGTCAGAGAGAGAGGGAGTCACAGACTGAAACAGGCTCCAGGCTCTGAGCTGGCAGTCAGCACAGAGCCCGACGCGGGGCTCGAACCCACGAACCGCGAGATCATGACCCAAGCGAAAGTCGGACGCTTAACCGACTAAGCCACCCAGGCGCCCCTAAAATTCAATTACTTTTAAAAAATAAAAGCAGGGGTACCTGGGTAGCTGAGTCGATTGAGCACAGACTCTTGGTTTCAGCTCAGGTCACAATTCCAGGGTCAAGGGATCGAGCTCCACGTCGGGCTCCACACTGAGCGTGGAGCCTGCTTAAGATTCATTCATTCATATTCTCTCTCTTGCTCTCCCCTCCCAAATTAAAAATTAAAAAATTAAAGCAAATATCACTAGTCTCAAAGTGTTATAACATGTAACACCTCAATGCGAGTTTGTGACTGCTCTCCAAGCTATCTCTTGCAACCCATTAAGCATAGTAATTTCTAGTCATACTCCAGAATCATCACCATCCACACAATACACTGGGGCAGAGGCAGTACGTGACACGTGTACCACCCCTTAGTCATCCCACCCCCTCCATTCACAGCAGATATCAATGAGTCAGAGTTTCAGCATCTGTCTCACGTGGGGTCCTGGCCCATGGAACTGGCACGGGAGGTGCTATCTGGCATTGACGACAGAACATGAGTTTAGGAGGGGGTGTTCAAGTCTTGACTTGGCCACTGGAGGGCTGTACGAACTTAAGCAAGTCACTTGACCTCTCTGAGTCTACTTCCTTCAGGTATATGATACACACTAGGGAAACTTAAAGGGGGGTTTTAATTCTAACTGTAAGCAAGATGTCACAACGTGAGATTTTTGGAGTAATGAGGTAGCTGGGGCACTATTTGCAAACTGCGAAATACTAAGTGTCTGAGGCTCTCTGGTGAGAGATGAAGAAGAGATATTAGACACACACAGGAAGATGAGAATAGGGTGAGAAATGACCATATAAGGAAACGGCCAACCAACAAGGCAATTTTCTATCTTTAAAAATAAGGAGAAAGCATGTAATAGTGAGCACACACACACAAACACACGTGTGCCCAAACACTGGAATTAGATTCTTACGACCTCAAAGTACATAGAAGCATCACAGAGCAATACTGCATCGACTTAAGATAAATGATCTCACCCTTCGCTGAGGTTCAGTGTCCTAATAAACAAAAAGGGCTAATTCTACCAGCCAGGCCTTTCCTCATGGGACTTCCTCTAGATTAATTACTAAATCTTCAAAAGAGCTCCCAAGAGCAGCATGACTGAGTAACTTATGGATCAACCACACTACAAAATATTTCAGAGCTGCAGACTAGCTCAGTCAGAGCTGGTTTGCACCGATCTGGAGAGAGATTCACCAACTATGTTCCTAAAAAGCCAGTTGAGGGGAATGTGCTCAATATAACCCCATATTCATAAGCTAGAAGACAATGCATCAAAGATATATATGTGTGCACACGTGTGAACGTGACTGCGTTCATTGCAATCAATGCGTGTGAACACGTTTGCATGCAATGAGAAAAAGTGGGGAAGGATGTTTAGCAATGAGAAAACGTGGCAAAGGATGTTTAGCACCGAAGCCAGGGTAGAAAAAATGCAGCAAAAAATTGTGGGGTAGGCTGTGGGCTTCACTTTAGCATAACTCATCCTTTCGGCTTATTCTTCAGCTATCTATAGCTTACAAAGAGAACTCTCAGACTTTTAAAAATACCTGCAAAAACCCTTGGTCTTAGAAAGTAGATTAGAGGCTGCCAGAACAGGGGACGCAGAAAGTTGAAAATGACTGCTTAATGGGCATGGAGGGTCCATTTGGGGCAATGAAAAAGTTCCGGAACTAGATCATGGTGCCAGATGCATCGTTCTGTGAATGTGCTTCATGCCACTGAACTGTACAATTTTTAATGGTTAAAATGGCAAATTTTATGTGATGTGTATTTTTACAATTAACATCATTCTTGGTCTTAATGTCCTCTATGAGTGGAAGAGATTGAGGCCATCACGCTTGACCACAGTCACTAACACCTCTACCGGCAGAACAAAGGCCACAGTGGTGGGAAGAAAGGAAAGGGACCCTAAAAGGCCTTCCAGGGATAAGAAGAGGTGCGCCCAGCTGTGCCCAGAGGCGTATACAGACATTTGCCTCTCCCTAACTCAAGGGAAACCCAATGCCACGTTCCACAACACCTTGATCTCCAACAGGCATCTCTCCTTAAGCTTTATTGGTTTACTGTCTGTCCCTTCCCTCCCACTAGGGCCTTCCAGGAAACCCCAAAAGACTGTGTTCATATAACCTGAGGCCTTCAGCCTCAGCAAGCTTCCTATGATGAACCCTGAAGGACTACGGAATCCAAATACATGAGAAATAAAAGAAATTAATATAATTACATATGTGCTTTACTTTAAAAACTCTACCCTACCCTAGTATTTTATATCCCTACAGAATTCTAAAGTGTACTTGAACATAAACTTTTTAAAGCTATTTCAAGTCTTTCTTGAAACTGCGTTTTGAAGTTTTACATGGAAGACCAAAATATAGAAAGTAAAATGCTGTTAAGACTCCAAGAAGCCAGATAATTCCAGAATACACTTGGAAAAGCCATCAGACTTGGGCAAAAATCCTATTCTTTTGGAAAGGGGATGACGGCTTCTCTCTCTACACCATGAAAGCATAGAGAGGATTAATTACAGAAGACTTAACTTTGTCACTTGTAACAAGAGGATCACAAAACCTGTGGTTTTCAGAGGACCGCTTGGAAAAAAAAATCCCTGCAGGAAATAAAAGGAAAGAGATCAACTTGGAGAAGAGTCCAGTTGCCCAGCTGTGAAAGCTTTCAAACTTACTACCACCATTGCCCTTTACATGGTCATGCCTTAAGGTCGGAAGCTGCAGGGCCAGAGCTTAGCAGTCTCTTTTTGGACCCTGAACACGAGTCTGGGCGCAAAACAGATAAGGGCGTGCACGGCGTCAAAGATGAATATTGTACAGTAACTATACCCTCCTTCCAATACAATGAAAATAAAGACATCTAAATCCCAGCCATCTTATACCTCTATAAACCAGCAGCTCTCCAGCTTTACTAGAAAAAGACATGCAAATGTTTGCTTCGGCCAGAGAAGGGGAAAAAAATCGCTAAATTAGATGGAGTTTTGAATCTCGGATTTACAGGTGTACCATGCAGATAGATATACCTGCAGCCTCTTCTGGTAAACCAGAAGTATGAAGTAGCCTTTTGTGGGGCACAGTAAACATCTCTTTCTCCACACACCCACAACACGGTGCTCTAAGCCAACGCCAGATTTAAACCTCAGGTAAGGAGTACCCATTCAGGTGGCTCCTATTACAGAAAACGACCTGTTTGTGATCTATCATTGTCCCTCCACTAGCACTGCACTTGATAAACCTGCAAACTGCTAATGCTGTACATCTATTACAGGGTGCTAATACAGCCGCCCTGATAGAAGAAGATAAAAAAGAGAAAAAAAAAATGGTGTGTGTGTATACACATACATAAGCATTATGCATATAGATAGATACATAGACTTGCATATTATTTTGTTTTTCAAGAAGCTTAGATTTTAACAGGAAAGAAATCTCCATGTTTTGAAATGGAGTACAGATGGGGCGCCTGGGTGGCTTAGTCGGTTAAGCGTCCGACTTTCGCTTAGGTCATGATCTCACAGTTCGTGGGTTCGAGCCCCGCGTCGGGCTCTGTGCTGACTGCCAGCTCAGAGCCTGGAGCCTGTTTCAGTCTGTGACTCCCTCTCTCTCTGACCTTCCTCTGCTCGTGCTGTCTCTCTCTCTGTCTCTCTCCTAGAAATAAATAAAACATTAAAAAAAAAAATGAAAAAAAAAATGAAATGGAGTACAGGGCTGAGGGGGAGACACGGAGTCAACAGAAGAGACAGAGGGAAGTCTTTGCCTACCTTGCCCCACCAACTTCTCAGGACAGACAGACAGATGGAGGTACAATCTGACCCATTCTGTGAAGGAAGGAAGAAAGCAACTGTAGCTAAAATCCTGCTTTGGGACAAAATTTCCCTTTAACAATACACATGGCTTAGTATTTATCCTCTGGATTTTTCCATGTGTTTGTTTTATCTACTGGCAGTATTAGCTCATGAAGATAGATGTCATATGTGAGACAACTTCCCCGCATCTCCCACAGTGCCTGCGACACAGCACCCAGCCTGCGGTAGTTCAGGTGCTAAATAAATACCTGCTACGTGAACTAGGTGCTTTGGAAACTTGATGCCAAGTCCTGACCTTGGGTGAGCATCCTGTGGAAGTATGAGTATGATAGAACCTTGCCTTTTCCCACTGCCAGGATTTGATACTGCCTTTGAGTGCCAAAGAAACGCTCATATATTTATATAGATTAGACCCACTTTATAGATGAGGAAACAAAAATGAAACAGATCTATTTCAAAATGTCTTAAAGAAAACAAAACCAAGGGGCATGGGAGTTAATCGGCTCACACACCTGAACTGTCTAGGATACACTTTGTGTGTATGTGTACAGTCCTACTAAATACAGAAGCCAAGCGTCTCATCACAGAGCCTCTCTCTCTCTTCCCTGCAACTCAGTTCTGCTTTCCGTGCCAGCTTTGCTAGGGAGCAGGCCTTCCCCCTCTTGAGGAGCCATGAGGAGCAATTAGAGTATGTTCCTAGCAGCACAGAGGCCTCAACGTGGAAAGGGCTTTGTGTCATGGTTTTGAAGAAAAGTATAGAACTGAATCTTCTTGGATGGGCCTGGGCCACACGTCCACCTCTGAACCAGTCAAAGCAGTCCTGAGACCCTAAATGCCCATGCAGGGGTCACAGAGGCATTCCTAGAGCCCAGGAAGGGGGGACCGTGTGGCCTAGAACCCATCAATTTGGAAAGGCAAGGAGAGAAGGGCACAGGTATTTCCCCAAAGCCTTTTTTTATGTAAGGGCTTTCCAGGCACCCTACTTTGGCTATCAATTGCTCTATAGCAGGATCCCCCAAAACTCAATAGCTTAAAACATCAATAAACACTCATGATCTGGCACAGTCTCCACGGGTTAGTATTTAGCAAGGGCTTAGCTAGTTGCCTCTGGCTTGGGGTTTCTTAATGAGATCGCAGATGTCAGCTGGGCCTTGAGGCTCAACTTGAACTGGAGATCCGATTTCTCAAGTGGTTCAGTCACAGAGCTGGCAAAGAGGTGCCGGTTGTTGGGGGGAGACTTGCTTCTTCCTCAGTGCCTCGTGACATGGCGGCCAGCTTGTTCTGAAGGAGACGAAGGCAGGCCACAATGCCTCTATGGCCCGGTCTTAGAAGGGATGAAATGGTGAATAGAACTTTAAAAATCCCTGACTTTTTAGGGCTTACATGGTACCGTAGGCAGTGGACAATGAGGAAGATAAATGAACAAAATAATTTTTTAAATTTTTTTAAATGTTTATTCATTTTTGAGAGAGAGAGAGGGCGCGCGCGCACAGGGGAGAGTCAGGGAGAGTTGGACAGAATCCGAAGCAGGCTCCAGGCTCTGAGCTGTCAGCACAGAGCCCGACATGGGGCTTGAACTCACGGACCACAAGATCATGACCCGAGCCGATGTCAGACACTTAACCAACTGAGCCACCCATGCACCCCTCAAATAATTTAAATAGTGTTAAGTTCTGGGGTGTCTGGGTGGCTCAGTCAGTTAAGCATCCAACTCCTGATTTCAATTCAGGTCATGGTCTCCTGGTTTGTGAGACTGAGCCCCCAGATGGGTTGGGATTCTTTCTCCCTCTCTCTCCATTCCTCCCCTACTCCCATGCAGGCACACTCTCTCAAAATAAAGTTTAGATAGATGATAGACAGATAGACAGATAGACAGACAGACAGATAGATAGATAGATAGATAGATAGATAGATAGATGGGTGGATGGGTGGATGGGTGGATGGATAGACGGATAGACAGAACGAACGAACGAACGAACGAACGAACTTTGAAGGAGAAAAAGTTAAAGCAGAAGTATGAGAAAGTTGAAATTTTGGCTAAGGTGTGTACCAGCCCTAAAAGGGCCCCCAAGGATCCTCACCTCCTGGTTTTTACACCCTTTGCTAGAATTTTCACACAGTGAAGCAGCACTAGTTTGGGTGATCAGTAGTCAATGGCATGTTTGACAGTGTGTGATGTCTAAGAGAACGGAAGGCTCATCCACTCACCTCTCTGGGACCCTTCAGTGCTCATAAGGAACAACGTGTTTGTACCTAAGGACTCGTCTTAATAACTGTAACATCACTGAAGCTACAGGCTGACAGTATATGAGCTCATTTTTTAAATAGTTCAGGTAAGGACCTAAGAATTGTGGAAGTGGACATATCTAAGCCTAGAACTGCATCTTAATGTCAGATTCCATTTTTAAGTTGTTACCCAGGTAGCAGATCATCTTATAATGATTGTACAACAGGCTGGAAATGTAAGCTGCCATGACAGCTTCTCAAGAAAGGCCAACTTAATCCTCATTACAACTTTAGAACTGACCATAAAAAGAGAAAGTCAGACCTCTTGTTAAAGCACAATGAACAAGCAAAATGCCTCCTTATTGAAGATCATGTTTAGTTCGGAAGAGTAGAGGCAGAGAGAGAAAGCGACAATCTAGTATTGTCTTTAAACATCTTAGAAAGAAGGCAAAATACGGACGGTTTTCTTAAATTCTCTAAAATCCAATCGCCAATCAGAAATCTTTTTCCACCGACCAAAAATACAGGCTCAATCAATACTGATACACACGTGTGTTGGCAGTTACTGCATAGTAAACTAACAAAGCCACGAACGTTTATTCCTCCCAGTTTCTGACGGTCAGCCCTCTGGATCCCCATGGTCTGAAGCATTAGAACACTATGTGGCTCGGGGCGCCTGGGTGGCTTAGTCGGTTAAGCATCCGACTTTTGCTTAGGTCATGATCTCGCGGTTAGTGGGTTCGAGCCCTGCGTCAGGCTCTGGGCTGACTGCCAGCTCAGAGCCTGGAGCCTGTTTCAGTCTGTGACTCCCTCTCTCTCTGACCCTCCCCTGCTCACGCTCTCTCTCTCTCTCCTAGCAATAAATAAAACATTTAAAAAAATATTTAAAAAAAAAAAGAACACTATGTGGCTCCAATTTACAGCCACACCTTTTAAATTTCTACTTTCAAAATTATGCTGTTGAAGGCAAAAGAGAAAGAACTGATTGGACTAGCCATTTGAGAACCCCAATCAGAATACTTTTCTCTCATAAATAAAGAGCCACAAACCCATCAAGAATAGTCTAATAATTCCAAGCTTCCTGATGCCAACTCTCAGCCATTTTCAAGTTCAATGTGGTTTATTATGTATTTATTTTTGAGAGAGAGAGAGCATGAGTGAGTGAGAGGCCAAAGAGAGAGGGAGAGAGAAAGAATCCTATGAGGGGTGGAGAGAGACGGAGAGAGAGTGCACAGCCTGAAGCAGGGCTCGAGCTCACGAACAGTGTGATCACGACCTGAGCCAGAGGGACAGTTAACCATCTGAACCACCCAGGTGCCCCTAAATTTCAAATGTGTACACATATACTTCACCTTAATCTAACCCTTTAAAAATGGATACTTTGGTTCAAACAACCAGTTCCCCACCCCCCACCAAGGTGAAAACCAAACTTTGAAAATGGTGGCTACTGATAAAATAAGTTACGAAATACATTTCTTCAGTGGCAGGAGCTATTGTGGGTCTTCTAACAGCCCAGCTTCATGCTCTGCCTTCTGCTAAAAGCAGCTGGATTTCCTCTTGCGCGATTATGTTTTCCCAACCAGAGCTTTCCTTGAGGGGCCATTTAAGCAAGGTATTCACCTTACCCTACACTAGCCCCAGGACTAGAGACTTTCAAACACACAGCGAACGTTGAGTTTGGAGCAGATTCATCCCTGAATCTAATCCTTTCTGAGCTGGGTTTTTCAGCTTTCCCAGAATGTTCACTAGCTCCCCTGTCTTTCTACAATAAAGTCCATCTTCCCTTAAGCTCAGCCCGCCTAGCCTTTTGGGTTTTAGGACAGGGACACACTATAAGTTAATTTTAGTATTGTTTGTGAACTCAATGTCATTCGGTAGTCTGCAGTCAGTGAGCAGCCAGAAAGAGGGGCAGTTACTGCTAGTCCTCTGAGAAGCCCATCTAATGGGACACCAAGCTCACTGGTGCGTTAAGCTCTAAGAAACCTTGTTCAGTCGCCTTCCCTTAACTGCGGTTTCAGGCAGCCGTGGTCAGGTGCAATCAAGAAGCAGATGATCCTCCTTCTGACACTGCATCAGAAGGTCAACAGCAACCACATCACCAACATCATTCAACTCACTTCCTGTCATCATGTAGGCATTTTATCATCTCATCACATTGCAAGGCAGGTAAGCACAGTACAGTAAGATATTTTGAGAGATAAAGAGTCCACATTCACGTAACATTTAGTACAATATATTGTCGTAATTGTTCTATTTCATTACGGCTGTTGCTATGAATCTCTTACTGCACCTAATTTGTAAGTTAAATTTATCACAGTATGTGTATATATAGGAAAAAAAGATGGGCCACCTGGGTGACTCAGTCAGTTAAGTGTCTTGACTTTGGCTCAGTTCAAGATCTCACAGTTTTTGGGCTCAAGCCCCACATCGGGCTCTGTGTGGACAGCTCAGAGCCTGGAGTCTGCTCCAGATTCAGTCTCCCTCTCTCTCTGTGCCTCCCCAGCTCGCACTCTGCCTCCCTCTCTCTCAAAAATAAATAAACAGTAAAAGAAAAATTATAGGAAAAAAGATAGCGTATATAGGGTTTAGTACTGTCCATGATTTCAAGCATCCACTGGGGGTCTTGGAACATGTCCCCGCAGGTAACACATTAAATGGGAACACAAAACTGAGTTCTACCTGTACATACATCCTATTTCACACAATGGCAGGCTTCCCTTTGCCAAAAGCATCTCTAAAATTTGCTTCAAGATGGTGCTCTCATTTTTGTCCTATTAAAACTTTTTGCACTATTAAAATTTTTTGTGTCCACCAGAAACATAGCACAAGTGTACAACGAGGCATGTAGACAGATGGTCAGTCAAGTACAACTCTTAATGTCAATAAAATATAAACAAGCTACACATCTAGTAATGGAAACACAAGTAAATAACAAACTAACGTGGACAACCTATGCAAGGCACACACAGGACAGTATGTTTTTTAAAGTATAATATTTATACACACCTATACACATACACACAAACTTGAAAATTAAAAAAATAATAAGAATATGAAATATTTCCCAAGGGGATATGAAGATGCATATTCTACACATTAACTGCATCTTAGGGGTTGGTATAGTTACAAAACCAGTGATATCTTTTATTTCAGAGGAAGAAAGAAAAGGGTCTGGTATTAGGGAGTGAGTGAACGGAATGAGGTGTGTACAAAACATTTCATTCCGCCCCCCCTCCCCCAGGAGACTATAACCATGCATTTCTTCTAATCACTTGAAATTAACCATAAAAAGATAGTAGCCTGAAAAAACCCAATTCAGCTTAAGTAAATTCAGCTACCAGAACTTTGTAGACACAGACCCAAAATATAAAAGGTGTGAAGTGCTATGGAAGCATGACCCCAGTCACAAGGACTGGGACTTACTAGTGAAGCACCCCAATTGTTTGGGATCTGCCATGGGTATGCCTGGGATTTGCTCCATGAACACCGGCGGCTATCATTCCAGAACAAAGAAAAATTCAACGTCTAAGTGCAGTTACTTTCTGATAACCGTGTGGACTTCTCTTACATATCATCCCCTATTTCATGAAGTTGCCACATTCACCCCAGCCACAGTTAGCTGCACCCAGGATTCAGGTGGCCCCAGTAACTCACTTTCTCCTCCCTCGCTAACGGTGCCGCATCCTATTCTATTTCAATGCCATTTCCCAAGGAAAGCCTTCAAATACCTTAAATCATATGGTGCTCTTTTTCCTCAACGACACCTAGCTTTCCGCTGCATTTCCAGTTTATAAAATAAAGCCCTGTAAAATTATTCAAGAATTTCCCAGGCACCAGGCTCCAATATTTTATGCAGGTTAAGAAATGCATAAATGAAACCATCCACCATTACACTCCTTTGAAAGTACTAATTGCGGCAGTGGTTTTTATAAAGAATGTTATCTATTTCCATCCTGTACAAATTTAGGAAAACTGTGGTTTCCTGTTCCAGGGTGTTGTCCAAAAAACGAGTCCACAGAAGTCTGCAAAAATAATCCTTGGCGTTTTTGTTCCAAGAGGAATATTTGGAGTGTTTCCCGCGGAGAAAGGAAATGGGCTTGTCCTGACTGCAAAAGGCCCCGTGTGCTCCCCAGACTGCAAGGACAAACACAATTTGGGTTCTAACAACGTTTAATGAAATCATTCCTCCACACGCTCTCTAGGAGGGGGGCCTGTGCTGTGATGTAAGGTAAGCCGGCCACGCGGATCTGCTTAGGAAGACTTCCCACAACCTCAGCTTCCCCATCTTTGGTCACAAAATGAGGAATACACCTGCCTCTTCATAAGGTTCGGTGTAAGGGTTAAAATGAATGCCCTGTGCTTAGCAGAATGCCTGGCACACAGTAGGGCGCAATAATGGCCTTACTTGTAACAGGTATCTATCTGCAAATATTTATAAAGAGAGTATCAGGATTGGGTATACAACAACCCAAGAAACGCTAAACTGAGCTATGTAAGGAAGAGCAGGTCTTGATGTTCTATATTCATTATCGCGATGGCTTCAGCGTAACAAAATCCTAAATGAACAGAAAGAGTCTGAAATAACAGTTCTAATACGAAAAGATAAAATAACTTTTCAAGATCATATTAGCTGCTATAAAAGGTATATTAAAGATAACTCCATAGGATAGCCCACTTTTAAAAGAACACCCTTAACTTCAACAAGTTATAAAAACGTGCAAATATTCCTCCAGCATTTCCCCTCCAACTCTAACTCTGAAGGCCCAGTTTGCCAATGGAGGCATTTCAGCGCGGGAAGCTGCCGCTCCGAGGTCAGGTGAACAGACTGTTTTCACTTGACCGAGGACCCGGAGAGGCCGAACAGCACCCAAGGTACAGTGGCTCGAAAAGTGGACAAAGAGGGCAGAGAGGGTGGTGACGTCACCCCCTCAGAGGTCACGGCCACCTCCAGCAAACTGCAAGCCCCATCCAGGAGAACAGGTCGCCACAGCAAGGCAGGGTGGGGGGTGTCAATGTCTAGTCCAGGGCTGGGGAGCCTTCCCCTGCCAGGCGACTGAGCTGAGCCACTCCCAGGACAGATTCTGTGGCCAAAGCAAAGGATGCACGAGGGTTTCCTAACACGTCCTGGGCCGTGGCCGAGAACTGGGCAAGGCTCCGCGGCCCTGGCGCATGGAGAAGCAGCGACACCAGAGCCGCAAAGCCTCAGCTGCCTGTGTATTTGTGATTTGTGGCGGGGGGCGAGGAGACCTCACGGTCAGAGAGTCTGAACAAGACGACAAGTGGGAAGGGCAGGGCTGGATACAAAAGGAAGCGCTATATATAGAACATATTATGTAAGCGTGTAGCGGTGGAGGCACAAGGAGAGGCATCCTGCACAGCAGACAAGGGTGCCGTGGCTTCTCTCTCCATCTCTACCACAACAGGAAGTCCTCCGGAGTATTTGGCTGTCTGACCAGCCCAGTTTTTAAGACAGAGCTTTTTTTTTTTTTTTCCTTTTCCCTTTTAAATCCTTTATGTGTCTTGCCCTGGATTTCAGGACAAACAACATACTTCATAAAACTCATTCAACCTTTTGTAGGTTTTTAAAAGATTCAACTCTAGGGGCTGTGGGCAGCCTGGAATCTTCCAAGAAGTACTGTCCTCGTGAACATTCTGCAGTGAGAGCCGTGTTCCCCGTCTTCACCGTCCAGGACTGGTGCCACACTGCACATGTGGGTGTTCCATGCTTTGAAACTGTGGCTAGGGAGACTCCTTGCATTCCTCTGCTAGGGCTGTGTAACAAAGTATCACAAGCCAGACCTCCAAAGAGACTGAAATCTACTGTGTCAAGATTCTAGAAGCTAGAGGTCCAGAGGTCAAGGTGTGGTTTGCTGGCCATCTTTGGCATTCCTGGGCTTGTAGATGCATCACCCTGGTCTCTACCTTTGCATCCACGTGGCATCCCCCGATGTATATATGTGTGTCCAAAATTCCCCTTTTATAAGAACACTGGCCATCCTGGATTAGAGATTCATCCTACACCAGTACATCCTCATCTTAACTAATTATATCCATAATGGACCTATTTCCAATTAAGATTCCAATCTCAGGTAGTGGGGGTGAGGACTTCAACATATAAATTCTGAGGAAATACAACTCAAACCAAAGAACTAAATTCAGACCTTATTTTTAGTTTTATTTCATTCTAATTTGAATTTAAATAACCGTATGCGGCCGCTACTCTCCTGGACAGCATAGCCCCAAAATATCTGCCCTAAATTCAGAGAGGCTAAGTGCTTGTACTTTTCCCAAGGTCAAAGAGCGTCTAGGTCAGGAGGAATCAGGATATGGAATATTTTTACTCCGAAGCCTATGCCTTGAGCTGATCCAACAGCTGTTTCCATTATAAATTAACTTCTGTAACTCTCCTGGGACACACAACAGTCACATGGATGGCTACACTCCTAGCTGCCTCTTTTGGGAAGACAATTCATCACTCAGATATTAACTGCTATTATAGGGATTAATTACTTGCTATTGTAGCTTTAGGTCTTAACAATGTAACAATAATTATCTCTTAAATAGTACATGTGTAAATAATAAAATATAGCAATGCAAATTTTCCCAACATTTATCAGACATGATACACAGAAGTGAGTGCTTTGTACAGATATTCTCTAATCCTGACTTTAATTACTAGTATTATCCCTGTTTAAAAGATGAGCAAACTGAGGCTTTCAAGGTCAAGTGACTGGCTTCCATTTACAGAGCAAATGAATGGCCCCCAACTCACAACTTTCAGGATTCCAAAATTCTCTCCCTAAACCACACACAGCCATAGGATTTCATGCAACTTATGAATATGCTTATTTGCCGATAATACTAAATTATATGACAGGAAGTTCTTCACAGCCTCCAAAAGGGCTCACCTTACAAAGAGCCCAGGCCATGTGCCACAGAGAACCAAAACACTTTCCATCCGAATCTTCCATAATACACATCCTTAGCCCCAAGTGTGTTCCTTGAAGATATTTCTGGTGAGGAAGGTTTAGCTCAAGTAATGGCTTTGCATGAGAGTTTAAGGATGAAGTATGCAATTTTAAAAAACGACATCATGGCCTTTCAAGGGGAAAATTGAAACGTTATTTCAAGTCCCCAGATAATAAGATCAATAGACAACTTCCCAGTGGAGGCATTTGCCTTTGACTAACGAAAGCAACAGTCGCTGCAGTTTGCCTCAAGAGGCCACCCCACAGTTTAATCATCCTCGCTGTTAGGTTTTTTTGTCCTCATCTATAGCTTCAAATTCTCTCTGTTAAATTTCAACATGGTAACCACAAGCTGCTCTCCCAAATAATCGACCTCTCTCCGCATTTTCGTACCCACTAAGAACCCTTGATCAGTAACTGTTCATTCAGGGAGCTCCTACCAGTTACCTACAAGGTGCCTTTCAAATCACTGTTACTTTGAAAACAGCAAAAGAAGAATATGAAACAATCTCTACCCACAAGATGCTTAAAATGGGCTGCCAGAGAAAGTGTGACAACCCTAAAGGAAACAGAGTGCCAAAATGAATGGATCAATTTCCCCTTTAGTCATAAACAATCATGTGAGAAATGGATATTGAGTACTTACTATGTGACAGGCACCTTAACAAGATTAGGAAGAGGGCAGCAAAGAAGTTAGATACAGCCTTCCCCTAGTTTATATAGACTTAAAGATCTTTCAACATCACAATATTTATTGTGGCTTTATCTCCAAACTATCGGGCCACTTAATATCCTTTTGAAGTTACACAGTGATACGGTTCCAGAAACTAGGGTTGTCAGAGTTAGCAAATAAAATACAGATGACCAGTTAAAATCTGAACCTCAGATAAAAGACAAATATATCTATTTTTTCATAGCATTAAGTATGTCCTATATTTTATCTGGCAAGCCGAACATACTCTTTGGCCAATAATATTCAGTTGCAAAATAAATACGAAATGCAGGTTTCTGTGCCAGAGCTCTTACAGTTAATAACTTCCGGCAAATTACCACGTAGCAATTCTCATGTTTGACTGTGGAAACGTAAAACAGGACACTTGTTGTGAGTGGCACTCCCTGGGTGAACACAAAACGGGAAACATCACTAAAACTTTGTTTATGAAGTTGCAGTTTCTGGTTTTATATGATAAGTGTAGTTACAGGAAACAATGCAGTGTTGAAGATGGGGAGAGATAAATAAGTCTGCCTTTGAGTCTGCTATCGTACTCTGTACCACATCTAATCCAAAAAAGTCAAGGTTAGAAATCTGTGTCTCCAAACATCCATTGATTCTATGTGCATCCATCATTCCGCAGCAGTATAATTTCTTATTGTGTCTAGAGGGAACACACCACACTCATAAAAGGCAGTGGATTAACTCCAAAATCTACCTGCATACCTAGGCAAAAACACACTCCTATGTTCTCTCACTGAGCCTTCTATGGCCCATGTCTTCAATCTTGACCCTAGTCGGTACCAGAAATATCCACAAGGGACGATGGTCCAATCGCTACACGTGTCCCTTGTATTCCATGGCCAGAGGGTAGTATTTGGAGGGTTCACATTCAAGCAATCCCAAGTAGATTTAGTATGTGTACAGGCACTCACTTATATGCCCCAGCACAGACGACTTCTGTTACAATGAAACTTGTTTCCTTCTCTTCCTGATGACCCAAATACAGGACATTTTCCGAACTCCCTCACTGAAGTACATGTAGCTCGATGGAATGTGGTAGAAGTCAAGGACACCACTTCTAGGCCAGACCCACTAGATGCTGCCAAGCTAGATGGGGATACAGAGCTACAAGATAGAAGGAGTCCGGGTCTCTGAATGAAAACCTGGACCCGCATTACTAACTCTACATGAGTTAAAAGCAAACAGTCATATTCTGTTGAACTCCCCAGATCTGAGAACCTGTTACAGCCACTAGCATTATTAACACATTCCCAAGCCCTTACAATGCAAATAGAAATCCAAATTACATTTAATGAAATGAAATTTAATGAAATCTCTCTATAATTGTCACCCCGGCCCAAATTAGAACACTTTATATGTTAGAGATGGGGGGAAAGAAAATCTCTTTTATCTCAGTTTCATATGGACTCATTCTGCAATGAAAATCCATTTTTAAAAATTTTTTTAATGTTTTATTTATTCCTGAGAGAGAGAGAGGGAGACACAGAATCCAAACAGGCTCCAGGCTCTGAGCTGGCTGTCAGCACAGAGCCCGACGCAGGGCTTGAACCCACAGACTGTGAGATCATGACCTGAGCTGAAGTCAGACGCCTAACCGACTGAGCCACCCAGGCGCCCCAATGAAAGTCCCTTTTTGCTATACACGTCAATTCAAATTTTCACCCGCAACATTACCACCACTACTTACAAGTCTATGATTCATCTGGAACAAGAATCACCAGAAAAAACCCAAGAGGAGGAAAATAAATATCGTGGGTCTGCATTAGAAGAAAATGAAAATATCTATTAGATCCTGCCCAAACAGTAAATAAGGATTAGATAAAGGCCGAAAAACAGACCAAAGTACAAGCTGAAACTACAAAAGATACAAACGAATATAGGATAGTGCCTCTACCCTCAGAGAGTATTTTGAAACAACCCACAAGGAAAATTAACTAAAATGTTCTGGTGAAGAAGCGAAAATGCTGATTAGACGGGTATGTAAGGTATTTTAATAATTTTGGCAGTTCCCAAATTCTTCAGTCCTTCCCAAATCCAAGAAGTATAGCCCCGGGGCAGCTTTCCTCTCTTTATTACCATACCAAAAATATTTATGTTATTGGCAGGATTCCATCGACTAGAAAAGATTTTTTTTTCCTCAAGAACTCTGAAATCTTAGCTCAAATCCTTCCCTAACAGAGCTAACTGAAATACATTATTAGTTGATGCCAATACCTGATACGCAAGGTACTCCAGCAGAAAATCTCTTAAAAAATTGAATGTCTCCTTTAAAAAATAATAAAGTCTGCCACCCTATCAAGTCCATTCATTTAGGATGCTGCCAAACTCAGGCAAAGTAAAACAACCTTCAAGCTTATGTCCATGTTATGGATCACTTAGAAAATTCCTATTTATGGCTACTAAGGAATACCATTCAAAGCCTTCCTTTCAGGCACAACTTCAAAGAGGAAGGTGGGAAGTCTGATTACCTCTCATTTTTATTTTAAGTCAACTTACTGAATGTACAATTTACATAAAATAAAATCCACTCTTTGTTAAGGGTACAATCTGATTTAACGAAATCATGTAAGTGTATAACCAGCACTGCAATCAAATCGCAGAATATTCACAACCCCAACATGTACCCTCACGCCCCTTGTAGTTAATTTTCCCCCTGGTACCTGTAGACGACACATCTGATTTTCACTGTTAGATGTGAAAATAAATGATCTTTTCCAGAATTTTATAGAACCCGAATCATACATGATGTCATGATGATGACATCATCTGTTACGCCTGGCTTCATTCACTCAATATGTTTTTGAGATTCATCCACGCTCCTGCATGTATTTGTGGTACATTTCTTCCTACTGCTGAGCGGAATTTCCTGTATGGATGGTGCCACATGTTGTTGATCTACTCACTAGCTAATGGATGCTGAGCTGTCTCCAGTTTCTGCCAATTATGAACATTCACATACAAGCTTCTGGTGGGCTTACTGTCTTGATTACTGTCAATTTAAGTAAGTCTTGAAATCAACTCGTTTCAGTCCTCCAACTCTTCTTTTTCACACTATGCTGGACTATTCTATGTCCCGCGTGTTTCCAATAAATTTTAGAATCAGGTTGCCAATTTCTAAACCATCAGGCCAGCAGGGAGTAAGGGTAGTTTGGGGCATCCCAGAGGGCTGGACCCTTCTTCAGCTCTCCAAGCTCTCCACAGGACTCCTGCACCTTCCCAGCTGCACAGCCTTGGCCTTTACCTTGATGGCAGCTCACACTCCCTCTTGGTTCCACCAGAAATACTCGATTCACCCCAAACTGCATCCGGGAAGCTCACGTAGGCTCTGGGTCCTCTGCCTTCAGCACCTGGGAATATCTTCTCACGGAGATCACGCCACCTGCCTCAATGTCACACTGAGGCAGTCAGGAGGAAGGAAGCCTACACCATCCGGCCACAGCGAGCCCCCTTCACCAATCCCCGGTATTCTCTTTGTCCTTTGCCTTTACTCAACTTCAATTAGTAAAATGCCAATGGAGAGACCCACCTAACAGTTCTCTTTTGGTGCCATTTCCTAAGCATGAAAACATTTCTTAGGGGCAACAGGGCTGGGGAGGGGGGCTCAATTTAGTAACATCTTCGACTTGACAGTCAAGGATTCAATAAAAAGGTTTAAAAGGAGTCCACCTTGTACCTCCAGTTAGTTCAATGCCCCATTTGTCCGAGTAATGACTTTATACTTACAGGACAAGGATTTTTTTTCCCTCCTTTTAAAAGAAAAAAAAAAAAAAAAACTCACAAAACTAAAATCACTTTAAAGAAAGCAATAGGCATGGGCGCCTGGGTGGCTTAGTCGGTTAAGCATCTGACTTTCGCTTAGGTCAAGATCTCGCAGTTCGTGGGTTCCAGCCCCGCGTCGGGCTCTGTGCTGACTGCCAACTCAGAGCCTGGAGCCTATTTCGGAGTCTGTATCTCCCTCTCTCTCTGACCCTCCCCTGCTCACGCTATCTCTCTCTCTCTCTCCTAGAAATAAATAAATAAATAAATAAATAATAAAATAATAAAATAATAAAATAAAAAGAAAAAAAGAAAGGAATAGGCTCTTAACTTCTCCATCTGGAGCGAGCACTCAGTGTTCGCATTCATTCGTGTCTTTTCAACAACCATCTGAGTTGGAAAGTCAAATAACCCTCACTATGACTATCTTACTACACACAAAACACCTCTTTCACATTTGGGGGTTTAACTTCTTTAACAATCGCCATGTTTGAGCTGATGCTTTTCTATTTTTTCCATTTGTGTTGTATGTGGTAAAATGACCAATGGATGGATAAAAGATATTCTGGGAAAAACAACAGATATCTACCTGAAATTAACTCTGTTATATTTGTTTACTTACATATTGTCTGTCTCAACAGTAATCCTCCCTCCTCCAGGGTAAACTCAAAAACCAAACACCTCCGCTGTCCCTTTCATCTATACCCAAAAAGTGTCGAGCCAGGATCAGGCGCTCAGTGGTTCTCTGATGAATAAAAGAATATGTATCCCATCTCAAATCAACGTGACCAAAGCAAGAAATGGCTGCACAATTCACACTCTGACATCATTTCTAATAAACCCCAAATCATCCTCATTACACACTGATTAACTGCTTATTAAATCACCTAAGTTTAACAGACGAAAGCCTATTTTCTGTTGTCTTAGAACAGTAAGATACATAGGCCCAAATCGTAATTCGATATGTAAGACACTCACTTTTTAGATATGAGCTTATACCCCTCAATATTCAAACTTCAAAGATTCAGTGACTCGAGGAATACAGATCAAAATGGTTTCTGGATATGTAGAGCATCCACAAAGAATGTTATTAAGAAAATTCATTATGTGTAGTCAAAAAATTAAAAGCAATCTAAGTGTCTACAGCAAAATTTTATCAATTAAGACACAATCACACAAATTCACACGGGTTAGCCAATTAAGCACCTTAATACAACTAGGAAATGCCATGACAACATGAGGGAAATGCAGACCCATATCTAAATACATATATGCGTATAAATTGTTAAGTGTATCTATATAAATATATGTGTGCTATATTCCCTAAAAACGAAGACTCCATGAATTCTGAAATACACAGTCATTTTAATAGCAGGTTTTCTGGAAGAAAAAGACATAGAACCACATAAAATACACACGGCTCTGAAACGCATCAGGATTACAAATAGGGCAAATGTGTGAGGATGGTGAGTTTTATAATGAAGAAAACACTGTGTGGAGGTCAGAATACGAGGGTGAGAGCCGAGAGATTACCCAGACAGAGCACCGGAATAAAATCCAGAAATGCCAAGAGCAATTTTGTCCTTCATGTAATTAATTGTTATTTTTAGGTCTCTTAAGTTTTTCTCTATTTTCCAACTTCTCTAGAGTGAGCACACGTTGCCTGTATAATCTTGAAAATGAAGTTCACCAAAAGAGATTTTTCCAGCATTTTTTCAAACCAGAAAGTCATGTTGCTAGGTAAAGTTGTGTTAGGCAAATTCCTATCTTTTCCTTTCAAGCCACAGCTCTGTCAAGCTCCGTCTAAAACCTCTCTAGCAGAGGCTCTTGGAGCTGGTCCATCCCCAACATTCCCCTCTTCTGCGAGCTGAAGAATTATTTACCGTTTTACTATAGTCTGTTTGTGAATTGACCTTCCTTGCTAACCTGGGACATCCCAGGAGCTGCCGGACATATTTTTAAAGACACAGAACACTATCACAGAACATTCTCTTCTGCCCACTGCTGTCCGTGCACCTGAAATAACAGTTTTACTTCTATTTATTCCACAAAGGCCAATCTCCCTCCAGATCCAAGTAACAGTAAATACATTTCAGGTGCAATCAACTCAAGAGTTATTTAGCAGAGCGAATGCATCCAATGAGTTTTTCCTAGCACCAAAAAAAATGATAATTTCCTGGGGAACAAACATCCTTCTTTCTTTCCTTGGTGATGTTTCTTACTACAATTCAGGTTTTTTAAACCCATCAATGAAAGTGATTTATTATCTTACACACAGGATTCACCTTGGGGGGTTCAGACTTGCTTGGGACATTAGACAGTCTCTGATAGAAACATACATAACAGAAACCTACATCCTTCTCTCAATCCTTATGGAATTCATAAAGCACCAGGTTCCCAGACATTTTAATTAGTATGTGCTAACTTCACACTATTGTTCCCTTAAAGACTAGCCCATTAAGCATGAAAAGCTTGGATTTTATATAGTTCCTTTTTAAATGTAATCTCTCAGAATTCTGGAAACAAAGACACTAATAACATGCTATCAATTTTATTTACAGAAACACAAGACAGGAACTAATTCCAAATGACAGTTTTAGCAGGAGAAAGCAAATGAAAAAAGAAAAAGCTCCAGGAGAATTAGAAGATATGCTCCATTTCTCGATTTTTGACCAGCTGTTTGATAAAAGATATCATGGTGCTACTGAAATAAAACGGAGTCAATGATTTTTAAAAAGCTTTTCCAACTGGGAATCTGGTTCAAAAGGTTCAGTCCACACCAGCAAATTTAAGTACATCACTTACTTAAGGGATCTAATCTTTACTTAAGGGATTTGTAGCCCTAAACTGCTATGTAGCTTTTTGCTGTTGCTTTACCTTAAAGAGAGGAGGGGAGAAGAGGAGGGGAGAGAGAGACAGAGAGACTGCGAGGGGAGAGAGAGACAGAGAGACTGCGAGAGAGATTTTAAGCGGGCTCCGCACTCAGCACCGAACCCGACGTAGGGCTCGATCCCACAACCCTGGGACCATGACCTGAGCCAAAATCAAGAGTCAGACACTCAACCAACTGAACCACGCAGCTCTATGCAGAGTTTTAAAGAAAAGCAGGGTTTCAATCGCCATGCAGGCCAGCATAACACACCCAAGGCACTCTGTTGTTTCTTGTTAGGCCAGGTCTGTAAAGCAGTTAAAGTGACTGAATCAAGTCATCATGGAACACTCAAGGGCATGTTAAAACATACTAGGAAGTTAAATCAGGCAATGTTACTTTGTAATTTAATCTAAAAGGGATCTGATAAAGAAAAAGAAAGAAGTATATATACTTAAGTGGTCTTAGTTTATAGTCAGGCCCAACGTCATTTTATACAAAGGACAAGCAAGTCTTCAACTGATCTGAGACCAATCAATAGCACCACATTCCCAAGTTCACTGCTCCTCACATACTAAGATGAAGACAAGGGTTGGGGTACCTTTACCAATCGCTGTAGATTTCTGGCTTCTTGGTCCAGTTCCCTCCCATTTCCCAAATGTAGAATTCCAGGCCAGTCATTTTAACCTTACCTGGTCATGGACTGCATCGCATCCCCTCCAAAATGTGTATGTTGAAGGCTTAACCCCTAATGTGATGGTACTTGTAGACGGGGATTTAAAGAGGTAATTAAGAATAAGTGAGGTTGTAAGGATAGAGCCGGTATCCAGCAGGACTGACGTCCCTATGAGAGAACACACAGAGGCAAGAACACAGGAGGGCACAGCACAGAGATGGCAGTGTCACAGCAGGGGACGGTGATGTTGGACTTCCAGACCCTTTTATCTATGAGGGGGGGAAAAAATCTATCAATTAGGCCAACCAGTGTTTGCTACTTTGGGATAGCAGCTCTGGCAGGCTAAGGTACCTAGCCCATTTTCTTCACCTGTTTCTTGATGATCCCTCAAAACCAAACACTGAAAGCATCATGTAGCTGAAAACTAAAAAGGCATTAAGCAAGGTGCCGAAGGACATTAAGAGCACAGTAAATAGCAACTGCTTTACTCAGTATCATTACCCCTAAATAAAGTCGGCAGGCAGAAGAGATGAAAACTGAGTGGCCTGTTCTGGAATTGAGCCTACTATCCATGCACACCAACACCAGATCCCAGAAAGTTACAATGCTAGACCACAGTCTCTTCCACCATTTATTTCCAAGCACTCACTATGTGCTACATAATAGTTACACATAAGGTGAGGGGTGCCCATACCAGAGAGGAGGAAACAGACAAGAGGTACATACTCGAACAAAGGCAAACACAAAGAACAAGGCTTTGGAAAGAAGAGACGACTGGGAAGCTCTTACTCACAGACGGTTCCCAGCGACAACTCTAAGAATAATGCCTGAAAACATCCAAAGAGCCATGAACTTGCAGTGGGACCTGGGTATCTGTATTTTGCTCAACAGTAATCCTCATGGAAAGCCATGTTTGAGAAGTACTGATGTAAATTTCAGGAGGCCAACAAGGTCAAATCATCAAGGACTTGAATGGCAGCAGTGACATGATCCAATGGAGAAACAAAATGGACTCCATGGTAAAACCAGATGCAGGAAGAACTGACCAGAAGCCAATGGAGTAACGGAACATTTTCTTCAAAGAGAACCCGGAGGCAGAGTCACAGAAATACAGCCATTATAAGCAAAACAGCTGCCTATCTCTGCCAATGCAAGAGAGACCTGGAAAGTACCAACCTAGCCGCATAACCCTGAACACCACAAGTATAAATAATCTTTCAGTGGACCTGACATTTATGATGCTGGACCTTAGGTATATTTCTGTATTTAACTGGATTAAAGATGAAAAGTACTGTCAAAAGGAATGTCAATATAAAACAAAGCCCCAAATATGAAAAAATAATAAGCCTACAAATTAAGCCTTCATTGGCTTGGAATGACAATCTGGCTGAAATAAAATCCAAGTGTCCGAGCGCCCAGCCCTGGATTCTTGATGTGTCCGTTCTGAACAACTTTCAGGATGAGAAATCAAAAATCAGCATCACACACCAGAGACAGATTTTTAAATAATTTTAAAGAAATTAAACAGTAAATAACAGTAAAGAACAGTAAAGAAAGTTCTGAATTGTAAGCTGTCCCCCTGACCGGGGAGAATATTTGTGAGAAAGAAATCATCTTAAGGCCAAAAGAGCAATCTTTATGAACAAACTTGGCAACAAAAATATTCCAGATGATTCTAAATCCAATTTTTAACAAAGCTCTTTCCAACTCTTGTAGCCGCAGGAGAATTTTTTTTTGCGAAGAAAGGACTTGAGAGAGGAAACATGTCAAAAGCAGAGGCTACAACAAATAATTCCCTTTCGAGGCAAATGTCTTTTTTGACAAATAAGCTGAAAGAAAGAATATAAGAATAAAATATCTGTAATGTTTATTTGCCAAAAGTAAAAAAAAAGTCCTTCCTTTAGGAGCTTCCTAAGTCCTAAAGCCGACCTTCAATTCATCAATCATATTAAGCCACTGCATAGCATCTAATTAAAGCAATGATGTAGATGAGAAAGAAAGAAAACCTAGAACCTTGAGGATAATAACACCTAACATTTAGACACAGCTCTCCTTCTACAGATGTGCTTAAACTGAAGGACACTTCAACACTGAAGGAATGAGGAATCGAGGAAAAGAGGCAGGAATAAAGGACACACTTGGTTACACATGTTCGGTACAACCCGGCAAGGCCCTCTCTTTCTAGGAAGTGTAGTACACTGGCAAATACTATCTCAAGCATAAAGTCTACATGCCTGAAATAAACCAGATTAAACCGGTAAAAGCTGCTAAAAACTCTTAACGATTTCTTCTGCTAGTTTTTAAGTTGATTTACTGTATCGAAAGACTCATGCTTAATTTTGATAGATGTAGCACGCTGCCTGGCATAACTGTGGGTATGAAAATATATGCCTTCTAGAATATTGAGGGTCATGTGTGGAATTCACTTAAAACTTTCATTCAAGAGACTTCACCTGTGTCTCAGGCCAGTTCCATTCTATCTGTCCCATCAAAAGCAGCGGGAAAATAAAGGTAAGAATATCAGCGCTCTTGTCCCAGGGAATTATTCCGAGTTTCAGCTTTGTTAGCTGTAAAATAAAGACGGCAGCATCCCGCTGCAGGAGCGCAGGGGATAACAGGCACCATAATGTGAAGTAAGGACCTGATACCCTGAAGGCAGCATGCCACATGCCTCCCAGTGCCAGAAAGCCTGGGTTCAAGTCCAGATCAGTCTCTTACCGGCTGTGTGAGCCTGCACCAAATACTTCACCTCTCTATGCCTCAAGATTCCCACCCCAAATGAGATCGTAACAATACCGACCCCAGAGGATCGTTAGGGGAACTGAATGAATTAGTACAGGCAAAGGGTTTTGAGCAATGCCAGGCACATGTAACATTTGAAGTTGGGGGGTGGGGGGGAGATTGTCATTATGTTGGGCAGCAAATTCAACATTCCAAGCTCTATTTCCAAATCCAATAATTCTGCAAGCAGAGCTTCTATTACGATGTCAAAACTAAAAGCACAGCTGTGGAGAGAATATGCCCCACGCCAGCTACATGGAAACGCGAATTCATTTGCATGGAGCTGTGCATGCCACGTACCTCCCTGTTAGGCTCAACGACATGATTACACTTCTTCTGCCAGATATGACTTCGTGTTTGATTCTTTCTGGGGTATTTTAGAAGATATGACAATATAGAAATCAATGTAGAGGTGGAATTCTTCATCTGGAAATACTTTTGTAAATTATTAAATTGTTTTTGTAAAACAAGCATTCCACCTACGGTAGTTATAAGCAATTAGCATGTGAGTTTGTCCTCCTTTGTACTTCAGGAAATAATTCCTTTAGTCTTCTTATCTGAAGCATTTAGGGAATTTTACCACCAAAAATATCCACCACAGACGTGTGTGTGTATACAGCCGTACAGATATGTATATATACGCGCTATCTTGAACCAATAATTCCTATTAAAAATCTATATCCTTTTCTCAATAGGCAAAAAAAGCTCAAAAATGTCATTTCCCATCAAAGAGATAAGTTAAAAAATACCCCAAATTTGGAAGTACTCTGTCTTGGCTTCAGTGACCACTGGCATTATGCCAACTCATCCATTCCTGAAATTCCCAGGTTCTTAACGGGGGACACACTTTTACATGGAGACACTGGCTTAACATAGTAAAAGATGACAGAGGGAGGGACTCCATGGGAGAACGGTGGCTTGGGTCCAATCCCACGATCGCCTGTGCTGACCATCAAACAAGGCAAGTGATGTGGAGAGAAAACAGGTGTCACCTCAAATGAAAATTTAAAAAGGTCCATTCTGTTCATGATATATTTATATTAGGTAAAAATTATCCCAATGGTTGTATCAAGTTACAGGAATTAAAATTGCTCATTTCACTGCTTTACTTTTTATTCCTTCTCCTCAGCGTAAGTAGGTACTTGGGTCTCTCGTGAACTCTGTGAGACAGACGTTTACACGCATTATTAATGTTCCCATGAAAAAGTCTGCAGCTTGGCTAGGAATATTCTGAGCTATGCCTCAATTGGCCTTTCCAAAAAAACACATTAGAGGGGCAGCTGGACGGCTCAGTCAGTTAAATATCCGACTTGATTTCGGCTGAGGTCATGATCTCACAGTCCTGGAATTGAGCTCTGCATTGGGCTCTGCACTAGGCGTGGTGCCTACTTGAGATTCTCTTTTTCTCTACAGGCTCCTCTTCCCCTCCCTGGTTTGTGCTCTTTCGCTCTCAGAACAAAACAAAACAAAAAACAAAAAAAAAAAAAAAGAGGGGCACCTGAGTGGCTCAGTCACTTAAGCGTCAGACTCTTGGGTTTGACTCAGGTCTTGATCTCATGGTTTGTGAGATCAAGCCCTTCATTCGCCTTTGGCCTGCTTGGGACTCTCTGTCTCGCTCTCTGCCCCAATCTGCTCAAGCTCTCAAAATAAATTAAAAAAGAAAAAAGAGACTATATGTATGTATGTATAATGCCTATATACAGTGTTACCTCAGCTTTCAGTACCTGACCACAAGAAATATACTTTGCAGTAAAATGTCCACCATGCTCCTGGCTTGCCTCAATAACTTGAGAATATCAGGTAGACCCTGTGAGGTGAGGCTTCACATGTTGAACCAGAATGTTTGCTAGTCAAACATTCTCATTAGGTCTTAAAACTGAAGGAAAGCCACTATGTAAAATTAAGCACAAACTTCACTTTGGCCTCACAAATCAGGATGTGCTAAATCTCCTCCTGCTGAGGAGAACTACCACCAGTTTTAAAAAATATAGTCAAAGTTGAAGAGATCCTGGCTTCCCCAGAAAACAGGGCGGCAGTTAACACTGGGCCTCCAAAGAAGATCCGCTTCATGGAAAGGAAAAAAAAAAAATTTAGAGAAAATTGTCAACAGGCCTATCAAGGGTCAGGAAGCCTAGGGAGACCCGAAAGTCGGCTTTCCACCTTTTAAAACAAACGCACACACGTGCACGCACACGTAGGTGTTTTCTTTTCTACGTTATGGTTGGAATAAAATCCTGCCAACTAAATGAAACAGTATCAACCTCACAGAGAGTTGAGAGAGCATTATGAGAGAGTAACAGCCCACGATACTTCCAAAGCATAGCCATCTCAAAATCCACACAGTGACGTTTCCAAAAATATGTTAATTCTGATTCGCCGCACGGGCTGCGGGAACTGGCACCGCTCCCCGGGATAGGCTAGGTGACATCATCATGGCACTTCTCAGAGCCAGCTCTTAGAGACATTTTTCAGTGAACAAATCTGCCCGGCCTTTGATGTAAATCTAACTCGCAGGGACAATTCACACCGCAGTGTTATCACCATTGCCGGCAAAGGGTTTTGCCTTCTCTTCTCAAAGACGTGCACCATCTGGAGGCTGCGAGAACCTCATGGGCGTTACCAAACTAAAATGAATGAAATGGTCTTCCCTCGCTGCTTGCTAAGCCAAGAGGACCAAGCACACCACGAGCAAGGCAACGTTTTACTCCACATTCAAGAGCATGACAGGCCGGCCGATTAAAGTGATGGTCTGGACAGCAGGCTTCTCACTTGAAGGATGACAAAAAGTTTCGGGGAGAACAAACAAGGAAGCTTTGCTACACAAAAACAGAACAACAACAAAACCTTGCAAGAATCAGTGGTGAGAACAGGAAGGAGCACCTGGGTGGCTCAGTCGGTGAAGCATCCAACTCTTGGTTTCTGCTCAGTTCATGATCGCACTGTTCATTGAGTTCAAGCACCATGTCATGTTCTCCGCTGATGGTGGAGAGCCTGCTTGGGAGTCTTTCTCTGTCCCTCCCATGTCTCTCTCCCTCTCCCTCTCCCTCTCTCAAAATAAATAAACTATAAGGGAAAATGTTGGAGGGGCTCATGGGGGGCTCAGTTGGTTAAGCATCTGACTTGAACTCAAGTCATGATCTCATGGTTCATGAGTTCAAGCCCCAAGTCAAGCTCTGTACTGACAGATCAGAGCCTGGAGCCTGCTTCAGATTCTGTGTCGCCATCTCTCTGTCCCTCCTCCATTCGCGCTCTGTCTCTCTCAAAAACAAACGTTTTTAAAAAAACTTTCTGATGTCAGAAATAAACTTTTCTTGTGGATTAGTAAGCTCTTTCTGACGACAATGTCACGTGATTTGAGTCAAGGTCTAGTAGAGTCAAATCTGAGAAGGAGAGAGGCGGGGGGGGTGGGGGGAAGAAAGACAGAGAGGCAGCGGGGAGGGTCAGACAATATTTGCTGTTGGAGGAGTTAGCCCACGAAGGCTTTCTTTTGGAATGATCCTTTAAGCTAGAGTATTTCCCTGGTGGTGTCGTTTAAGGCGGTGATCGGCTAAGTGAGGCATGATGAATGGCCCCCAGCCTGCACCAGCAGCGACACGGGCCCATTTGGTCCTGGCCACGGAAACAGAAAGGTCATTCATTACCCAATGTGAACAAACAGAGTGCACGTTTGTGATAAATAACAGTCATTATTGAACTACAATGCTCTCTGGGAATTCCTCAACACTTCCTTGACATTAATGTACTATTCATGGAGGGCTCAGCGAGGCGCTCTCAATATTATTTAGTGCTTCATGTTTTATGTGGGATACCACAGAGATATTTACTTCTCCTTTGTTGGGATACATGGATCTGAACAAACACCAAAGATCTTTTATTCTCATGCTGCATACCAAGTCTGTTCCTCCTCTGTCAAACGCCCATGTGTGCGCATGCATACACAATGTGCAAAGGATGTATATCTGTATCAAAGCAAGCAGATATTAACCAAACTTCTCCTGTGAATATTGGAGAAATGGTCTGAGCTCTGACCTTCTCTGAGTAGAGGCTCAGTCATATAGACAACTATATTTACCTATGACCAAGGGGCAAAAAAAGAAAAAAGGAACTGTAAAAGATATTGGCCCAAATAAAGAGAGATCCCTTAGGGAAATGAAAACCACAGCTCACCTCTTTTCACATAATCCTTGCCACTGTGTCTTCACACAAGCTGCTGTCACTGCAGACAAGCCCTGTCACTCTCCCCTGCTCCAGGCACACGCCTAGAATTCTTCACCAAGCTAACTCCTACTGGCTCAGGTCCAATGCCACCTTATTTGAAGCCTTTCCAACACATCCCACTCCAATCATGCACAGTAAGTCATTCCCTACTCTGGGTTCACACGGTAACTCCGTGAGAGGCTACAGAAAGCACCTGTTGGAAGGCATGGCAATTATCAGTCATGGTTCCATGCGTTCCCTCAAGAAGAATAAAGTCACACACTTACTACAGAAATGTGGCAGTGACTCAGTACTAACAGCAAACAAATACTAGTTATCGTACATGGAACATAAGCAGAAAATGTATAATTGACTTGATCCAAGGGTCATGAACTGATTTAAGGAAATGATTTAAAGACAAATATACTTTAATGGTAAGAGCAGTCCCTAATATTTCCAAATAAATAAAGACTAAGTACATCTCTTGAAGCAGTACACATGAGATAACGTGCTATCTTATCTCTTAATATAAGACATTTTTAAGGGACCACAAAATGAGCACAGCATGTATTTTACTCTTGAAATAATTCTATAAAGTAAATAATATCTCCTTAGACCTCTAAACTAGCTACATAAATATAGGACTGCCAGTGACAACCTGTATTTTAGAATAGAAGATCTTTGTATTTTATCTATGTGATTTCAAAATTTATATCATTTGGACAATTGTACAATCAAATTCTGGGGAAAAGACAGATGACAGATAATTGATAGGAAGGTAGGTAGATAAAGGATTGATCCTTCTAAATATATTAAAATATATAAATATATACATACACACATAAGTATATCCATGTAGACATAAATATGTCAAGAAACTACCCCTTCAGCCAGGGACACTCCCATGCAGGTCAAATCAAGGATGTCACAGGTGCCAAGAAGACACAGGAATACTGTTTTCAGTGGGTAGATGGCACCCAAAGGATGTCTGTTCTTGCATCCATGAGTGAACCTTGCACCTCCAGATCTATCCTCTTCCCATATGATGGGCGCTGTTACGGCGGTGAGTGGAGGGAACCGGACCAGGAATAAAGTATAACAAGATCACAGTGGGAGCCAGGAATCAAAACGTTCCTCCAAACATGATTACAGTAGAGACTAAAAGCAGAAGTCTTCTTTTCACCACCCCGTATTTCTCAGGGTGAATGGCTTATGCTGCAGAAATAAACAGTCCTCCACAACAGAAACTTCAAACGATAAGGAGTCTTCTTGCTAACGCTGCAAAGCCACCATCTAGGATACGAGGCTGATCTTACTCAGCTACACAGGCTGAGGGAGGCGCCATTGTCACACTTCCTGGAGGGCAGAGGACAGAAAAGCAAGGGAAGTAAAGCCTGCACTCAGGCTTAAGGCTTCCCCTAAGGGTCACACTACTCACACCCTCTCTCACCACAGTTGCCTGGTCTATGGCTCAGGACCACAAGGAAGTTACAGAGGGTGGGGCGGGGTAAGGCCACCATCTGCCTGGAGGTGTAGAGTTAAAAAATGTTTTTTGAAGGAAGCACAGTCAGTTTCTGTCACCAAATGATTTCAGGACAGGTGACATTTGGCCACCATATGACCGATAAAAAATTAAAATAAAGCTTTCCCCTTTCAGATAATGCTGTATTTGAGCATTGCGTCTAAGGGATTTTAGACCAATAGTACTTAACAGAGGGAGCACTCATCTTTGAGTGGGACAGAGGAGGGGGGGGACTCATGATTGCTCACAAAACAAGGTGATATAGGGTGGTGGGATACACAAAACGTAGGACAAATATTTTTATCACCATTAAAAAAAAACATACTTAACTCCAGGTCGCTACTAACACAAACATTAAACATGGAGCCATGCTTACATTTTTAACAAATTCGCTACCGCCACAAGTAGAAAGGGGGAAAACTGTAGAGACATGAGATTTTTGAGTTCTGAAAGAAGTAGAGAAATGAACTGAGTGACCCCAAGATTACTGTCAAAAACTTCCGTGTCGGGGAAGGGTCAGGTAAAAGGACACATGCATTTCCCATGATCCCCAGTGACCTGCAGTAATCACGAATAACCTCCATGTCATTATCATGTCGGATCTACTTAGCATCACTGCCCATTAGTCTCCTGGCGCCTCCGTGATTTGAATGTATTTGCATTGATATTCACAATATGCAACACACCAATGGGGAAGAGGGGGCCCTTTAACAGAAAAGGGATGAATGTTTTTAGTCCATATGGACTCTGTATCTCTAGGAGAGAAATAAATGAAGAGGCCTGGGCAAGCCACACCATCCAAAATCCACACTCACCAATTTCAAAACAAAAGGAAATTTTCAGAATAGAGTCTCATCTTCTCAAAACTCTAGAAATAGTTGTTAATGATAATAACGGGCAAGAAATTTTAAGCACTCTCTGCAACATGCACAGAGCTAAATAACTGACATGGATTATTCTATGAATCTAAGAAAACCGTTACTATTATCTTCATTTTATTAGCAAGGTGGTGGTAGTTAACAGTAACAGCACTTGCATCAAATCTGGTCTTAGTCCCTATTTTGTGAAACTTAGCTATTATGCAATACAATCTCTTATTTTGAAAATATTTTTAAACATAATATATATTATAAAGTCACCAAGTGAATACATATGGAATACCGCAAGGCCCACATTTCCCCTTTGTATTGTCTAGCCTTTCCAATTTTTATAGATCATAATCAGAAGCAAACTCCTCTCTTGAATAACCTCCAGTACCAACCTGCATTTGACTTTGTAGTTGTTCTACTGATTCTGTGTTCACTATGACCAGTCTTCTATACGAAGCATTTAATTTACTGAGCTCCAAGAGCACCTGGGTGGCTTAGTCGATTAAAGATCTAACTTCAGCTTTGGTCATGATCTCGCAGTTCGTAGGTTCAAGCCCCACGTCAGGCTCTGTGCTGACAGCTCAGATCCTGGAACCTGCTTCATTCAGATTCTGTACCTCCCCCTGGCCCCCAGTACCTCCCTCAATCACACTCTGAGCGTGATAAATAAACATTAAAAAATTTTAATCTACTGGGCTTCAAACTAAAACCTGGAAAGACAATAAGCCCATTGAATTGCTCTTAATTGGTGATTCCCAAAAGTGTTAAGACACATGGATGTATTCGAGTTCTGACAATCCAGAAAGTCTCTGCAGACCCATGTAAAAATCAGTGGTAAGCTTTGTGGTATACTTTCAGTGTTCTGAGCCTTCTCACAAATCACACTCAGAGCAGATGGAGGAGACAAGGTTAGAAGGCAATCTCTTATCTCTACTCTGGAATATCTCCATTAGCCTTGCCATTCTGTCTCCTTCCACCTGTCATGAAAGACCTCTGGGCCACTCCTAATGAAAGCATCTAGATGTCAAGCACAGTTCTTTCCTCACCTTAGGCTCTATCTTAAATGGGTTGTTAAACCTAAGGGAGTCAGTTGGCCCTTGCACAGGTTATGAACATGAGAGGCAGTATGGTTAAGGCACTTTGGCTTACCTTGTGCACAATTTTCTTGACTACAGAGGAATCACAATTTTATTTAAGCTTCTCACTGAGACCGAATGAACTTAGAGCCACGTTTTCCTTGCTTCAAGGAGAAGCCATCTTCGATGGAAATCTTGGTTTGCTTCTTCTACATAACTATCCTACCCGAACAGCCTGGTTATAGAAGGCTCTGTGGGGTTCATGGGTGAAAGAGGCTTGCTGTTTTACCGGCCAAGGAAACAAACAAATGAAAATTTAGCCTGGCATCCTGGGCAGAAATGAACATGTTCATCTATAAATATGACACATGTTTTGGACAGAAAATTCCAGAAATGTTTCCAAATAACTCAACAGGAATATTTTAGTCTAGCTGATGAGACTATATAAGGTCTCTGACCCAAATCTCACAATGTCAACTAATTTTTCATAAACGTTAAAAAAAAACAAATGTGTATATCAAATCACCACTGTGTACATTTTCAATATATTATCATTTTATGTCAATCATACCTCAACAAAGCAGAAATTTTTTAAATAACAATTTTCTAAAACACTGAAATAGATCATAAGCAAATCAGACAAATGCAAGAATTAAAGATCTTTTTTCCATTGTACTACTTTATTAATTTCTAACTGTATTAAGAATCCATGTGACTTGGTTATCTCCATTAAGACAGAGATTTGGGGGAAGGAGTGGTTCCATTCTGCATCATCTTAATATCTAATCTGCAGAAACCACAATAATCTTTACGTTTTCCGCTACTTCTGTGAAGTTAAAATCTATCCTAATTGTACAGATATATTTTTTAATGTTTTCTTTACTTCTGAGAGAGAGAGAGAGAGAGAGAACAAGCAGGGGAGGGTCAGAGAGGGAGATACAGAATCCAAAGCAGGCTCCAGGCTCTGAGCTATCAGCACAGAGCCCAAAGCGGGGCTCAACCCACAAACTGTGAGCTCATGATCTGAGCCGAAGTCAGACACTTAACCGACTGAACCACCCAGGTGCCTCTGTACAGATTTCTTATACCAAAAACGCATAGCAGTTAAGTTCTACTTACTCCCTTGCCTTAAATAATGATTTCACTAATTAATAACCCTTGAGCAATTGGTTCATTAACTCCAGCTCCATCAATCTCTTCCGGTAACCAAACTTTGAGGAGCAGAGAAGCACAAAATGGGTTGGCGTGGATGGGGGAAGATATTCAACCTGAGGTTATCTAAAGCCTCAAGAGCTCCTGACTAGGATATGCAGCGCACGAAGTTCAACACAGGAATGCTGACCTTCGTGAATGGACTCTCTCTTGTTCTTCTTTTTCCCCTGAAGAGAAACACATGGAGGGTGTCCTCAAACCTCTCAGCGATGTAAAGGATCTAAAACAAATATTGCCTTCCCCATGTCTTTTTGGGAGGAAAGTCTAAGAACACAACCACAGAGGAAATTCTCCTACTGTGTATGGCTGGAAGAGTAAGGACCGCCACACCACAGACCAGCAACTATTTTAGCACCAAAACATCCCCTATTAATGGCACTTTCACGTTGGAAAATTCCTCATTGCTTAAACTGGCAAGGAAATCTCTGGGCTAGTAGAATTTTTACAAGTATAACACTCTCAAGGATGTAGCTCCTTTCCTTCAAGTGCCTGATTTATTTTTCTTGCCTATTTGGTTTTTCCAAACAGGAAAGGATCCCTGTGAGAACAGAAAAGATTTTTTTTTCTTTCCTTTTCTACAGAAGGTCGCTGTTCTATATTCATTAGCGGGAGCTGGCTGTGAGTGCTTCCATCAGTGAATTACTGCACATAAAGTTCAGGGACGGCATTAACGTGTTATTCCTCATTAACAGAAAAGTTAAGTCTAAAGTCAGAGACAAGTAAAAATTTCTGTAAAGATCAAACCAACATTCCCAACAGGCCAGGACTGTTTTCAGGCTGCCTCTTATCTTTTCCGATTATAATGCGAAACTCCACCATTACTTCCTTCATCCTTGGGAATGTGGGTGGAAAGTGAAGAGGTGAACAATCTGGAAGCAGGCTAGGAAGTCAAAGAAACAGTACTGAAAAGACAAGAACATTGCCTTTGAGAAGCTATTACAAAGAAAGACTCACTGAGCAAAGTCCTAACGTTTCCCACTCAGTAAACATTCTCTTCTTGGCTCCGCCATTGACTGAAACGTTAAGTGCTGAGGGAAGTTACTTAACCTGTCTGGGGTACCGTTACCTAATCCCTAAGAGAAGCAGTGAGACACATTACTGTGGTAAGAAGAGGTAAGAAGAAGAGGTGTGGGAGGCAGTTAAATTACGGGGTCACTGTCCCACACTGACTGGCTAGGCCAGCCCAGGGCAGGGCTCTGTCTACTCACCTATGAAATGGAAGAAAGAGTGGTGGCTACCTCAAAAAGGAACCATGAAATCCTGTGGTACTTTTCCTGTGGAAGAGCTCGTAGCATGCTTCCTGAGAGAATGTTCTGTATGCTTACAATCATTACTATGATCATCATTCGTTATTCATATACATACCTCACAACTCATCACACTCTACTCTCCACACCTATTTAACCTTTCTGTCTTTTCCCTCTTCTTATGCTTCTTTCTTACGTGCTTAGGGGCACTCGAACTTTCTTATAGCAAGTCAGTTATCAGGTAAGCCTTGGTGTTGTGGCATTCAAAACGAAAGAATAAACACCCCCCATAGAGGGCTCAAGAATGTAAAAAAAGTAAAACATCTCAGGGTTTCAATCAACCTGAGGAGGGAGAGCATCCATATGAAAACTGATTGAGGGCAAAACCAGTATGAATTTTGTTACTTATTGTTGTTAATATTACCCAAAAATGTTAAGATTCTTAAGGCTAAGAGGTAACTGTCAATGGCTGGAATAAATCTATATTGAGATGAATACTATAACGGAGAGACAAAGTCCCTAAGAAACACAGTCTCCAAAAGTTCTCAGGAAAGCAACACTTGAAATGCTTGGTGTACTAAAAAGAAAAAAAAAAAAAAAGAAGTCCATGAAACTTCACATGAATCAAAAAAAAAAAAAATGTCTTAAAAAGGTGTTAGAGGTAACAAGAACTCAAGTTCTCCTAAAGGCCAAGAACACTAGGAAATCTCACATACAATTTCCCACTACCCTCACAGATGAAGTGCCAAAAGAAACCTCTGAAAATGAAGACTGCAGCTTTTCCTGGACCAATCCCCATAGACCAGAAGCCTCAATTTACTCAACAGCAAGACTCGCTTTTTTCCATTTTGAAGACCACAGTGATTCAACACCAATAATTACTGTTTGATCAACCTACACCCAAGAGGACAAAAGGAACACAAGATGGAGAAATTAAAAAGGGTCCTTTCTACTGGGATGGGTACCTTTAGATGTGTCAATTAGACTGCCCTCAAATTTGGTACATTACTTCTGGGTGTATCCACAAGGGGGTTTCGAGGTGAGATTAGCATTTAAATCAGTAGACTGAGTAAAGCAGAAGGCGCTCCCCAACGGGAGTGAGCAACAGCCAATCTAATGGCGGTGGTCTGACCAGTGCAGCAAGGAAGAGCAATGAAAAAGTCCAGCGCGGTCTGACTCATGACCTGTGACACTGGTCTTCCACCCAGATGGAACTTAAACCATTGGCTCTCTCGGGTCTCAGGAGACTTATCGGCAAGTAATCTCTGTTCTGATTTGCTTGCCTTGTTTTATTTTGATTTACAGATGTCCTATTCTGTTCTCTACAGAAGCCTAATTACAGCCTCTAAAGTCTCAAGTGAGTTATTCAGCATCCCATGTTCACTAACTGGCCACTCGAACCTTTTTTTGTCTTTAATTTATTCTTTTTCATTATTAGTAATAAAAGTCAAAATAGCATAAAACGCGCATGAACTGTCATTTCAGAAAAATCTAATATTCGCATTTTTCCCAATAACATTACAGGGCTTTTTTGTTTTCTATTTTACAATATATTTGCTTCTCTGAGTCAGGATCCAAAACTTGTCCCTACTTTAAAACAAACCAGTGTCTTCCTACATCTAATAGATTCCCCATGTAAAGGTTCCCATGGTTTGGATTTTGCCAGTGTTGTTCATTACATCCCCAAGGTATGATTTCACAGGTTATCCTACTTATTTTTCTGTTAATTTATACACAGACCCAGAAGGCTGATCAAATTAAAGCTCCTTAGATCTCTGGCAAAACTACTTCACAGGTAGTGCTATGTATACACCTATAAAAAGATGCCTCATGTCTAGGACTCCCCTTGGGTGTAATGTCCTCAGCGGTTACTGCCTGGATCCAAATGGATTCAAGGGGGTCACACTAGATCACATTCGTGCAATCTTGCCTGAATCCACTGTCACTAAAATCATGATGATGTCAAAGCCAGAACTGTGGCTTTATTACCAAAATACTTCTTTAACGAGAAAGAGCTCCCACTGACCATTGCCTGTATGCATATCAATACTTCTCCATATTTTAAGGATGTCTGAAGCTTATTCTCTACTAAATTCTCCAGGAGAAGCTCATAAGAATAATATTCCCTGATTTCTAGCACATTCACAATAATGTATCTGCTGGTCTATATCCAAAGATCAGTTTGGCTGGTTATAAATTTCATGGCTGACATTTCTTTCTCCATGATTACCTTACATATGATACGCCACGGTTTTGTGTCATAAAGCACTGCTGTCAAAAAGAAGTCTCAGGGGAATCTAATTTTCTTTCCCTTATAATAGTCAAAGTTTTTATTGCCTGGACGTTCAAAGTGTTTTTTCCCCCCTTTCATTAAGGACCATAATTGTACTATACTGTATGTCTCAGCAATGATCTGAAATGATTTTATGAGGAATAAAGTGGCCTTTTCAATACTTAGCTTCAAGGAATCCTCTTTCAATAAAGTCTTCCTCACGCCCCTCCCCCCTTGCCCCCGTTTAATTTCAATTACTTCATGAGACTTCTGTTATGGATAGTAGGTTCCCTTTTAGATAGCTTCTCTACAACTTTGAAATCTTTTTCATTCCCATACTTTTGATTAGTAAAAGGTTCCACTCTTTCTGCTGTTCTCTAAGCATTAACAATCGCATTTACTTTACTTGCTCTTACATTTTTTTCTATCTACTCTTAATTTCTGAAGTCAGTTTTATTTCGACTTTTTGCCAAAGTCTGCCATCTTTTCTCAAAAATCTTCATTTCTGACTTTCTCTACTACTGCTACCTAAGGCTCTTTCACACTTCCCATGTTCTTAATATTTTCTTAAGTTTATTTTATTCATATTGAGAGAAAAAACAAACAGAGGAGGGGCAGAGAGAGAGAGAGAGAGAGAGAGAGAGAGAGAGAGAGAGAGAGAATCCCAAGTAGGCTCTGCACTGTCAGTGCAGATCCTGATGGGGGGCTTGAATTCAAAAACCACGAGACCATGACCTGAAGTGAAACCAAGAGTCAGAAGCTTAAATGACTGAGCCACCCAGGTGCCCCTTGTCTCCTTTAAAAATACGGGCAACTGCCTGGCTCAGTCAGTGAAGTGTGTAACGCTTCACCTTCGGGTTGTGAGTTCGAACCCCACACTGGGTGTAGAGATTACTTGCATTTTTAAAAATCAATTAATTCATTAATTAAAATATCAGGTCTGTAGTTGTCAACTCTTATGAGTACTGTTCCTTATCTTCTCTTTAATTATAATACATTCGGTGAGGAATTCAACTATAATCCTATTGCTCATTTCTTATCTAAAATGAATATTCCCTGGGATGCCTGGGTGGCTCAATCCACCAAGCATCTGACTTGCGGTTTCAGCTCAGGTCACGATCTCACTGTTCATGGGTCCAAACCCCATATGGGGCTCTGTGTTGACAGAGCTTGCTTGGGATTCTCTCACTCTCTCTGCTGCCGCTTCCCTCTGCTCGCATACGCATACGCACTCTTTCTCAAAATAAATAAATTTTAACAAATGAATGAATGAACAAATACATACATACTTACATACACACACTCACACATACATACATACATACATACATACATACATACATAAAAAAGATAATCTCCAACTTTGTGAGGAGGGAAGTTGGTAGTTGAGATTCTCTTGTTCAAAGATCTGCCTGCCGCTGCTGCTTTTACTGTTCCCACAGAGCCGTTCCAAAAACTGACTTACCTTCATCGGTCTGTCTTTTCAGCTCCCAGACATCTAACTGAACCTTCTCTTCCCTGGACTCTCACCGCCCCATCTTGCTCAGTCTGGATTCCACTCCCAGTACTCTCTCCTGGGTGCGGAGCTCTATCTTGGAAGGGACGTTCAGTGTGTTACATTCTACAGCGATGATGCTCAGACATCACAGGCCACTTGTCCTCACCCAGGAACGAGACACCCAATGGAACCGCTCCCTGGTGGGGAGCACATTCCACCTGCGCCCACCGTACTGTCTGATGGGTGTCTGTGGCTGGTTCAGGGGTTCAAATCTTCCCTCCTCTCCTTCTAGGACGACGTCTACACAGGTCTCGCAGCTGTCCAGTGGTGTGTCTTGTCCACACATATGCTGAGAAAGGCGGGGGTGCCTTATCACCTGGTTTTATTGCATATATTATGTGCCTCTGGAGTTTAGCTTTTCCATTGCTCTATTTTTTTTTTCATGGAGAAATTTGAGTTTTAAAAACCGTCACCACTGGTGATCTCTTCCCAGCATTCACTGCAAACTCGCCTTAGAATGTTTCTAGAGCCACAAGAATCAGTTAACCCTTTTATATTGCTTATAAATATTAGTAAGTCCATGAAAAGACTTCAACTCCCCCCAAACCAACTAGTCCCACCTACCAATGTTTTCTGTAAAATTTTCAACCACTGTTTTTCCGGTTTTTCATTAAATCATCTTAGTGACTGAAATGAAAAGGGTTTGGCAATACCTTTTTCTTAATCACTAGCTCTTTGTAAACATGTCATGAAATGTATATGCAAAAAAGAGAAGTGATTAATGAAACCCTCATGTACTTACCAGGAGCTTCCCAGCGCTAAATTTAAATTAATTTTATTAATAAGTTATCTCCCCCAAAAGGCTCTACTTCCATTCAGATTTACAGGTGAAACTGTTCTGAGCACGGTGCAAACTGTGTCTCACCGAAACCTCCATATCTCATGACTCCTCTCTCCCCATTGCTGACCCCAGTCAACCCTCTTCATGTGTCACTATTGCCACTGCCAAGTCAGCCATCCATGTCCTTGTTCTAACCATTTTCAAGTAACGTATAAACAATTTGAATATATGCAGTCATGGGTAGCGTTCTAGGGAGAGGATGTCCGAGGAGTCCTTGGCCCCCAAAACGTTAAGAACCAACAGAGCTACAACCTGTTGAGTAGTTACCTGGGTTACAGTCAACACCACTAACGCTGGAATTGTCTAGGAGTTAGATGGGACACAGCGAACAGTCTACCACTTGCTCCAAGTTCCTGAATTATATTCGGGGATGTCGAGACACAAAAGAACAGCAAGGGAAAATCCCTACCTAGGACTAAGTTACATTGGTCTTTGAGTTTCACATCCCTGGGCCTCAGTTTCCTCAGTGAGTCTGACTATGGAAGTCGACTTGAAGTCGACCTTCAGATTTCCTAATAAACTCAGAAGGGCTTATTCATTAGGCAAGGAACACTCAGCTGACCAAAGGCATCAGTTCTGCTACTGAAAATTTTCACTTGCAGTGTGATACTTTTGGGTGTTAGAACAGTCAGTAACAGGGTGCCTGGGTGGCTCAGTTGGTTGAGCGTCCGACTCCAGCTCAGGTCATGATCTCACAGTTTGTGGGTTCGAGCCCACGTGGGGCTCTGTGCTGACAGCTCAGGGCCTGGAGCCTGCTTCAGATTCTACGTCACCCCCTTCCCTTTGCCCATCCCCTGCTCATGCTCTGTCTCTGTTTCTCAATAATAAATAAATGTTAAAAAAAAAATGGTCAATAACCACTGCCTTTATGAAATAAAATAACCACTGACTAAATAAAGCTAAAATAATGAGAGGTCCCTTCCAGAATTCCCCAACTCTAGTTACATTTCTCAGACAAAATAGGAACCTGATCTGCTTTGTGCAATGTCGTACATATTCCAGTGCCTATAACAGTGCCAGCATGTAACACGAGCTTTATAAATATTTGTTGGATGGATGTGCAGGCCTCCCTTAACCTAATAAACAGTCACTATATCTTTCATCTTGCTTGGTAATGACTGACACTATAGAGCAATATGGTTCTCAATAAGCACTGGCAATAGAGAATGGATAAACTATTTTTGCTCAGTAAAACAATGAAGCCCCATCATCTGGGTCCCTACAATCTTGCCAATATGAGCTTGTATTCTTCTATTAGCTCAAATGAGAGATGACATTGGGAAATGGTGATCCCCATCGTAATGTATGCCATCTCTAGGCTGCACTGGAAACAAGATTACAGCCAGCAAAATGGAACAATGGGATTTCTTTTAATAATAAACAAAACTAAATCTGAGAAAGCAGGAGCCGTTAAGGACCAAACTAGAAGGCAGATCACACAGAAATGAGTCCAAGGCAGCCCTCCAGAGAGAGGAAAAAAAAAAAAAAGTACCAGAATTGGAGTTAGGCACATTGGAGTTTGAATTCCATTTCTACTTTGGCCACCCTAAGCCTCAGCATCGTTATTTATAAATTAGGGCTAAAAAATATAGTTCCTTCATAGAGTTGCTGTCTGGAATAAAGGAGATCAGGTATGCAAAGCACTTAGCAACTTACTGAGCACAAAGCAGTCATGTAATGAAGTCTATTTTCCCAAGCCCCTCCCAGACATCCCAGCTAAATAAAAACAAAGAAAAAAAGTAATATGGAGGGAGGAAACAAAAGAGATACCCTACAAGGGCACCTAAGTTTTTACATATGTTCTTTCTCCTTTTGCTTAATACATAAAGACTAGACACCTTCAGGTAGCTAAATGCTAAGATACAGAATTTTAAGCAACCTCCATTTAATTCATAGCTCCCTGAGGTCTGAGAATATTCTGAGAGCAGATCTTAAATTATAAAACAAGCAAACAAAAAGCTGAAAACATACGGGGCTACTAGACTGAGGCGAAAGTACCACAAGTGAAACCCTCAAAATGAAGTTACCACCAAAGACAGTTCTCCTGGGAGATTTCAGATTCGCAATCTGTTAAAAGCAAGCAAAGCCAGTCCTTGGATCTGTTCTTTTATACAAGAAGTGAAAGAATGTCATGGCTACTGAACACAAGCTCCTAAGCCAATGGTTCCAAAATATATCCCAGGGCCACGACTATGATGGGCTATCACCAGGAAGAGTGAAGGAGCCCACACTACAACCAGAGGGCCTAAGTTCACACCCTACCCCACTACTTAATAATTGGGGCTTTGGACAAGTCCAGTGGCCTTTTCCACCTCTAGTTCTTCATCTGTAAAAATAATCTCTGTTACGATTTATATAGGGATTAAGTGACAAGTGAGAGGCACTTAGAATGCTTGGCATATATTAAAACACTACATGAGGTACGCCTGGGTGGCACAGTCAGTTAAATGTCCAACTCTTGATTTCAACTCAGGTCATGATCTTATAATCCATAAGATTGAGCCCCACATCGGGCTCTACATTGGGAACGGAGAAGCCTGCTTAAGGTTCTATCCCTCTCTCTCTCCTTCTTCCCCTCCTTTCCGCCCTACCTGGTGCACGTGTGCACATGTTCTCACTCTTTCTTAAAACACACACACACACACACACACACACCCCTACATAAATGTTTGGGACATAAAAATACCTCTCTATGAGAATACTGATAGCCTCTTCATCGAAAGATTGTTGAGATAAATCAAACCAGATATTCCATGTAAAGAGTACAGCACTAGGCCACGAGTACAGTATGCATTCAATAAATGTCTATTAATATCACAGCTACAACTCAACTACTACTATCGTATTAAAGGCATCTTTAAATCTTCAAAACTCTTCAAACCATGATGGCCGAAAACCAAGCCAATGCAATTACATACATACATGCATGCACACACAAATACTCTTAGACACACACACACGGATACACAAGCAGATTTTAGTTCTTATTTTCCTCACTCTGTCTAAAACCTTGAACACCATACTCTGCCATGAAGTTGACTTCCATGAAATACCTCATGTGATATTTTTACTATGGTCTACCTCACTGTCCTGTCCTAGTTTCTCAAGACCGTGGTCTTTGCTAAACAACAAGGGACAGAAATCTACTTAAGGCAATCTAAGCTATTATTCACTGCATGTAACAGAACTGCCTATAGGATTTAAAATTTAAATGTCTCCGTAAAACACGGGGCATTTAAGACTCTGAGACAGGTTATGCGCATTTAAATGAATCCAGCACCCTAAACCAGTAGGTGCACATTAAATATTCATCAAACCAGCAAAACAGTTGTTCACAGTATATTTTCTATCTGTCACAATGCCCTCAAATACTTCCTACTCTCCCATTCCTAACATGAGGTTTACCTCAGGGCTGGACCAACACAGGACCACTGAGGGTCGATATCAGAGGGGCCCTAAGAGCGCAGCACTTCAAAGACCCAGCGCCATTTTGCTGATTTTGCTGGCCCTAAAGAATCTCACTGTGGAAAGCAGCTAATTGAGGAGCTGCCTGGAAGCCTAGCAAATTTAATGATGGATCTGGGTTTAAGTTGGTAAGTGCAGGCATACACATGCATTTCAGAATAATCCTCAGCTCCTACTGTAGAAAGAGGCAAGCCGAGGCATTATGTGAAAACTTAGGAAACTTCAGCAGACAAACTGGAAACAGATCTGAGTTAATACTGGTGATTGTCACCGAATTGTAAAATGTACATATCCATTTTGAATAATCTTCAACCTTGTGTGAAAGATTATTATGTACAAAAGGAAAATTGATCATGCTTTGAAATGAAGATAGAGAATAAATATTTGTTGAATGGCTGACAGATGAATTGACAAAGCTGAATGAATGAGTGAATGAATGTATGTATGTATGTATGTCAGGATGACTGTTCACTTACTACTGAGACGGTAAATCTAAAAGTATGGTTAGGACACATGTAAAAACACACATACACACACACACATCTAAAGCTACCAAAAAGAAATTGCTAGAAAACCTATTCTTTGCAGGCAGGATGCGCTATATCAGGGTACAAGGCACACTTTATCCTGCAAAGCACATGTATTTCAAACCCCGTTACAGCCTAGCAATTTTCCCTCCTGAGACACAGAGGATAAACTCTCCACTCTCCTCAGTATGTCCTCATGCACATTTAGAAATAAAAGCTTCTTTTGAAGACAGGCCTACAAATAAATTAAATTATTTCTGTTATGTCACAACTAATGGAGAGAAAGCGCAGAGCTCAAGATGAACAATAATCTAAACCGTTAGATCTGATTTGTAACCTAATGATATTCAGGTACCAGCAGAGGGACACAACGGAGCCTGAGCCAAAACAGCAGGCAAGGTATGCCATCAGCACTCTTGCGGGACTTTTGATTTTTTTAAGCCTCTGGTAACTTGGAAAAGGTCCACGGTACTATTTTTTCCCTATGTAACTGACAGAGCTGATTACACCTTTAAATTAAGTCTAATAATGTATATGGCCTTTATGAATCAGAATATGAAAGCTGAAGTTGTGTTTTGTAGAAAAGTGTATCATTTTATAATACTGAAAGCAGGCATGACTGAGTAGGGCGCCTCCCTGGAATTCAGCTTTGGTCAAACGGAGGCCTGAATACATGACCCTGAAAGCAATGGATTCCTTTCTCACGTTGCTGAACACCCGAGCTCCTAGGTTTTCTGGATGAAGAGCAGATACTTAAGTCCATGTGATAGCTGTGTAGGTCAGATTTCTGCTACAAAAGCACTACGACCCCTCCTTCCTTCCCCCCTCCCCCAAAAAAAGCAAAAGTATTTTGGTGATGGACAGCAGGAAGGGCTTACTCTCTCAATGGAGTTCAGGTACACTGGATGGCTGAGCATAAGCTGCAGGTTGGGGACAGGATGCACATCTCTCATTCTGGGACCAGCAGCTCCCAGGGAACGTGGGGCATACTATTCTCACGGCAGGTGGCAGAGCAGAAAAGCCAAGTTAAGCCACACAAGCACGTTCAAGCCCTCTACTCACGTACATCTACTACGTTCCGCTGACCAAAGAGAATCACAGAGCCCAGCCCAAGTCAATGGGGGCAGTGAGGTGTTCGCCCACCGGGAGGCACAGCAGAGTTACTCGGCCAAGGGGCTGCGGAGCAGTTACAGGGAGAGTGTACCACATCGGCACAATAATAGGGTCCACCACACTTCTCTCCTGACGGCCTCCAATCCCTAGCACGGGTGGGTGACAAGCTAAGGGAGACTGTCACTTGCCAGTGGAGTGGCCACCGTAGGGACAACTGAATTTCTGTGCAGATGGGGCTGAGAGGAGAAATCAGCCCAGAAGAGGTGGGGGAGGAGGGGTGGGCAGCTAGACTGGACCTTGTCTTCTAGCTGGGTGTGTGTCACCAGCAGATGGCTCTTTCTGCTAAGGTCAGTCACATGCCTTAAAGGAGATGGAGGCAAATGCAGAACAACCAAAGGGCAGTTTTCACGATGGTAAATAAGGTCTCCCTTGGCTGGCACTGCCCATAGCAAGACCCCAAAAAAGAAACCCTTCCCTTAGCCTTACTAGTTAGTTCTTGTCCATTCCTCGCCACTCTTTCCTTTCTTTGGGAATCTCAGGAATTCCTGGCAACCTCCAAGCAAATCATTCCCCAATCAATACTTCCAGCCTTGCAGTCTAATCCTAAATGCCTTGTGCCTTAAGATCACTCCTTCCTGGCTATTATACTTGCACCTTGAACTTACATTTGGGTCGAGAGCTGAATTTAATAGCTTTTTGCACACATCTTTACCTCTTCCTCTATTTTCCTTATCAGGCTGTTTCTCTTATTTTCTCCTGTGCCTCCTACTGAGTGCACGCTAGGCTCCAACATACCATGATATTCCCAGGGACAGAGGTTGCCGGTTGCCTGGCCACACTCCAACAGTCATTCCCGCTGCACACAGACAGCCATCTTCCAACTACAGACACACAACAGGCTAACCACCTTTCCAGACACGCAGCTACGGAATGGACATGGGACCCAATCCCAAATGGAGTGATCCAAGGTGAAGTGTGCAAGGGAGCCTCTGGAAAAGGTCGGACTCCCTGACGGAAAGAGGGATATAGAGAGAAACTTCTTTTCCTGCTATTGCCTGAGGCACTGTCATGAAACCAGGAGAGAAAACACCTTCAGTGTCTGTGCACCTCATCAAAAAGCTTCCACGGCTCCCAACTGTCAAGTGAATAAGACCTAAATGCCTTAGCTCAGTATTTAAATGTCTTCATCATCTGGCGCACATTTACACTGCCAGCGGAAAGCTTCCTCTTCCTGCTCACACCAGAAGAGAGTCATTACACAACCGGCTCCTGGTACTGGGTGCTCACAATGTGCCAAACACACTGCTCAGCAAGCTACGTATAGTATTCACCCACTCCACGCATCCCATGTGGTCAGTGTTATTGAGCCCATCTTACAAAAGACAACAGGACCAGAATTCACATGCAGGTTGTTCTCCATGAAGCCCCACGCTTTTCAACTACTATTTCTTGGGTGTCTTCTGTGTGCCAAACAGTATTTTACTCCACATCCAATCTCCTCTTCGAGTGAGTTCTTCTCTCTGTCCTCCTCCTTTCGGGGGCTTCCTCTAGGCTCAGCTCACAAAGCCATTTCACAAAAGATGCTTCCTATCCAGATGCAGCAGAAAGTCCTAAGCAATCACGTTCTCTGAAAACACTGGCATCATTTTCCCCTTCTTCCCTTATAGCCTTCCGTCCTTCCTACTTGTCCTGCAGTATTTTAATTGCACGTTACGCCAAATGAGAGGCTGCAAGCCCTTGACTAGGGTTAAGATCTGCCACTCATTCATTTTGTAACTTTTCCGCCCCCTGTGATAATGATAAGAGACAACGTTTACTGAGCCTCTACTATGTGGAAGACGAAGAGCTAACACCTTGCACACTCCTTCGGTTAGTGCTGCGTTAACTCTGAATTCTATTACCCTTGCTCTACAAGTGAGACAACCAAGTGGGACCAGATTGAGGCACCTGTCTAAGGTCACATACCTAACAGGCTGCAAAAACAGATTCCAATCCAAGAGGTCCAAAAAGAAATAATAAAATGTTTAATGTTATATTACACCTCAGTTTTCATCAACTAAGATATAAAAGGTCTACCACTAAAGCATTTGGATCAAAAGGTTCCATTAGGAGTGGACCCAAGTTTAAAAGCTTTATTCACTGCCAGATTTGAACAACAGGCTTGGTTTTGAGAATAACCTTCACTGGGATACTCTGGCCAATTTCTATGTGGGAGGGCAGGAAAGGGAGGAGTTTAATTCAGTATTATCTAGGCCAGGAGAGCTGTGCCCAATGGACTATACGTTCTAAAGATTTGGGCCTTACTTGAAATCTCTGTGTTTTTTATGAAAAGGATGGTCTATCTTACAGTCAAAGAAATCAATTCCTGCCTGGGAAGGTTATGATGAGGTTGGTAATCTATTTAAGGGGTTCTCAAACTGGATCAAGGGACTATTTCCATAAAAATTATCTGGGGGTGCTTGAAAAAAATAGATTCCACAGTTAAATAGGGATGGGTACTCCTTACAAAGGTCCTTGGGATTTCTGATGAGCTGCAAAATTTAAGAACCCCTGGATTCAAGTCCACTCCATACCTCAACTGTTAACACTTCGGCACCTTACCAGTTTAAAAATAACTACACAGGGGCGCCTGGGTGGTTCAGTCGGTTGAGCATCCAACTTTGGCTCAGGTCATGATCTCACAGTTCGCAGATTTGGGCCTCACATCGGACTCCGAGCTCACAGCTCAAAGCCTGGATCCTGCTTCGGATTCTGTGTCTCTCCCTCTTTCTCTCTCTGCCCCTTCCCCGCCTGTGCTCACTTGCGCTCTCTCTTTCAAAATAAATAAGTAAACATTTTAAAAATGTAAAAAAATATATAAAAAATAAAAATAACCATGCCAAAAAAAGAAAAACAATGGGTTTTGTCATCAGTTGTGACTTTCATCTCCAACCACTACAATTCTGAAAAGCTCCAGACTGTGATTATTAAGTCTCCTACATATTTTGTTACATCCACACAAAAGGCCTGATCCTAAAGGACACATTCTATGAGTTTCTACTGTGTGGTTGAGAGTTCTGTTTATATAATGATATCAGGCTGGTACCCAGGTGGGATTACATATACTCAAAGAGTAGGAAGCACATTCCGAGGAAAGCAGCTTGCCTTTCAATAATCTGATAAACAGGCGTTAACAGAAGCACCACAAGTGCTGGATGCCTGAGCCTGGGTGCCTTTGTTGAACCATATGTCAGAGAGCTCCGAGCTCTACATGAGATCGAAAACGCAGTCCCCCAGATAAAGTCGTTCTCTGAGCTTCTTGCTGGAACAAGAGGGAAAGAAAGGGCTTTGCTTCGAAGAGTAGTATAAATCGTCTGCATGTGCAGCTCAGAGTTTGAAAGGGTAAATACCATCCTGATAACATTTCAGTAATATATAAACACACAGAGATATACAATACACGCACACACACTCTCACATATATAGGCGCACACACATTTGACTCTGTTATCAATGTGGTATTTACCACACACACACACACACACACAAAAGCTACTTATTTCCTATTTCCTGGCAGTCTTAGACTATTTCCACTTATATAAGTATATCACAAAAATATTAATTAAAACCGAAAATAGAGCACAATAAATGAACAAAACCAACTACTGGAATTCCTACTGATCAAGACATAGAATGGGCCACAAGTAAAAGATACTCATCAGCCCCTAAAGGATGAACGAGGAATAGGGAAAGCGTGAAAGCAAAACACCCAGCTCTCAAGGTCACATCTAAGTTTGTTGACAACGTCACTGGCGTAACATACACTTCTGTCCCAGAGACAGAGCAGAAGCAAACTTGAGTAATGACAAGTAACTTTAATTAAACTCTCCATCTGCTTATAAGCTTGATGAACTTCAAAACATACTTGCCGGCCAAGTCGGGGTCTCTGCAAGCGGTAATCCTTTCTTATTAATCTTTGACAAACTATTACAGTTCCCATTTTAACCCTGACCAATGGTGGAATGCCCTCTCTCCGCATGATTTACAAGTAGCCTCAGAAATTAGAAAGTGATGCACAGCTCGTGCGATTCATTTTAATAGGAATCTGAACGGCTTCTCTTTCCCCTTTTTCAAAATACAATATCCTGGATTGTTCTCTCCATGCGTGTGAGAAATAACTTGGGTGTAGAAAATGCAGAGATTTTTAAATGGCGAGATAAAAGGCATGATTTTATATTCTCTTTATGAAAGGCCTGCTCTCTGGAGTGGTAAAAGCTAGGGTCTTGCTGTGTTTCCACCTGCAAAACTCCTATTAAATCTAATAGAACTTAGAGGGGTACACAAGCCACCGAGGAGGAAACCTAATTTCCATCTTGGTTCATTTGATTTCCTAAAATTACATCAACGGCAAAATCAGATAGATGGTGGACGCGGGTTTTATGAGGCTTCTAATAGGTAAAACTCTATCTTAGTATTTAAAGAATAATTACCACTCCGCTGAGATTCAGCCTAACGGAACCTATTTCGTCACTTCCCTTCCCTTGGTTTGCCCACAAGCTTAACCGGTACAACCCCACTCGCTGCAGGATCACATTTAAGATAATTGAAGAAGAAAAAAGAGATTCGTTAAGATACGCTGCAAATCCAGAAGCGCAAAAATCACAAGAATGTCCACGACTCAGAAATCAAAGGGACTTCATCATTAAATTCCATTTTCCACTACTTGCATCTAAAATGAGGTACAGCGCAGACAGGGCATATGTATTTAGGACTCGGATGAGTAAGATGGCTAAGGCAGAGTCTTTAAGCCATCGGCTGCAAACATTCTTCGGTTATCGTGGGGACACACTGCCTAGGTGTATTGGTGCCAAGAGGTGAATGGCTTCACTGACTTCAGAAGTCTAACTCCATCTCCTGTCAACACCATTACTGCCCACAAAGTCCATTCTAAGATGATTCAATCCGGGGTGCTTGATATAACAGGATCTTATCTCTTCTTCCACTTTGAAAGACCGAAATGAAAATGCTCAGGTATAATCTCTGTGATCCCATCTCGTTAAGTCCAGGCTAAAAATGGTACACACGAGCGCTAATAGAGACCTAGGCACACAAAACAATGTTTCCTGCACTTGATACCAGTCAATTCAAAAGAAAGTAGCTCCAGGGGCACCTGGGTGGCCCAGTCAGTTAAGCATCTGACACCTGACTTTGGCTCAGATTATGATCTCACGGGTTCGTGTGGTTCAAGCCCTTCACTGTGGGTTTGAGCCTGCCTGGAATTCTCTCTCCCTCTCTTTCTGCCCCTCCGTGCTTGCTCTCTATCTCTCTCTCAAAACAAATGAAAATTTTTTAAATTATTATGATTTAAAAACAAAAGAGCAATTAGCTCCAAAGGCCTAGCCCACAACCTTAGTCATCATCATGCCAAATTTTGTCACCATGCACTAAAATCTGCAAAAAGGTTCGTGTTTTCTTTTTTTTTAAATGGCAAAGAGAAAATATGATCGACGGCTTAATAGAAAACACAATCCACAATATAAAAATAAAAGGTCACGTCATATTCTGCAAAGCATGAGATTTGTAAATTCATTCCCCACCCCTCCTTTCCACTACCCAGCACCTACCCTTCATAAGAAATCACATTAAAATGAAAATATGAGCTTTCCTCTGGTAAGAATCACTAAAGAGCATTTCCTTTCTTTTCCTCCCATCAGAAAGTAAATACACTCTGAGATTTAATTGCAGTTTATACCGTCATACATCCCAGCGGGATGGCCCATCTGGGGACTGAATCTCTGACACCCTTTAACTTAGACTTCACAACCTTCTGGGCTCTGCTAATTATCCTAGCCCAGAAAACAGGCCTCAGAGGGAATATCACCAGTGGGTAACTCATACCACAGGGGCCCTTGGATTTTGTTTTCTTTCGTTTTTGCAGGAAGAGTAGACATGGGATGTTCTTGAAGAGACAATTTATTAGGAATATAGTTGATGGCTTTCATTTGCTGGCGTATTTTTAAAAACAGGAGAAAGAAATACACAGGCCACAGCTCGACCTAGAAAGCATCCCTTATAATAGGTTTCTCAACCTCAACACCACTAACATTTTGAGTAAATAATCTGTTATGGGTGGGAGGCTGTCCGGTACATTGTGTCATGTTGAGTAGCATCCCTGGCCTCTACCCATTAGATGCCGGCAGCTGCAGGCCTGTCCCAATAAGGAAATGGGTCTCCAGATATTGCCAAATGGCTCCTTGCAGATAAACTTGACCCCAGTCGAGAACCACTGCTTTAGATCAAGAGATACGTCTTGTAAAATTATTAAGGTTGGCCCTGGCATTATTGGGGGAGAAATCATGATGCAATATTGGTGGACAGAGGTCTGTCCAGCCTCTTGTGAGTTTCCAGCTTCCTCCATCACCAAGGAAGCCGGGAGCCAAAAACACCAGCAAATATACCAACGGACCTTTATTTTAAAGGATCTGTCAAACCCTTCATAATGTGCAATCATCAAACTAAAACCCAAAAAAGGAAAATGCCTGTGTCTGCAGAGGAGGGAGGAGATTTAGCATTTATACATTAGAAAAGGGGAAAAACCTTATGCTTCAAAACTGCTGCTTTGGCAAATGCCTGATTCTCTAAGTCCTATTTTTAAAAGTTGGGGTGGGGGGAGGGGTGGACAGGAAAGCAAAGAAACAGAAAAGTCAAAGTATGTTTATAACACCTTTTCATCTTTTTGACATATCAATGAAGGGTTTTTTGTTTTGTTTTGTTTTTTAAAGAAAGAGAGAAAGAGACAGAGGGGGGGAAAGTCAGTAACTCCTGCAGTAAAAATAAAAAATGAGCATATGAGAAAGTAAAGCTAACCATCAGCACTTTTAAGCTCTCCTTAAACAAAAAGACACTGATGAGACAGATTTATTTTAACCCCTTGGTAGGAGAGGTTGCCGAATACAGTCTACCACAAAGCACCACTGGAATAAAGAAGATTCCAGTACCATTTAGATAACATGAAAGCAAACCAAGTCTGGCAGTTTGAAAGCTAGAAACCTAGAGATTACCTTCCTCATCCTCAAAATTGGGTTATTCAGGTGACAAGGCTCATGCCCCGGCGAAGAGGGTGACAATCTAGTTCTAATCATTAAATCCAGATCCCGCCCCCTCCCCACAAAGTCAGCATCTTTTTAACCAAAGAAGAAAAGTAGTCTGGGCCATATGTCTGTCTTTATGTATCAAGCATCAAATTACAGGGGCGCCTGGTTGGCTCAGTCAGTTGAGTTAGCTGAGTTTCTGACTTCGACTCAGGTCATGATCTAACAGTTCATGGGTTCAAGGCCCGCATTGGGCTCTGTGCTGACAGCTCCAAGCCTGGAGCCTGCTTCTGATTCTGTGTCTCCTCTCTGCTCCTCCCCTGCTCATGCTCTGTCTCTCAAAAATAAATGTTAAAAAAAAAACATTTTTTTGAAAGCATCAAATTACAATGGGAAACCAGAACTAATCTAAAAATACTTTTAATCATGAGCGGCTCAGGGGAGGTCATTAACACCACCCTCCTATTCTTTGTATGAAAGATGCTACAAGACCCATACACAGAATAGCAGGTTTGATGTTACTCACAGAAAACTCATGGGAATTTAAGTGACCAAACACTTTTTCCCGGGGGCCTTGGAAACTTTTTTTTCTTTACTTCAAACCTACGTTCCAATCTTTCTCTGTGAATGAACAGGGTCTTGTATGCACTAAGCATTTTTCAGAATTTCTCACGGAACCGTAAATCAACTCCAAGGGGAAGGTGGTGATTAATACAACAAATGGATCTAGCCACAGTAGATTTTTCACACCTGACAGTTATGTCTTAGAGGAAGTACAAAAGACCCGGCGCTGCAACTTTTAACTTTTCAAATGCTTGGCAATTATTCTACCAAACCTGGAAGATCCAAGCCAATAACTATTTTTGAATTTCTTGAGAAAGAAAGGACGTGAGAGCTAGTGCATGGTGGCATGTCACCCGGTGAGAGAGGTCCTAGCTGACCACCACTCACCTCTCAATCCTGAGTTCTTGCGAAAGAGCAACATGCAAGACACAAGAAGAATTCTTTCAGCAGAAAAAAAAAAATCTCATAAGGTGTGCTATAAAACATGAACTTAAGTTGAAAAGGTATTATGAGCTGCGGTGTACTAAGAGAGACATATCAGAGAGACCTTCTAGAAGTAGTGTCCAATACAGTGGCTACTAGCCACATGCAGCCAATTAGGCACTTGAAATGTGGCTTAGTTGGAACTGAGCTCACGATGTAGACTACACACTCAATCTCAGAGCCTTAGCAGGAAAAAGAACATAAGATATCTCACTAACAATTATTTTGTTGATTACATGTTTAAAATGATAATATTATAGAGACACTGGGCTGAATATTCTATTAAATTTAATTTTGCTTGTTGCTTTTTGCTTTTTTCATGTAATCACTGAAAACATCTCAATACATATGTAACTCATACGGTATTTAGAATGGACAGCACTATTCTAGAACTTATGACTGTAAGGGCCTGATGGTAAATACTTTAGGCTCTATCTCACTGCAAAGAAGCACTGGAAAACATGTAAACAAATATGCGTGACTGTGTTCCAACAACATGTTATTTACAAAACAGGCAGAAAGATGAGAATCTGGCCTGTGAACTTCCACGAACGAGGTCTGGATCATCACCAGTTCCTGATGAAGAGGAAGATGAATACACCAAGGTCCTGTGATATAAATTCAGGCTGCAAGTATATTTTTGTGGCCGGCATGGGTTTTCAGCAAATCTGAACTTGAATGCCTTTAGCCAGGATGGTTCTAGCTCCCACAGCCACCCTTACCCATCACTCCCCAAGTCCGGCCTTCACACAATGGCCAAATGCATTCAGCATTCCTGCTGGAAAATTGATATTATAACAAAGAGGCACTTCAAAGAGCTGGACAGTCATAGAAGCAGATAATGAGAGTTTCTATCAGGAGCTGATAAGTTACTTGACCATATAATTTATCATCGAAACAAAATCAATTTTGATAAGGAACGCAGGCATGATTAGAAATTATATCCAGATAACAGGCTTCCACCAGAATGGATACAGTTACCCTACCGATAAAAGAAGTGAAGCTTACAATAAGAATCCTGGACAACTTTCTCCAAAATGCAGACATAAACAAAGAAGGGCATGGTCAGTACCATTTCTCTGCAGCACATCATATTACTATTAAACACACACATCGAGCCTATCTCCGGGCCAGCCTCCCTTACCATCTCTCCAGTGAACACTGTAGGGGTTTCTCCTCTTGGTCAGCTTCCCAAGCTCTGCTTCCACATCTCTGGGGAACAACTGTGGACTCAGTCTGGGAAGGTCATGCCCTTCCTCTCCAAATCATGAAAAGTTCCACCCAAGCTCGGTAATGAATACATGGGGGCATATCACACAATTCTGTCTACTTTTGCAGAATATTCATTAAAAAATATTTTTAAGGGTCCACTCAGACTTCAGGGCTGTAGCACGAAACTCAATAAGCTTCAGATAACCAGCTGCACACATAACAGAGCAAGGACGCACCTGACAGTCTGGAACCCTGAGCCACCGAGTATTCTGAGAAGGTTCTTGCTCCTAAACAGCCCTCCGTAGCTCCCGTGCCGTGGACAGCTGCTTCTCCATTGATGATGCGGAGCCAGCATCAAGGTAAGGCTGTTACTGTGGCTGGCAGAGCCCTGACACAGAAATAAAAGCATCACAGCATCCTCAACGGCAGTTTTGGGCGGCCAGACCCATCCAAAACGGAATACAACCCAACCTTTATTCATTTCCATTACTGTGAAGTCAACTTGAGTTGAGTTTCCATAGCTTGCACCTGACGTTGATCATTCATCTAACCATCACCTTCCTGCCCAGGGTGCCCTCCCCCTCACTCTTCTCTGTGTGTGACTGTAAAAGAGTGTAAAAGTACACGTACACACACACACACACACACACACACACAGCTGCCCTTTAGGTACAGACCCCTGGGGAGTAATCATGAAAATTTGTGTGCTTTTGAAGCAAAATGAAGCAGTCAGAAGCCATTTCCCACCTCACAAGCACTCCCCTGAGCTGCCAGTGCATCTGTTTTGTGGAAGCAGCTGGTTACACAGTTTTTACCTCACCAGGAAGTCACCTCCCGCAGGGCCATGGAAAGTGGCAGGGCTGGGTCAGGGCTCCACCTGAACACTGCAAGCAAGGCCTTTTAACAGACGTCTGCTTCCCACCGTGCTCCTTCCTCAAGGGAAGTGTTTGGAGTCGCGTCCACACCCCAGGTCCCTCTCCATTCCCCACTCCTATCGCCTCAGGAAGACTTACTTTTCTTCACTTAGTTCGGAAACACCGGCCCTGAGAGGTGGGAGTGAGCACTGAGATACCCTCCTAGGGAGCTTGGGCTTCAGAAACGACGTGGACATCATCCAGCAAGAGCAACCTCAAGAGCCACAAAGATGCCAAGATGCAACCCCGAGAATCTCTACCCGTCTCTATGCCTATGACTCTGTTAATAAAAACTTTAGCCTCTACCAGGGCTCAGGATAGTGTTAAGCCATGTGGATCCATGTTCAATGGTTCTTATTTTTGAAAGTGGTGCTGGAGCAGCATGACATCTGTCTTCAATTCACATGAAAGCATCTTCTACAAAGACAGCTTTATGAAAAAAACACATCAAGTAAATTTCAAATCAACAGTACATGCCCCCCAACCCCGCCCCCCAGATATACAACTAGTTTGTTTACATAATCTCAACAATATTTATTAAGCAGTTACAATTTGCCAGGTACTGGGCTCAGCACTGCACCATAGATTACTTCATTAAATGTTTACTATGTTCCCACTGTGAGCCCCCTATTACAGAGGGGGAAACTGAGACACAGAGGCTTTAAGGAACTTCTATACGGTACACAGCCAGGAAGCAGTCAAGCTGGAATCCACACCCAGGCTGGTCTGGTTTCAGGGTCCACACTCAAATGCGAGTGATGTACCAACTTCCAAATTGAGAAGTATGTACTGCTTCAGATTAGAAATTCAATTCCTGGGGCGCCTGGGTGGCTTAGTCGGTTAAGCGTCCGACTTTGGCTTAGGTCATGATCTCGTAGTTTGTGGGTTCGAGCCCCACGTTGGGCTCTGTGCTGACTGCCAGCTCAGAGCCTGGAGCCTATTTCACAGTCTGTGACTCCCTCTCTCTCTGACCCTCCCCTGCTCACGCTGTCTCTCTCTCTCTCCTAGAAATAAATAAAACATTAAAAATAAAATAAAAAAAAAATTCAATTCCTTGCTAATAAATACACTTAGTGTCCCGGAAAGGAAACATTCTCTCAAGTTCTTAAGAGAATAGAGCCTAGCTCCCTTCTCCCTAGATATGGCTGCTCAGAGTGAATTTCCTTCAACCTGTACAATGTGGGAAAGTTGGGGGTGGGGGGTTGGTACTTCACAGTAAGGAAAGCTAAAAACACTGGAAACCAGGTGATCAAGGTCAACATTAACAAGCATAAATTGTGTTGATAACATGCACCAGTGGCTGTGATAAGATGTAAATGCCACTTTACTTCTGCACTCTTATACCTAGAAACCTGCAACCCCAGGCTCATCAGGAGGAAAAAAAAAATCAGACAGGGGTGCCTGGGAGACTCAGTCAGTTAAGCATCTGATTCTTGACTTTGGCTCACGTTGTGATCTCATGGTTTGTGAGATCGGTTCGTGAGATCGAGTCCCAAGTTGGGCTCTGCACTGGCAGCAAGGAGCCTGCTTGAGATTCTCATTTTCTCTCTCTCTCTCTCCCCACCCACCTTTTGCTCATATGTGCGTGCTCTCTCTCAAAGCCAAATAAAATTTTTAAAAAATCAAACACCAATTGAAGGATACTCTACAAAGTAACGAATACTACTTATGTCAAGAGCATCAAAAACAAGCAAAGGCAGAGGAACTGTCACAATCCAGATGAACCTAAGAAGATATGACAACTACCTGTAATGTGGTGTGCTGGATGACATCCTGGAACAGAATATAACATTAGGCATAAACTAAGGAAATCTGAGTAAATGTGAACTTAAATAATAACATATCAACTTGGGAATCATTAGTTATGACAAATGTACCCATCTATAAGAGATCAGTAAGAGCAGAAATTGGATATCTGGTATATGGAAACTTTCTGTACTTTATCTGCAATTTTTCCACAAATCTAAAACTATTTGACATCAGTGGATTGTCTGTAAAAATGTTTATGTCCCTAGTAGTTGAGAAAAGGTGTGAAAGATCAAGAAACTCTCAGTTTCCAGTTCAAGCAATGAAGGCAACTGTGCTCAGAAACAGAAGACTGGCCCCAGGCTATAAGGCTCTACCTCATCAGTAGGAACCCAAAAAGTTGTCATGCTTCCAGTCTGTTCCCTGGACTGCTTCACTCTCGAGTTGCCACTCAACTATAGAGACAGATGATTTAATTCCCACCCTTGAGCTATCTCAGTGATCAGGCGGGGCATTTTTTCAGCCAGCTACTAACTACAAGCATTTACAAAAACAAACAAACATAACAAACCAAAAAAACCACTAGGAAACATTTATCAAAAATAAAAACAGAAACAAAAACACACCTTCCTTAAGGGCCTCTTCCAATGCAAAGAATGAGATGATACAAAATCATACAAAGGTTAAAAAAACAAAACAAACAAACAAAAACAAACAGCAACTACCATAGCAATTTGAATGCCTTACGAGGGTGGTAAAGAACAGGCTTTTTAAAAAGCAAAGTGACCTAAAATTTTTATTCTTTTCTAGGAAATGTTTTGTACAGAAGCCTCAGGGAAAGAGCCATAAGCTCCAAAGGATTTTGACCAGCACTACATCCATTACTACACTGAAATTATTTCCAATGCCCAAAGAACCCCTCCTAACCTATGGAAAGAATTAGCTATTTGGTATTTACCGTAGCATACAGTGTTTTGGTGCAAACTTAAGGGGGGAGTGAGCAGTCTAAAATGCTGAGTTGGAATCTATAGCTATGATTATATCCATTACTTTGCACCATTATCTGAAGGGTTTCTTTCCTACATCCCAGCTACTAAATCTCTGGACAAAGCTGGGCATAGGGAGCCTTTGCTGAAAAAGTTTATTCCTTTGAGAAATAATTCATTCAATTGTCTATGTTAAAATTGACACAAATAATTTAAGGAGAAGGGAAAAAAAGTACGTGGCCATAGTGTCCCAATAGAAATACTATATGTTTGGGGGAACAACACCTGGGGGTGCTCAGCTGGTTGGGTGTCAGACTCTAAATCTCAGTTCAGGTCATGACCACACAGTTCATGGGATCGAGCCCAACATCAGGCTCTGTGCTGATAGCACAAAACCTACTTGGGATTCTCCCTCTCCCTCTCTCTCTCTGCCCTCGCCCCCACTCACAATTTCTCTCTCTCACTCCCTCTCTCTCTCAGAATAAATAAACTCACAATTTCTCCCTCTCTCCCTCTCTGTCTCTCTCTCAAAATAAATGAAGAAGAAGAGGAGGAGGAAGAGGAAGAAGAAGAGGAGGAGGAAGAACAATGACGATGACGACTGAGGCACTTGGGCGGCTCAGTCAGTTAAGCATCCAGTTTCAGCTCAGGTCACGATCTCATAGTTCACGGGTTCTGGCCCGAGTCAGGCTCTGTGCTGACAGCTCATAGAGCCTGGGGCTTGCTTTGGATTCTGTGTCTCCCTCTCTCTCTGATCCCCCTCTGCTCATGTCGTCTCTCTCTCACAAAAATAAATTTAAAAAAATAAATAAAAACATTAAAATGTCAGAACCCAGTTGAAGATAATGATCAGGAACCAGTGTCTGCAAAGCATAGCCAACTGGTTGAATGGGGCCCAGTGTCACTCTGGTAAATGCACTGCCACTAGAATACAGCCACTCTTGCTCTGCACACACTGTCCTTGACAACTTTTGTGCTCCAACAACAGAACTAGGTAGGTGCAACAAAAACTGAATGACTCACAGAGTCTAAAATATTTACTGCCTGGCCCTTTACAGGAAAAGTTTGCCAGCCCTAGTCAAGAACATGGATTCTAGAGGTAGAGGGTCTGGCTCAAAATCATGTCACTACCTCGGTCCATGAGGTTGGGCAAGATACATCAGGTCTGTGCCTCAATGTCTGTATCTGAAAACAAGGATGGGGTACCTATGTTATAGAGCAGTTATAAAGGTTAAATCAGTTGACATCTGTGAATTCTTTAAAGCCTTGCACCTACTAGTTTCTCAAGAAACATTAACCACTATTGCTATTGTTGCTAGTGATGATCATAGGCCATAATTATACGTTTTGTTTTGTTACCTTCTTTCTTATATGTCGCCCCACCAGATGAAAAACCCCAGGGGAGGGGGCGCCTCGGGGGCTCAGGTGGTTGAGTGTTCAGGTTCAGGTTCAAATCTCACCATTCATGGGCACAGAGCCTGAAGCATGTTTTGGATTCTTTGTCTCCCTCTCTCTGCCCTTCCTCCTTTGCTAGTGCTCTCTCTCTCTCCCTCCCTCTCTCGAAAATAAACATTAAAAAACATTTTTTAGAAAAGCCATCCCAATTTCAGGGATTTTCATATGTGGGGGGAAAAAACACACCCAATAGTCATTTTCAAACACTACTAAATGAAAATTACATTCTGATTTTAGAGATGTTAAAGTGTGAAGAAAAAAAAAATCTCAGTATCAATGAGATCTACAGCACCACATAATCCCCAGGGTAAGCCTTCAACACGGTAAGCATCCTCTCTGCATTTCAGACGAAATGGAAACAAGGCTCAGAGAGGGTGAGGGACATCCTAGCCCCTGGGAATCATAGAACATTCACATGATCCCGGCCTTTAATACTGTGATAGATCAGAAGCATGCTTTCTACCTTTCCCTGAAGTCTTTCTTGATTTCTTATTTCCAGGCACATAAAGATGGGTCCAAAACTAACCCCTCACCTGTGAGAAAACAACAATTACATAAAAACATATACAGTAACCCCATCACTGGTGTTTGTTCTCCAAGGAGCCGCAGTGCTCATTACATGCCACCAGGCCCCAATGTTAAGACAGCGGGGGCACCTGGGTGGCTCGGCAGGTTGAGCATCTGACTTTGGCTCAGGTCATGACCTCACAGTCTGTGAGTTCCAGCCCTGTGTCGGGCTCCGTGCTGACAGCTCAGAGCCTGGAGCCTGCTTCTGATTCTGGGTCTTCCTCTCTCTTAGTCCCTCCACCACTCACACTCTGTCTCTCTCTCTCTCAAACATAAATAAACGTTAAAAAAAAAAAAAAAAAAGACCGAGGAGATGGCAGAGAAACAAAATCCTCACTATGGGGTCTCGTAAGAGACACAAAACAATCAATAAGTTAATAGCGGTAACACAAAGTGGTAGATTGAGGTGAGGCTCCTCTGGAGGGGCGACACCTAAGAATCAACATGTAACCTATGATTTAGAGAGAGGGGATTCATCCCTGAAAAAGGAAGCAGATGGGAAAGGCATACAAGGGTCCAGTGGTAAACTCAAGAAGCATCGAGGAACAGCCACCATGAAATGCTCTGGCTCTTGCCAAAATGTTCATCTCACACACAAGGCGCCATGACGGTCTCAATCCTTCCTAAGCATCTACACCTCTTCATTTACCCCGGGACCCAAGTCCTGCCTGTACGGCTGGCAGCTCTTGGCTGCTGGATTTAATGGTGCGTCGTTAGTTACCCCAAGGGTCAGGGCCATTCTTTAGTACTGTCCTTTTTTGTTTGGACTCATTTAAGAGGAAAAACTATCAACAATCTTGACTTTGGGATGGGTTCCTACACCTTCTTTTCTGTTTCTGCACTAAGATGAAAAGGCCACAGACGCTCAGGAACCCTAACCTGAGTTCCTGACTACAGGCCACCACAGGACTCTACAACACCGACCGTCGACTCTCATTAATCTTGCTCAGCGGTGAACATTCAGGAAATGCTCCCTTGTCTCCCAGAAACATTACTTTCAGTTATAAGCTATGAGGACATCCCCTCTGGTTATCAAATTTAATGTGATGATTATTAAAGAGAATTTGCTAATATTAATGCCCACTTTCAACTTGAGGGCCCGAGCTACAAATTTCTCCTGGTGGTGAACGGGCCAAGGACGAAAACTAAATAAAGTTAAGGAGGAAGCCGCCGCTGTTCAATTATTTAATATGTCACAGAAGGCAGAGGCAGTGACTCATTACCTGCCCCAAGGTAGCGTCAAAAAAAAAAGAAATAGGCCGAAATGAAGCCACCTGTGCTAAGCCCCAGCCAGCCAACCAAGACCCAGTAACTACCCTAACTGCAGTTTTAGCCTCTCCCAAGGGGTACAATTTTAAACCAATCAATCTGGAATTTCCTGGTTGGCACTGGTTAGGTAACCGGTCTGATGAGCTTCCCCCGCCTTCCCCTACAGGAAGGTAACCTTGCCTAAAATAACCCGGTCCTTTACATTGCCTTGTCCCGCCCTCCTTCTGCCTATAAAAGCCATCACTGTGTACAGCTCCTGGGAGCACCTTTCTATTCGCTAAATGGGATGTTGCCCAATTCATGAATCCTTGAATAAAGCCAATTATATCTTCCCATTACTCAGCTGAATTTTGTCTTTCAACAATGATTACACACAAAGTCACAAGGAACGTATACTGTCCAGAGATGGGGGGCAGAGGGAGGGGTCAGCCCTGTAAGTTTAAAGTTCTACAGGGTAGGGGCGCCTGGGTAGCTTAGTCGGTTGGGCATCCGACTTTCGCTTAGGTCATGATCTCGCAGTTCGTGGGTTCAAGCCCTGCATCGGGCTCTGTGCTGACAGCCAGCTCGGAGCCTGAAGCCTGTTTTGGTCTGTGACTCCCTCTCTCTCTGACCCTCCCCTGCTCACACTGTCTCTCTCTCTCTCCTAGAAATAAATAAAAAACATTAAAAAAAAAATTTTAAAGTTCTACAGGGTAACATGAATTAATAGCCTTAGGAATAATGATAATAGTTGGTATCGACTGAGTACTTATCAGCCAGGCATCTGTATTTTACCATATAACCTCTCAACATTTTCTTTTGTTTAACTGTTTTTAATGTTTTCTTTATTCTTGAGTGAGAGAGGGAGAGAGAGAGCATGGGGGTGGGGGGAGCAGAGCAAGAGAGGGAGACAGAACCCGAAGCAGGTTCCGGGCTCCCAGCTGTCAGCACCGAGCCTGATGCGGAGCTTGAACTCACAAGCCATGAGATTGTGACCTGAGCCGAAGTCAGAGGCTCAACCGACTGAGCTACCCAGGCGCCCCAACCTCTCAACATTTTGAAGATGTTTTGTAGATATTGTTCCCATCTATTTTTACAGATTAAAAAAAAAAAAAAAACAGCCTAAGATTTAGTGATGTTAAATCCTCATGACCTCCACAGCCTGTTCTATCAAGGCCTACACCACACAGAAATACAATTCAGAGGCTCAGTTCATGAGCAGTTGGACTCAGACCACCAAGACCAAACATCCCCGTTCCATTACTTATCAGTCGTATGACCTAGGAAAGCCAGTTAACTAATCTCAGCCTCAGTTCTTTGTCTGTAAAATGGGACCAATCCTGCGGATCAACGTATAGAGTTGGTTGAAGGATTAAACGGGACACCAGGCAGGGTGCCAGGAATGTACTAGGCACGCAGTGAACGCTGGTCAGAGGTGCCACTCAAGCCCCTCCCTTCCTGCTCAATTTTACAACATCATTAACTTACTATTAACTTATTTCAGTCATCCGTAGCCAAAACCAAAAGAGCCCAGTCACCATCACTGATATAACAGGAGCCAGAAATTACAGAGTATAAACCACACCAGATTCCTTTCTCATTCCCACAGGGAAGGCTGAGCCCATCACCTGGGAAAGACCTGTTGTAAACCAATTTGAAGGATAAAAACACCAGTTTTTAGATATGCTCTAGACACAACAAAAATCTTCATTAAACCTGATGGATTCAACTCCTTTCTCAAAGTACACAACCTGGAGATTATGGTTAAAATGCATAAGGGGGGGGACGCTCCATGTTTTAAAGCCGTTTACATATTCAACTAGCAGACAGCAATCTGCTTCTGGTATAACAAAGCATGCTATCACCGACGTTACATTTCAATTTTCTTTACACCCAAACAACAAAATATTTAAACAGTTAACATCTGCTCGGAGACCTAGGAGATGAAAGACTTCGGAAGGCACAGGCAGTGTGTTGACTGCAGAAAAAGTCAAATGACATAGGGGCCAGATTTTCAAAGGCCTGACCTATTGTGTCAGAGAAGGGGAGCCAAATGCCAGAAAATGTATGGAGGGAAAAACTGAAACCATAAACAATCTGAGGAAACTTAAACGAACAGATGGCAGTAGGAAAATAAAGACAAGGAGAATCTTTAAAAAACAGGAAATCTAACATATCCTTAAAAAAAAAAAAAGATACCCCAAACACAAGTCCATAGTGATTTTTTTAAAAATTGTTTAATGTTTACTTATTTCTGAGAGAGGGAAAGAGAGACAGAGTGAGAGCAAGGGAGGGACAGAGAGAGAGGAAGACACAGAATCTGAAGCAGGCTCCAGGCTCTGAGCTGTCAGCACAGAGCCCGATGCGGGGCTCGAACTCATGAACCACAAGATCAGGACCTGAGCTGAAGTTGGACGCTTAACCGACTGTGCCACCCAGGCGCCCTACAAGTCCATTATAATTCAGCAAAATAAGTGGAACTCTGATTTTTAAAAAGTAAAATGGGGAGGGAGATGGAATCAGGGGAAAATAGTAGAAAAGAGAGGATGTAAATAAAAGCATTTATCCAAAAGCACTTTCTGGACTCATACTTGAAAAAACTAAACACAAAGTGGGCCTCTAGCACGAAGCAGATACACCAAAACTGCGCCATTATCCACCTTGGGGGATGTCACCTCCTCCGTGGTGATCAGTTTACTCCAAGAACCTAACTGGTGGGAACTTCAACAGGCCATACAAAAACCTCAGTTTTGCTCTAATTGAATAATCAAAAAGCTTTTTATTTCCGTAAGGCAGGAAAAAAGAGAGCAGATGATTCACACAATTTCTTCTTCACCACCTAGCCAAACCAGGAACTAATGTTGATCCTTTTAGCCAAAAGGAAACAGGCAAGGGGGTGAGGGGGCCACAGAGAAGATAAGGAGACACCATGGAGAAAGCTGCAGCCAAACTCCTTTCAGGTTGGAGGCTAAAGCCCGTGCTAATAACTAACTTTCTGTGCCCCTCTTCCCCAGTGTGTGACCTGGGTACCCTTTAACTGAAAGGGGCATAAATCTAGGCGGACAAAGGAAAGAAACATGGAATTAAAGAACTTAACTAATTGGAAAGGTTTAGGCATAGGGCTTCAGGTATAGCTGGTTCCAGGGACTACAGAGGTGTCCTGTCATTATGCCTCTGATTCTTTTTCTAATTTTCAGACTAAAAAGTTGTCCTCACAAAGCCAATCCCACAATACCCTCTCCTTTGGAGGACAAACACATCCACAAGAAGAGAAACTCTCTCGGAGGACCTGGCTGGCTCATTCAGCGGAGTGTTCAACTCTTGATCTAAGGGTGGGGTGTTTCGGCCCCACGCTGGGCCTAGAGCCTACTTGAATGAATGAATGAGTGAACAAGAAGAACTCTCCGTTTGTGAGGGATCCACCGAGCAGACTCAGGAAGACACCCATGAGTCCTGCCTGGGACACACAACTAGCCTACACACTGCCACTATGGCTAGGTACTCTGACAAGCCTGGTGACATCTTCCCCATCCTTGCGAAAGGCACCCATCTGGGTAACTGGCCCACGCCCGTTCTGATCGCTGTGATGGACCAGCCTACGAGCACTATGTAAAGTGGGGGGTGTAGAGAGGACGGGGGGAAGGCATGGACTGGACCAAGAGGGACAATCCTTGAGATGCCTCCAGTGCTCTCACGCCTGCTCCGCCTTGGAGACCTTTTCCTCCCCGGGCTTCTATTTCTTGTTATCGCCCTCAAAGCCTCTATTCGGCCAGTGAATGGTAAGCTGTGTGGCTGGAGAAAAAAAAAGAAAGATACTCCATGGAAAAAAGAACTAAGGAAGATGTGAAAAGCACACCTGAGATTTTTGAACCCATATTCCTGAAATTGGTGGGAAGGGGCCTAGAAGTGAGAACGGTGTGGCGTGTGCCGACAGGAGGCCCCTAAAGTAGTCTCATGGGCAAAGGAAAGCCGTAAGTCTCCTGTGCTGAAGAAGGTCAGGGGCGCGGCACCCCTGAGCTTCCCAGAGTCCCATGTGGTTGCACTGCACCAAATGTAAGACCAGAGACCCTCTCACCTCTCCCATGCTTACCCCCAAAAAAGTCAGCACTCTGAGGTCACAGCAACCCAGGCAGAAAGTTGAGCTTTAATAAGTGAAGTATTCCAGGGACACCTGAGTGGCTCATTCCGTGAAGCATCTAACTTTGGAACTCACACTCTGTGAGTTCCAGCCCCGCGTCGGGCTCTGTGCCGACAGTTCAGAGCCTTGAGCCTGCTTCAGATTCTGGGTCTCTCTTTCTCTTTCTCTCTCTCTCTCAGAAATAAATAAAGATCCAAAAAAAAAAAAAAGAACCCTAAAGTATTCCAACCTTTAGAACTCAGAGCCCTGCTTATTACTCATGAACATGCATTAAATATGTACTCTTCTGTCTTCTTCTCTTAAAGCTCTGCGATTCAGTAACAAACCCAAAAAAGTGAGAAGAGATTAAAATTAATTCATTAATAAAAAATTCCTCTGAACACAAAAGAGTACCTTCAACAGTGTCGCAGCTAGCACAGAGGTGTGTGGTTTGTAGAATCATCACCGAGAAAGGATTACAAATAAATTTATTAAAACTATAGCAGCCCTGGGCATCTAACACTATTACAAATATCTGCCTAATCTCTGCCTCAAGCAGATTATCTACATCATAGGATCAGTATAGTTCCTCAAGTTACCTGATGATGTTGAGGCAAAGACTAGAAGTACGTGTCTCAAGGAACTCATCTTTACAAAAGGAAATAATTTCCCAGCCTCCGTGGGAGCAAGCCGGAATTACAAATCTAAGAAAGAAGCCATGCTAAGTGTCCTAAGTCAATGTTCTTGCTTGCCCTGCCCAGAGAAATGATGGTTTCTGGCTTTTCAAAGCTATCCTCAAAGCTTGAGAGCTAATAGCTCTGGATTCATTATATATAAATACACAGAGGGAAGTAACGTCAAATAATAAAAATTACATCATGCTTCTTCCCCTGTTTCATGAATAATTTAGCAACATGGCAATAAGTGATGGGATTGTTGTTTCAGACTGATGACCCACGCCTCATCTTCGCACAGTAAGAGGGAAAAAGCAGTGTTGATTTATACTTCGTTTCAAGCAAGAATTCCTTGGGTAATATACAATAGATCAAAAGATCAGATTTTACATATACTCTTTCTTATTGATATACAAAGACTTATCTACAAATCAATCACTGTACCTACCAATGGCAGAGATGAATGGTTTCTTCAGGCATATTTTACCAGAGAAAATAATTAAATCACCAAGTGAATAACTGAACTCCAGAAAAAAAATTACTAAAAAAAAAAAAAAAATCAGACAAGTCAAAGAACTTTAGAGATGGAAGGGATTTTGAGCTTGGAAAGTTTTCTTAGTGAAAACAAGAAACCGGTGGCAAAGCAAATAGTAACAAGGCTTCTACAGCAATTATTTTGTCCCATGTCTCTGTAGGGAAAGTATACATTCATAATCTACTGAAGAAATTTTATCCATATTTTCACCCATGAAGGTCAGGAACACATCAATAGCAATTCCGTTCTCCTAATTCTAAAAGCTCAAATAAAGTCACTACAAACATGAGTTTGCAGTAAAACAGCACCTGGTCTGAGTTTTGTCATAAAGTTTGATTTTAATCTAAACCACTGGGCAAAAAAAAATTGTTCACTGAAATACAAGTTCATAATAAACAGGCTCTCAGGATAGCTACGAAGACAAGGAGGGGGGGGAATGGTGCCAGCAACCGTAGAAGAGAAGGAATTCCTAAATTAATAGAAAGAGCTCTCCCCCGGTGCAGGTGTGAGATCAGGAGAGGGCGGCACCCCCCTGTCTTCCACTGGCCATGACAGTCATGGTTAAGTGCTCATGACAGTCAGCGTACACACACACACAGGTGCAGCCTGTGAACTTGGCAAACCCAGGTACCCATCATCCACCCGAGTAAACGCAGCAAATGACAAACCCGCTGGCCAGGCTGACCCTGAAGGTAGCAGGAAAGAGCTCAAGAAAACAAAGTCCTATATAACTTGATGTACAGAATCTCAACTAGGGCAACACATGCCCACTTGCAAAAACTCACTTTATGCACAAAATTCACTCCCCCAGACGCAAGAACTACTTTCCCAGCATTTTCTTTACCTCGCCTTCCTTAAAATAGAAGCCTAAAATTACCCCAACTCCTATGGAACAAGGCATGTTAAAAGTAATACATTATCTGTGAACAAATTTACATGATGATACTCTAAACATGTAAGATTTCTGAGCTCTCTGCCCTTTCCAAATAAAATACTTATTTAAATGAAGACATGGTGATTTTCAGATACATGGGGTCACAAAACCAAAGAAAATCATTCTTATAAAAATTTAAGTGAAAAGCACTAAGAGGTCTTGTGAAGGAGGAATATATGGTATTATTTTTGTCTTCTACATGGTCCCAGTAACATTTCATGCTTAACTATAGTAGCGCTGCTAAAACTCTATTTATAGTTGCCCTCTGGCCTCTCCCTAACCAGGAGGAATTCAGTAAGGACTCGAAGTATGTCTTAATCATCTTTGTATTGCAAAAAGACAAACATATCAGTGCTCAAGACATACGCCTATTAAACTGAATTCAATACAGTGAGTAGAAGACACAGCGCCCAAACATGAGCGAGGAGAAAGACACATGCAAAATGACAAGGGATGATATTACCCACTACATCCCAAAGTGAGACTTCGTCAGCCAAGGCAGACAGTTGATTTGGCAAGAGCCTTCATCTAGAAAAGCGCTCGGTAAACCATGGCCCACGGGCCAAATCCAGGTCCTCTTTTTTTAAATAAAGTTTTCCCCGGGACGCCTAGGTGGCTCAGTCCAGTGAGCGTCTGACTCTTGATTTCAGCTCAGGTCATGATTTCACATTTTGGACGATCAAGCCCCACGTCAGGCTCTGCTCAGTGTGTTCTTTCTCTCCATGTCTCTCTCTCTTTCTCACTGTGCCCCTCCCTAGGCTCATAGCTGCATGTTCATGCTTTCTTACGCTCGCTCGCTTGCTCTCAAAAGAAATAAATAAATATATTTTTTCCAAGTTTTCCTGGAATACAGCCCTGACCATCTAGGGACTGTCTACAGGCGCTTCCACTGAGCAGCGCCGCTAACAGATGCCTAGGAACTCGATGCTCTACAGAGCCGGAAGTATTTATCATGTGGCTCTTCGCAGAAAAAGTGTGTGACCGACCCTTGATCTAGTACAACCAACCTGCAGCTAGAATTTTGGCGGCCCACAGACATGAAATGAAACAAACGTATTAGTGTTATTCCCAACAGCCTCTAACTGGTTGTTGTATTCGGCACTCAGGATTTCCTTCAATTCCCGTATATCAGCAAAACCACAGTATTAGGTAGGAGCTGAAAACTGATCATCATCAGAAATCACTCACATTGTGGTTGCTGCAGGTACGTCAAAACACCAGAGTCATTCACGACTCCTTCAATACGGTGACGGCTGTTAGATCCTGCTACTAGCATCTTGCCGCATAATGTGTTAATACAATGGTTATGTACGGTCAAGTCACAAAAGTTCATATTTTTGTAACTATCTCCACAACTACTTCTCTCTGTGATCCTATGCACTCTGATACATGCAGTTAAAATAGTGATTGTAAATACAGTACTCCTAGGCACCTGAACTGTTTTCTAATCCCCAGGAGAAATGTGAGCCTTTGTCCTCATACTTAAACTACTCCATGCAGTAGAGCTAGAGGCTGAAAATAGCACTCTGGACCATGGGAATAAATCGCTATTAAATTGGGAAAGGAAAAGAAGTTGGCCACCATGGCCAATTTTGAGGACAGAAGAAGAAGTAAGCGGCAGGAGGCTCTCAAACTCGGAACTACTATCTTTAGATACTCTGGCTATTGCTACAGAGCCTTTAGGTTTTTTTTTCAGACAAACCCACATGTTGGCAGTTTCCCCCACATCAGGCGCCATCTTCAAGAAGAAAGCACAACAGTGGAGACGGTGTCCTTGGGGAAGCAATGGCCTAATTTTAGTACTTTGAACAGGACTCCACTGGGTAACGAGGGGTATTAGGGCAGCCATCATGGGCACAAGTGCCTACCTAAAAAGGCAATTCTCCTAATAAACGGAAATCGTTTTACAGACCATCAAGTCAATAAATCGGCCTTTTAAGAAGTTTCCAGGAACAAATTGATTTTAACAACTCCATAGGAACCACTGTGATATAACCGTGTCCATCACACCAAAAATTAAAGGCTTCTAATAAGGAATGAACATTAAGGTCCAGAACAGGCAAAGGGAGACATTTATGGTCCACAGAGTCAGTGCTTGAGCAATTACGAGCTTTCCAGAAGGACCTAATAAAGCAGACCACGGTGATTCGGTTACAGTCTGTACGAGTAAAAAGTCCTGTGTTGGGGGGTGGGGAGAGGGGGATCTTTTACTTCACAGATCATGCAAACCTAAACAGGAGCAATACCACTCTCAACCTTCCGAGTTTCAAACACCAGTGCGGTAGCTCATCCACCAAAACCAAACACAGAAAAGTGTTTTCAAAGTGAGACAGCGTGATTCTACCAAAGCTGCCTTAGGGCCACTCAAGACCAAGGCAGAGAAGAGAGTAACTGCCCAATTTAAATAATTCCTTGTAGGGAGTTTTTCTTGTTTCTGGATTCTTTCCAAAATAATTTCCTTAACTTTAATCATCAACAGGAAATCTAAATGAACACTGAAAAGCCACTATGAATTATTCATCACTGGGATCCTCTCTTCAACAAGCTCCATATTAGAAAAGGGAGGGGGGGTGGAGAGGGAGGGACACACTTAAACGTTCAACTCAACAAGCTACCTTGTTTCTTAGGTTAAAGAACTCTTTTTCTTCCCCTCTCCCCCCTTTCCACACAAACAAGGCAGCTCTTGGGAAGAAATTAGAGATTCTTTTCGTCTGTGTTACAAAACACATTTGAAGAAGCATATTACATTAGGTCACCTACGATTTTCCCTTTGGGGATACACGCTAAAGATTGAAACTGTACTTTGCTTGAGAAAAATCAGCAGTGAGATGGGGGAAACCAGAGTGGTGATTCAGAAAGAACACAGAACACATCTAGCTTTTTTTTCCCTTATCACTTAGGCAAATATGCAGTGTACAGCTTCTGTCCCACTGGGACATTTCAAAGATACCCTGCTAAATTGTCCCCAGGTTTAGGATATTCTAAATCTACATGATCTAATCAGTAAGAAAATAATCATTTTAAAATATATTAGTTCTGGGGCGCCTGGATAGCTCAGCCAACTGAGCGTCTGACTCTTGACTTTGGCTCAAATCATGATCCCAGGCTCAGGGGATTGAGTTCTGCATCAGGCTCCACGCTAAGCATGGTGCTTACTTGGGATTCCCCCTCTCCTTTTCCCTTGGCCCCTCTCCCCTGCTCATGCTCTCTCTCTCAAAAACTAAAATATAAAATACATTACTCTCAAAACTTTGATAGACATGTCATATCAAGTGTTTGAAAAAAAAAAAAAATCACTGGACAAATATAATAAGAAAAGAACCGAAAAGGTAAAAACAGGCCTCTCCCCAAAAATAATACTGACGCCTATTCCTGACCCCGCCATCTTTAGCGTGGATTTCATTGCCCTTGTTCAGCCTACTTTAACTCTCCAACCACTCTTAAATTCCTATAAAAATATGACTACCAGCTTAGTCAGTTCAAAATTTTTGAAAGCTCTCCAAGATAAAGGAGCAAATGAAAATGAGAGAAGGGCACCCCAGGCTCGGCTATCACATCAACCCATGGCCAAACACCGGCTGAACTAAGCTTTGTTGTTCCGTGTGCCTTTCTGGTCATGAGGCTATTAGACTGCGCTGCGATCTGTGTTCTCTTCTCACATTAAAAGCTAGGAACAAACACGGAGGAAGAAAAGGAACAAAATAAATTTTTTAGAAGCTAAAATAAAGTGCCAATTGCCCGAGGCGCATCTTCCTCTTTTAATTTCTGAGCAACTACTCTGACGGGCACATCTGATACCACCTACTCTACCTCCTTCAGAGAACACGGGAAAATATGTTTTGTTTTGTGTTTTTAATTCTACAGTGAATGGTAGGGAGCAACACACATGTGATTTGGGGGACCTATGTATGGCATTCACTTCAAGTGGCACTTATTTATAAATCTAATTCGTGAATGTCACTTTCTGTTTAGCAAAGGGCGAAAGGGTCACCAAAATTAGAAAGAGAGGTGGTTCTTTACAGGAGAGGGTAAAGTACAGAAATCAAAGGAAGAGAAGGGGTGGGAGAGAAATAAACTGTGTGTGTGTGTATGTGTGTGTACACAAAAGACTTCACTAGGATTATTACCATCATGACTTTCCATATATGTTCATGCCTGTTCACATGACTTCTAATGAAGTCTTTATTGCTGTCTACGGATATCTGGTTGTAAATGCTGAGTTCCAAGATTTGTCAGTGAGTGCCGGCATGCTTTCAACTTGATGTGTAACATTTTATATTTCCTATTTTACGTTCTCCCTGAAGGACATCGGTTTATCAAGTGTGAACTATCAGTTGAAGGCAGGTCTACACCAGCAAAAATAGAGCAAAACCGACACAAATTATAAAGCTAATTTAACACCCCAAAATACCGCTGTAACCAGAAACATACAGCTAATGAAAGTCTAAGGATTGGGGAAGGACCTTAATTAGCTTGAATTATCTGGATAATGACATTGATTTCTGCTAAAGTAAATTCATTCTTAATTGGTAAAGCTAATTATGTAAACATATATCTCTTCTACAATTTTCTAGATTATTCAATCCAAAGGGTTTCCCGTTTGATTTTTCTAGGTAAGTGCTAAATTCTGCACTTCATTTTCCATTTGTACAAACAAACCCCTGGTGTGAACATGACTTTAAAAAAGCACGTATATCTCCTGCTTTGTCCTCCCTCTAATTACACCATTCTAAAAACCAAACACGGCAGAGGTTAATGTGCAGAACCTACACTTAATTCACAAACATGGCTTGGAAAAATGGTTAGCGGGTGCCTGTTAGAAACACAGACGTGATCATTTCTGTCGGGCTTGTGCATGTAATTAGCCTCTTTTTTTCCCCCTCAGCTATTTATAAATGCATAAATATACCTGCGCGCTACGTAACGATGACAGACAGTGACAACATATTGATATACAGTGCCACTTCGTAGTTGGGAATGAATATTTCATTAGCGGAGTTATCACTGATGGGTTACGACCTTCAACTCTCTAATTTTAAATTCATCCGTTTTCAGACTATTAAACCGTTCTTGAGCACACCGCAGAAATTACAGATGGAGAGGTAAATTTTCAAGATAATTTTTAATTCCAAAAAAGGTCAAGGATATGCATACTAAATTCATCCAAAGAATTGGATCTCATAATGAGAGCATGCGGGTCCTTTTGGTTGTTAATGATATTTGCTTCTACGTGCAAAAGGGGAAAGGCAGAAGAAACAGATCACGATCCAATCGTGAAATTATCAAGCTTCTAGGTCCCCAATACCATGCGCAAGACACATAAAAAGATTACCTAGAAGATCAACTAGTAAGACTAGTTTATGCCTCACAGAAGCTGGCTTTCAACACAGCCTCAAAGTCCCCATCCACGGTACCCCCTCCAGGAATAAACTCTGTGGTGCTTTTTACACACACACACACACACTCCCTCTCTCACACACTCACGAATACACACTCTTTACTGCTCTCACACACACTCACAAACACTGTCCTCTCTCACACACACACTCAGACACACTCTTCTCACACACCTTTCTCTCACACACACTCTCACACTTTTCCCTTTCGCACACACACACACTCACAAACACATGTGCTCTCGCTCTTTCTCTATCACACACACACACATACTTCTAAGGTTAAAAATATGTCCTTGCAGAATCAACATTCTTTACATATCGTGGCACACATTAAGAGAACCGAGAGTTAAACGACACCCTCCTCGTGCCCAGTAGGCGCCCCCTCCCACCCCACCAGCTGGAGCAGGCAGCCCAGTTGGCCCCTGTGAATAGGCTTGACAGTCTCCTGTGAGTGAGGCGCCACCGACGCCATCAATTACTCTCCTCCTGACAACTTCCCAAGCAGCTTCTGGCTAACCGCAACACACTGCACGCATGTCACTGTCCCCAGCCTTCTTTGGGGAGGGCTCCTCTTCCCTTCTGAGCTCCTTAAAAATTGGGGTTGGCATTTCTCAGGGGGCTGTGGCTGTCATCAACTCTCCTTCAGCCATCTCAGCGAATCCCAAATCTTCCTCCCACCCTAATCTGCAGGCTCAAATAGCCCAGGGACTCACCGGACTTTTCCAGCAAGACATCCCCTAGTTCTCCAGATCACCTCAGTCAGTCCCGGGCACAGAGCCCGTGGGCAGCTCTCCATTTCGAATCCCCAAATGTGGCACAAAGGCCCTCAATGCCGAGGCCCTCACTTGACAGCTCAAGCTCCTCTATCTCCACTGCTGGCCCTCAGCTTCCTTCAGGACTCACGACCGGCCGAGGGCTGCCCAGAGACAAGCACGGCAGTCTGGTCTCCACACGACGCTCACACTCTGCCCACTGCCTCAAACAGGCTGCACCAGCCCCACCCCAGCCCAAACAATCCTGATCTCTACCCTCAACACACACCACCTACCCCACCTCAGCCGCATGGCCTCAATTTATTGAATACGGTTCCAGGATGCCTGGGTGGCTCAGTCAGTTAAGTGTCCGACTTCAGCTCAGGTCATGATCTCACAGTGTGGGAGTTCGAGCCCCGCGTCTGGCTCTGTGCCGACAGCTTGGAGCCTGGAGCCTGCTTCCCATTCTGTGTCTCCCTCTCTCTCTGCCCCTCCCCTGCTGCTGCCCTTTCTTTCTCTCAAAGAGGGGGGAAAATAGTTACAGAGAGGGAGGGAAGCAAACCATAAGAGGCTCTTAAATACAGAGAACAAACTGAGGGGGGATAGGGGGTTGGCGCGGGAGAGGGGAAAATGGGTGACGGGCATTGAGGAGCGCACTCAATGAGGGAGGAGGGGTGAGCACTGGATGTTGTACGTAAGCAATGAATCATGGGAATCTACCCCCAAAACCAAGAGCACCCTGTACACAATCTATGTCAGTCAACTTGACAATAAATTATATCTAAAAAACAAAGGAAAAATAAATATACAAACATGAATATGGCTCCACACCAGCACCACCAGCCTCCCCAAAAACCATCCCTGTCCACTCTACCACACCTCAGGAGGGATGATAGCTAGGTCCCACAACCAAATATACACCTGTCTATTACTGCAGTGACCATATGATAACATTATGCAAATTGTCACCTGCCTCTCTCATACCCTAACTACAATGAGCACCCATTAAGTGTTAAAGTGCCCAGGACAGTGCTTAGCACTGGATAATCAATAAATATACTTCATTATTTATTAGGACTATATATATAGTCCTTAAATAATCAAGGACTGGAGAAATTATTTGTCTCATGTCTGTTTTTCCTACCAAGTAAAGGCAGGGTTCATTAGCCAGGCTGATAGTTCACACTCAGTTTATTGACTGATTTAACACATGGCTCAATTGATGAATAAAATAAAGCACTGCCCTCATCTATTATTAATTTAGCACTGATTGGTTTGTCAAATTAGTCTAGAGATACTCTGGAAAATAAACATCTGATGTTTAAGAGATGGTAGAGGAGACAGGCACACTTCCTTCATTTAAATTCCATTTTAACTGGAGCGCCTGGATGGTTCAGTTCATTAAGCTTCCTACTCTCCATTTCGGCTCAGGTCATGATCCCCCAGCTCCTGAGTTCAAGCCTCCTATCAGGCTCTGCGCTGACATGCAGAGCCTACTTGGGATTCCCCATCTCTCTCTCTTTCTCTCTCCCTCTCCCTCTTTCGCTGCCCCTCACTGTGATCTCTAAATAAATAAGTAAATAAGTAAACTTAAAAACATCGAAGCTTTAACAAGTGGCAAAGGAAGAGAGAAATACCAAGTACCTCGATTCCCAATATTACGGAAAGCCTACACAAAATAATTGCCTACTGTGGTCCTTACTTACAAGTGAAATTTTATTCATTCAGTGAAGTAGCAGTTCTGAACCATTGAAAGCCCATTTATTAAGTAAAACGAGGAGAATTAATGATTTAATAAACTCACTTGTAATTGACATCCTCCTAATAACCCAATCAAAAATAAACTGTTTGCCTAGATCTAGAACTGGGTGGTGTTAGCATTCTGACGACAAAAAAAAAAAAAAAAGCCCACCATGGTCATGGACAAAATATTCTGCACAGAGTGGTCAGGGTGTGGGAAGAGATAACGTGAGGTAATGGCATTTTTCCACACAGCACAGAGTATTTCTTGTGTCAAAAAAATATTTTTCTTGAACAGATTTAAAATAGTGCCCACTCAAAGGACAACCATCAAAGTGAAGATACACGTTTTTACCTACCATATATCCCTAGAAAAACAGACCTCATATGTGCACACATCCAGTTATCCTTTAGTGTTTTAACTGAAAATCGCACATAAATAAACCTATTTTACATTAAACACTAGCAATTTCATTTCCCTGGCTCCAGTATTAACTAAAGGTTTACGAACTTCTTAAAAGTAGGTGGGAGGAGGGAACGAATCATGAATTTCAGGGAATCCTTCCTCCTACAGAGATCATCACTGAGCAGAAATTCCTACCCAAATCCACTTAAAATCTCCATTTCCCCTCACCTTTTTGGCAGACACTCAGAAGTCACCTGAAATTAGCCAACGTAACTAAAGAGACCCAAGTCAGATGTTCTAAGAGCTACATAATTACAAAAATTCTTCCCCGTTCCCTCTGGAGGAATGTTCTGGGAGAGATCTGAGCTAATCAATGTTTCTGTTAACAAAATCCCATTAACTTATAATATCACACCATCAAGTAGATCACCCTCTAAAACAAAGAGGCTGGACACGGGCACACATTTTAATTTCTTGGATCTTTTATCTTCATATTTAAAGCTAATTGGCAAGAGTGCCTAAGAATTAAGTTTCTCAAATAGTTAATGAACTGAAAACAAATTCTTAGACCAAGGATGCAAATTCAACTCTCACAGGGCCCGGCAGATAATATAAATGGCAGAGTGCAAGAAATTACACAGCAGCAGACTGACTGAAAGGAGGTACCACTGTCAGGCAGGGATGTGGGCTCCGAGGCTCCAGATTGCCTGATTTTACAGTTTCATCTGGACTGTGTGTACTGTGACTTGAATTTAAGGAAGATAGTAGTACTGGGCTTTGAAATTAAAATCCCCAATGTGGGGCGCCTGTACGGCTCAGTTAGTTAAGCATCTGACTTTTGGTTCTGGCTCAGGCCATGATCTCACAGGTTTTGAGATCGAACCCCTCACTGGGCTCTGTGCCGACAGCATGGAGCCTGCTTGGGATTCTGACTCTCAATCTCTCTGCCCCTCCCTGGCTCTCTCAAAATAAATAAATAAACTTAAAAAAATAATAAAACTCTCAATGTTTATAAGGTAGAGATTAATTCAAAGACATACAAATAAAATATTTGCTGACCAAATCAGAAACAAATTTCATTTGCTCTGATGTAGTCTTATGAAGGAAATTCTCAGTAGTTTCACAAAGCATTCCCAAAATTTTCGCTAAGGGCCTTACTGTTCTTGCCTCACTCCACTCAATATTCTGGTATTTTCCAGCTTCATAAAATGGTGTGTGCTCTGCTTCAAAAAGCAAATTCTGGTTGTCATTGCCCAGAGCTCCTGATTAAATGACTGATTTCAAGTAACCTGTCTTCACCAGGTTACATTTTCTATCATACCTCTGACTTTGTCTTATTCCCAGAAACATACTTAGTTGGGTTTCATGTGTGACCTGTCTGGTAATGAAGCTTTGTGGCCATTCAGCTGTTATGTCCACTTTTCCTAAGGTAGGGTATGTTAGTTTGGGGTTCCCAACAAACAGACCCTGAGGCAAAGATTCAAGTGCTAGTACTTTATTTGGGAGGTGACCCAAGGGACAATAGGTGAGAGGGAAGGACACAAAAAAGTATTACCCAACGCTGATCTATCAATGGCTGAAAGTTATTGGTAAGAGGTGTGAATTTCCCTTGGCTCTTCCCAACTGCTGTGCTTAGGTTCCTGGGGACCAAGAAGGCCTTCAAGCGAAGACTTGCACGTACTAGCACATAGGAGAAAAGGAAATACAGGAAGAATCCTAACAGCTGATATACTACCTCAACTGCCTACCACACCCTGTTGATAACGGGCAAGGGGTTAAATAAGAAGTGAAAAATCTACCTTCCAAAGGCTGAAAGGTTTGGTGGGATGTGTACTTCCTGAGCTGGCTGGTGGCCACCTACCTACAAAAGCCCTTCACTAACCTACATCCCTCAACCTCTCCTGTCTCCATCTCCACTGTCTGCGGGGGCTACGAAAAAAAGGCTCATCCTTGAGAAGTATTTTTGTCTTGCGTCTTCAGGGACAAGTCATCTGTGATGTACAGTGCCAAGCCACCAGGCCTTCGGTCCCCAATACTCACATGTGCAATTAGGAAGGCAATTAGGAGCAATCACACTCTTCTGGCCAATTACTGCCTCTGGCAGGGGGGCTCACTCAAAATGAGACCTGCCGTCGAAACCTACTTGTGCAGCATTATGTCCTCAACTGTGGCCTCTCCAAGGATTCATCAGATGTTCCCCCAGTTTACTTTGCTTCAAGCACTCCCACAAGAATATAGAACCCTCTGCAGTTTCTTAATGGATTTCAATCTATGGCCCAAAGGAGTGGATCTCAAAATAGCAGTGTAACTGACCGAAGCGTTCAGTAACTTCTCAGATGGGCTGAAACTCGACACACTTCCTTCCCCTAAAATGTGTCGAGTGTGTGTCTCTCTCAGCAAATCCTCTTGCAAGAAATATAAGTTTTGCTCACCTTCCGTGCTTTCTCATGATCCTCAGGATTCTATGCTCTTTCTACATCTGACAATATTCTGTAGCCTCTGACTCCTGCCTTCCTCCTTCTGGGACTTCATCTCACAGGACTTCCGTCTCTTACCTTATTCCAAGTTCCATGATCCCGGGCCAGATCCCAGACCAGGCCAAGCACCTCTCCCACCACAGGTTCTTTGTTGTTCTTGCTGTTCCTTCTGCCTGGAATTCTTTCTCCCTGATGCATCACAGGACTGAGAGACCTTCACTCACCATCTACCTAAAACAGAACCCTGTGGCTCTTACCTACCATAGGCCCATTCATTTTCTTCATGGTGACACAACATGGGAGTTGTATCTATCGATGTTGACCAATTTCTTGCCCCACGGAGACGGGTCTCGTGGAACCAGGGACCAAAAGGGTCTCATTCTCCCAGGAAGCCATGACCAAATCAAGTATTTGCTACAGACAAATAAATGAATGAATGAAATGTAAGTTTCCCGTGTGCCTTCCACATGGCAGGTGTTGTAGCAGGCACTGGGGATTCAAAGATAAGCTGAAAACATCTGATACCTGAAAGCCTTCGAAATTTAAGTGTCAGGGCTTAGAGTCAAAGAAATGGATGAAGGACCTGACCTCGCTAGTCCCGCCCCGAATTCCACACATTTAGCTGCCAACAACCCGGGCTTTATACCACGCTCTTCGATGTGTCCCTAATTCTCTCTTTATCCTGATAGTAGCACACTTACTGTCCCGCACAAACGAATGCTGGGATCTTGTCAGTCTCTATGCAGTACTGTTGAGAGCTTCCCAAGTTCTAGAATTAAACACTCTTGGTATCACCAGGGCCTCAAAACTGTACTGTCACCTAACAGGTGCTTGAAAAAGCTTGCTGAGGGGCGCCTTGGTGGCTCAGTCAGTTAAGCACCTGACTTCTCAATTTCAGATCAGGTCATCATCTCATGGGTCATGAACCTGAGCTCCACATCAGTGCAGAGCCTGCTTTGGATCCTCTCTGTCTCTCCCTCTCTCTCTGCCCCTCCCATGTGCTTATTCTCTCCCAAAATAAATACACCAACTTAAAAAGTAAATACAAAAGACTGCTTAAATGAAAGAGGAAAAGATCCTGATTACAACAGCTTAATTCTCTGCCTGCATTGTACAACAGCCACACGTAGCTATTTAAATTGAAATGGAAATTAAATAAAATTTAAATTCAGTGCCTCAGCCACACTAGTCACATTTCAAATGCTCAACGGCCACATTTGGTTAGTGGCTGCCATGTTGGGAAGCACAGAAGAGAACATTCCCATCACTGTAGAGAACTCTATTGGATGGCACTGGTACGGATCTTTACAAAATAAAGCTACCAAGTAAACACTTTATTATTTATTGACTAGAAGAAATGTCATTTCTGGGTTCCACAGGGACACATAATTCAATAAAACACTTCAAATATTTATTTAGGAACGTCTCTGTGTGCAATACCAAGCGAGGCCCAACAGAGCTTCAGAGGAGAGTGAAACAGAAGCGCACCCCTCCAGAATCTTGCGAGGCAAGGCTCATCAGTCAGCGGTTGGCTGAACTACAGCACAAAACTAATCAACAAGGCAGTCATAGAAGCATGCGATAATTAATTCAAATGGGAGGATGGAGCGAAGTGAAAAATCCGGCAACATTTAGGAAAAGAAGTGGTTTCTGAAATACGTCTTAAAGACGGGGAAGTATAAAGTCTGAGAGAGAGTGTGGCAAATATAAGGTTACAGAGGGCTGAAACCAGAGGACATGGAGAAACTGGAGCCAGTTAAAGGGAAAGAATTTCCTGTATAGAAAACGCTAGAGCTGCCCTAACCAGGCTCAAGGGTAGACGGCTCACTACTGGGACGTTCCCCCAGTTTTGAGGCTGAGGAACTAGTCCCATCAAGAGAAAATAATTAACAGACACGAACTCGTTTGCTCCATAACCATCAAGTGGTATCTGGGATTCCTACTCGTGTATGGCAAAGAAGAAATCACCTGTGTTGATATCCGTGGGTTCAATAAAACTAAATTTTACATTCCAATAATAAAGCCTCCAATCTACACCCCCAGACAGAGAGAAAAACCTGGAGATGTGAGCTTGTCAGGCCAACCTAATCTGCTGATATCAAACCCCTCAACTCTTAGCCAAGGTCTTCAGTGTTTGTTTTACACAGAAATGAGCTATATATTTAAAGTATCTTTAAAACTGTTGGCCATTTGATAAGACTCGGTTTACCTCTTTATAGCAACTAAATTATCAAAAGGAAGATTTCCTTTATGAGGTAAACATTTCACAACATTATTTTAGTATTATTTTTATTTTTTAATGTTTTATTTATTTCTGAGAGAGCGAGACAGTATGAGCAAAGGAGTGTGAGAGAGAGAGGGAGACACAAAATCTGAAACAGGCTCCAGGCTCTGAGCTAGCTGTCAGCACAGTGCCCGACGCAGGGCTCAAACCCACGAACCGTGAGATCATGACCTGAGCCGAAGTCGGATGCTTAACCGACTAAGCCACCCAGGCGCCTCAAGGGTGTATCTTTCTCATAATACTAAAATATGGGGCGCCTGGGTGGCTCAGTCGTTTAAGCATCCGACTCTTGGTTTTCGCTCAGGTCATGCTCTCATGGTTTGTGGGTTCGAGCCCCATGCTGGACAGAGCGGAGCCTGCTTGGGATTCTCTCTCTCCCTCTCCCTCTCAAAATAAACGAATAAACTTTAAAAAAAAAAAAAGATACACCCATATTCAGAAACTAGGCAGGCCATGTTGCTATGCGAGGGTTACTACAGTCCTACAAGTTCAAAATGTTGAAAGAATTTTCTTTAAAAGATACAATGTCACACACAATCCCAAACTGGTTAAAACTATTAATGGGGGAGGGGCGGAGAGAGGGCACCTGCTGGGAGTTAAGAATTACAGAAAGTGCAGGAAAGGGGACCCGCATGGAACTGTAGAGAGCAGATGTCAGGAGAGAAAACATTCTCCATTTTAGGGAACGGGTCAGACCCAGTCTTCCCTGGGTGACTTTGGCATCCATTTCAATCTTGTCTTAACCAACAACCTTTCTTCGGGCTGTGTTTTCACAGTAACCGGAGAAGCTGCTCGACAGCCACATGTGGACACAACGTGGGGCTCGGATCCCACAGGACGCGTCCCCTTCACTCTCCACCAGCTGCATGTGCAAATCCAGGAAGCAGTCCCCTGGCGTCGATGATATTGGGGCTCATTATGAAACAATTTGAACTCTGAAATCTCCCAAGGGAGTGGTCAAGGCAGATTCAGTCTCACACACAAAACACAAAGCGGAACAGATTTGAGATCTGCATGAAACAGAGGCTGCCGGCATCCACGTGCCCTGATGTCCGCTGGCTCTGCTCTGGTTAGGACTCCTTATGCAACAGCTCCGCCACCAACTGTCACATTACTTACATAAAAAGCCAAACTTGCAAGGGCCAGGATGCAAATTCCAAATGGAGTATTTATAGCCGTCCTCTCTTCTGCAAAAACGATTAGCTGAAGCATACAAATGAATAGCCCGGCAGTCTGGTCCTGGGCACCCTTTACCCAGGGCACCAGCCAGGCAAGCATGAAGATCTCTGGCTACAGAGACCTCTGGGTCACCAAACTAATCTAGACTTTGCCCTAGTGGATTAACTAGTTTTGTGTTTTTGTTCTTGTTTTTAAATCTTCCGTCAGTGCCATGTTCTGCTGTGTTCTGTGTGCTCACATTTGGGGGGAGGATTCCAATCTTTTTGAGAATCTCAAAGCCTGGGATGGACAAAGAGACAAGTAGAGGAGCTATGAAGTATTTTTACTAAGGGAACAAAGTTTTATTAACTACATGCTATGTACCAGACCCTTTTCTGGGATCTCATCATACGGCAGTGAGCCAAAGGCAACTTACTTAGCTCTAAGTACCTTGATTTTCACACCTATAAATAACAATAATAGCCGTACCTTCATCTCAGGATGGATGGGAGACGTGAAAAGAAATTATTCGCCTAAAATATTTTTAGACAAAGGATGCATCCAATAAAGTATTACTTATCCACTAACCATCGTCAAAGTATCTCATTTTGGCCACACATATCAAAAAGACCAGTGTCCCTCTAACTTTCCGTCACAGGGCAGTCTTCTACTTTGCTATCACCGGTCAACAGTTAGGTATGGGTCTGCTCTCTGCCTCCCTCCTTTTCTTGAGCTCAAGCAAAAAAAAATAGTTCTTAAACCTATAAATAATATATACCAGGGCAAGGAAAACTCTGGCATCCAGTAAACTTCTTAACTACTGTATCCAGTAAACTTCCGTCGCCTCAGTCTCTAATTTTAAGTAGTTGTTAGAGTAATTGTCGCTCTTTTTTGGAATAGTTTCCACATGACTCCATTTATCCAGAAATCCTAAGACTTTACAGAACAGATTAATTTTCCCCAAACACAATCCTGTCACACCCTAACCCTACATCAGCCCCCACCATACACATTTGTTAAGATAAGCACTCGCATGGTTTGCATTTAAGCTCAGCAAACCAACATCTGATGTTTTAAATGTTGTCTTTGCCTGTACAAGAAATCCTTCCACGGTTGATCAGTTCACTTATTTTCAGTCTATACATAATGGGGTTGTTCCATTCGTTTCTCCCATTCTTGGGGATAGAGAAATAATCAAATCTGAAAAGCCCTGTACGGAAGTGCATGGGAAGAATGACACCATATTCCTTGATCTCACAGCCTTATTTTGGATGATCTCTTTAACAAAAATAAAAGCACGAGCATCTAAGGGTGAACTGTGAAGTCCTTTGGGAGTGTCCAAAATCTAGACGTGATGCAAATGTCCATTATTAAGGAAATGTTTAAATAACATGGCACATCTTTAACTATACTGTGGAATGAAATGTGTTATTAAAATACATGATATCTTTACGTATGGACTCAGATGAGTATCTGCTCAACACTGTTAAGAGAATAATGTTAGCAAAAACGCAAATGGCTTTCACAAAGAAAATGCTGTGTGTGCGCGCATGTGGGTACATGAATAAGAGTTAGAACAGTTACCATGATTTTCGTATCTGCACAACCTTACCATGTTTCAGCAAAAGAAAAAAGGACGACAGGGAAGAAGGGACACCATTTTAACATTGTTCCAAAAGTTTCACTGGAATAGGAACACACTGAAGCCAAAGTATGAAAAATGAGTTGTGCAGGGACAATAATTGTTTTTGGTATTGGGTTTATATATCCTCTCCACAGTAATTAAACTGCAAAACAAAATAAGTTATGAGAGAAGCCGATGGATTCAAGCAATAACCCTCGTCATCCAAATGATTTTTAAATGTGAGTTAACACAGAGACAGAAGTCACATGTAAAGGTCAGCTTATATGGTATCAATGAACCTCAGATGACTACCAGAATATGAAATTAATACGCCTTTCAACTGACATAGAAAGTTTCTGAAAAACGAAAAGAAAAAGATAAAGTGCTCAAGTTCCCACAACCCTTTATTTTCTCCCCTCTTAGGTGTCAGAGTAAACATGAGCTTGAACGCAGAGTAAGAGGTTTGGCAGATTTTCCAGCCTCCACTCAACATTATGAGAACTAAAAGCTTCATTATGATCAAGTGTCAAAGTTTCATCATAATGCATCTTATTTTCTCTTGTTCTCTCATTCTCTTGTTCTGTTTTTTTTCTTAAGGCATTGTACAGTGTGAAAGAGATAAGAGTCCACTTTTCTTTCATTGAACTCCACTCCCTCCACCTCCTCAACCTCCCCAAACATGAAACACAAAAAGTTGGAGAAATAAAGGAGGCCATGGCCAATGTGAGATGCAGCTGCCCCAGGAGAGAAACATGAGACAGAGGTGGGGATAAGTTTTCTAGGTCCAGTGAGAGATAAAGAGGAAAGAGGTAAAAGGCCTGCCCAAGAGAATTTAAAAGCCCAGGACACAAGGGTAGAAGGTAAAAAGAGGTGTGACAAAGGACACGGTCATCCACGCCAAGGGAAAAAAACATCCCTTGGCAGGCAAAGGAAAAGTTTGACAAAGCTTGCTTTCTGCTCTGAAGTTTAACAAGCCAACTTTTAACTGCATTAAATATGAATTTGAAAATAATATTAAGGAGTTATTAAGCTCTAATTCTAGATAAAATTCTAACCTGGATAAATGCAATTTCCATTTTTTTAAAAGAAGATCTCAAATCACAGCTCATTTTAAATACTTTATGAAGCCATTTCCCCAGAAATTAGAGTTGATCTGAATGAAATGAGATTGAATGCCTAGGGGGTGGGGGGGAAGTGTATGCAAAGTTAAGAAAATCATTCAAAGATGAGTCCTCCACACCCCCAGACATAAAAAACTGTGTGCACGTGCACACGTGTATGTATATACGGTATGTCTGTATGTGTACATATATATTCTGCAGGCTAACATATTCAGATAATTAACATTATGACCTTGTCTACTGTTGTGATTTAATTCAGGCAGCATCTTTAATTCCTCATACTGGCAAATGTGAGATGAATTGCTAGAGCTATAACCCTGCTAAGGTGGGACATGGTCTGAAAACATACCCCATCATTCATCCCTAAATATTAATCTCTAACAATAAATTGTACAAAGCAGAGGCAAACATATATGCCATTAACAAGGCAACTCGGTACTGTTCTTCATCTTCAATCTGAGTTACAGTCAACTTCATCCATGCTCTCCAGGGCTGACAGAGCACAAATCAAAGGGAAGTAAAATCCATGCCACCCCATTTGTTATAACAAATGGGAAGAAACACTTAAAATCGCCCACTTGCAAGAGGGAAGCTTTGACAGCGACCCAAATAAATTCTTCAGGTCAGGCATCATGGCCCACTTGGCCATCTAATAATCTACACAATTGCACACCGTTACTACCCATTAATACTACATCTTACAGACTCTCAACCAAGAGCTATTTTGCTCTTCCTGCTCCCCAGGGGCATGTGGCAATGACTCGAAGTATGTTTTGAGTTCTCAATGGGGGATGTGTTACTCTTCACACTTAGGGAAGACAAAAGAACAGTGAGAGAATCATGACACCCTTCTTGCTTCTCTCCATCCTCTCAATCCCCACTTGTTTTCTCTCTCTCTCCACACTACCCATCCCTTCTTTCCTCTGAAAAGTTAATTTCCAAACTTCAAAGTTCCCGGGTACCTAAGGCCCAATAACGTGTAATCTGGTGTGACACAAATCTTTAATTCCATGTTACTGCGAATTCCCTTCTTACGGGGTCTGTTCCTGTCATCTACTCACTTGTTGGTGACAATTCTATTATTCTCAAATTCAATATGAAATAAAACCATCCCACACTCCCATACATCATCACCCTCTTAAGGCAGGTATTATACAAAAGCACATGTCCATAAATTTAAATGTGGTCACTTCTTGTAAATATTTTCATTTTCGGTGACTTGAATACGTATTTTCATCACATTAAACTAAATGGCAACTCATCCTCCAAGGAATTCTCTTATACACAAATGTTCCATTTCCACTAAGTGAGGAGCAAAGAGGAAAATATTTCTGATGTACATGGGCATGGCTTTCCTTTTAATCAAGCATATCTCTGCACTTCCCAGTAGATGTATGAATCATGTGAAACTCATCCTCTCCGACTGAAATTTCCCTGTAACCATACTCGAGAATACCAGCATAGCCCTTTCAAAGCTGTTAGGAAATAGTAACAGAAGATCCAGCTCCCAAGAACCCATCTCCTACCTAATCTACCACACACACCCCCACACACCTCTCTTCTGAGTGCACTGTGAAGCACCCAAGAGTGGGATATTAAAGTTTCTGATAAGTCCTGCAATAAAAGAACTTGCATCACTGTGTTTCCCTCAGCAATTCCCCATCTTCCTTGGCCACAGGACTCTTCTACCAAATGAAGCCCATTAACAATTCACTCAATTCATGTTCTAGACAGAGACTTCAGAGCAATGCTTTGTGAACAGCCATCTTTACCTATTAGCCCTTTGACAAGGACTTCTAACCCTGAGACTCGGTTCTGAGGTAAACACAGAGATGCTCCAACAATTTTGTTCTAATGGTAATCTTCTTTTTGCTCACAGAAACTCGACTCCCAGAGGCTAATGCCAAAATACCAGTAAAGTTGTTTAAATCTTTAAGTAACAGTCAAAGTGGCCATAAAAGTCCTCCAATGACTAAAATTAATTCCTGTGGTAAACGTCCCTACCAAAAAAAGACATACATCACACCTATGAGTTACAGAGATATAAATTCACAATTCGTTGTGATAAATGGTAGGACGAGTGTCTTTTTTGATGAATAACTCACTCTTTGAATCAAACTCCAAGACTATAAACATGGATCCTAATAACCATATTTATGACTAGTATTTTACAGACAAAAATCTGAAATCAATTAATATATGTCTAATTATTATACTTCCTGTCTTCCCAATGCATAAATCTATTCTGTTCTATAATGAGGCCTCAAAATCAGATACCAAATATTCACCTGAACTTGTATTTTAAGGATTCAACACTCAGTCAAGTGTCTTTGAACTCTGTAAGTCTGTACTTCACATTCTTTATATTATAGCTGTGCCTAATTTATTAAAGTAACTTAAACCATCTAAATGCCAAGCAATTAATATGAAAGAATACTTTAAATGCTCTTAATATCCTGTAAAATATATTGTGCAAAGGGCAGCACGCAGTGAAACAATCTTTAGACAAATTACTTAAATGAGAATCTATATATTTTGGGGTTGTCTACCTGAGGGAAAATTAGGAGAAATTATTGACTTTAGTGAAATTATTACGTGTTAGAATAAGCCACCAGGAGATAGAGTAAAAGAACACACTGTAAGTTTCTCAACACTAAAAAATACTTATTAAAAAAAAAAGTGTGGCTAAAAAAATGGCAATTCTTTTATTCTAAGTCACTTATTTTAAAAATGAGTAGCTGTCTTATATCAAGTATTTTTAATTAGGAAAACATATTTCAGTATAATAACAGCACTAAATAATACATTTGTGATAGAAACATACTTTCCCTTTTATAACAGTTTGTATTGTCACCAGAGAGATTTAAACTCCCAAATCTACTCCATTTCATATGCAGATGGAGACCCATAAAATATGGAATCAATCAGAAATGTTAAGACTCAAAATCTAAGAGAAAAAAATTAAACACTCTAAAAGTAAAGTCTTTTGTCAATATCAATGACTGAGAAGAGTCCTTTGGAATTAGCTGGGTGTGTGAAAAAGACTCCAAGGGAGGAAATAGAAGCTACAATTATTCTACACTTTCTCTGGACAGATCAGTGCTTCTCACATTACCTTCACCATCAACAACAGGCTTCTGGACTTGAGCTTCAAACTGTGGGGACTAAGGGAACTAGAGCAACACACACCTGAACATAATTGAAATGGATGTGTCAATACTTTAATTCGGTGCTATCATTCCAATTTAAAGAAAACTACTTCTGGCCCAGCCCAACATAAAAGTGATCCCACAACTTTTCAAACTCTCAACAGACCAACCACAGGACCATAGGAGTATCCGAATAAATATATTACCTCTTGGTATGTTTAACCGTGGGTGTCACTAACACGGGTAATTTATTTTCAAAAGAGAAAGGAGAAAAAACGTTGAGCTCCTGGGGCAGTGACCCTATAAATCTGTCTTTGTATCTAAAAATGCATAAGAGGGCTTGGGACAGGGCAAGCTCATAATAGACACCCACTCCATAGAAAGCTCAGGGTACCATGATTTGTCTACGCAAATATACATGCATTTATATACCCCCTCCCGCATACAATGTAATTTTTGCTTAATCCATACACAGAAGATGAGGAATCTATGGCCATTATCATAACATTATTATAATTCATATCAAATATTAAGCTGCTGACACTTGACAAAAGTTGGATCATCGTGACCTGTCAGTCATCATTCAGAGTGCTATTTTCCTTCCCACTCCCTCTGGTAAAAGTGATCACTTAAGAACGTGTGCTATGCCCTGCCCAGCACTGAAGTGACTTGTCAAGTTTCACACCGGATAACTATAAATTTTCTCATGGTGCGGCAGTGGCTTGATCAGCCATTCTGGAAGGTCCTTCCTGGTTAGCAAGACGAAGACAGATAATATTTCATAGCAGCCTCTTAGATCAAAGGGTTGACACATGGAGTAGTCACCAGGGACCTCAAAAATAAAACAATAATAATAGAAGCAATCCCACGACCTCTGTGCTGCGGTGTGGCTATCACTCACTGCCTTCTTCACAAGACATGAGAGGAGGGCTTTTCACCACAACCACTGTTGTGATTCATTCCTTTACAATTTTATGCATCGACTCCTAGAATGGTCAACTTGCCGAGCTTTCCATTTCTCCTCTCCGGTCCCCAAAGAAGACTGAACACCAGGCCCCTCACTAGACTCTGTAATCCCGCAGCCACCCTTCACGACTCACCCTGTTGCGTTCTTACCACAGAAGCCTGGCTCAGTTGTCCAGATTTGAAGATCTGGGTCAACAACTAACTAGAAAGTGGCATTCTCGTCAATCATGGCGGCGCTGTGTGTAAAAGCAATGAGCTCCGGTGGGCCCCAGGCAAGGGATTTCTCAGTCTTGGCACTACTGACATTTGGGGCCAGATGATTCTTTGTGGCGGAAGCCGTTCTGGGCATTGCAGACATCGTACAGCAACCTGGGCCAATCGAGAGTCTAGATGCTAGAATAAGGCCTCAGCTGAAATCAGCACAGTTATTTTAGGTCCAGCATCTCACCTTAATGAGTTTTACTGTCTCCCTTCACCACCTCACCGGGAATGCCTGCCTGCCGTCCACAGGCTTTCCCCTCATTATCCTCAAGTCTCTCCTCAAATACGATCTTACCAGAGAAGCCTTCTCTACCTTGTCCTTTTGAAATACCACCTCTCTGCCCTTCATCACCGTCAACTGCCTCACTTTACTATTTTTTATAGCATTATTTGATGAGATACCCTATTATGCTGTGTATCCCTCCTCGTCAGCCTCCACCTGATAGGACTGGCATTTTGGCATTTGTTTCTTTCGTTCTCTGTTGTACTTCCAGTTCCTAGAACTCAGTCGGCCTCATGGCGAGTGTGTGATGACTACTCTTTCAGTAGCCTCAACGAATTGAGGACTAGAGGAAGGAAGACACACACATGCATGCGTGCAATATTCGCTAAAAGTCCTTGATTTCTTTAGCCAAAATCATAGAACCTCAGCAAAAATAATGCTTAGGTCCTAAAACAGTACAATTCCCCAAGACCCCTAAAGGGAAGGGGGGGACCTCCAAGCCGACTTTCTGTTGAGAAGCTTGTATACTTAGGCGTGTATACAAGTTTTTCAGGAAGATCTTCAATCAGCATCTCTACCTAACGCTTTGCATTTAAGAGAACATCTGCATGTATAAGGTTGTCTCATTTCCAAGTGTGGCTCCAGTGACTCACACCCTGGGGAAGGGGGACAGACAGGCAGGTGTCACTGCTCAGGGGGGGTCTCTAACTTGCTCCCTAGGAAACCACTTCCCCACCAAGGTTTTCCTTTCTGGAAAGAAAAAGAAAGGCATTATCTCAGATTGCTGGTTTGAACATCAATTAAGACAGAGCAATATGGAGGGGAAACTGGGTGATGGGCACTGAGGAGGGCACTTGTTGGGATGAGGACTGGGTGTTATATGGAAACCAAATTGACAATAAATTATATTAAAACAAACAAAAAGACAGAGCAATATGCCCAGTACCTGAGGCAGTCTGTACTCAGTCAATGTACCTGCTGGCTTCTCTATAATGTCTAAATCTCCTGAACAGGACTGTCCAATACGGCCTTCTACAAGGATGGAGAAGTTCTATATAGCTGCCGTGAAAGGGTAGTCATTAGCCACTTGTGCCTACTGAGACCTCGAAATCTAGCTTTACTGAATTGAAATGTAAGTAGCCATGTATCCCCAGTGGTGACAGAACTGGAGAGTGCAACCCTGAATACTGTAAAGTTCCCTAAATTCATGAAACTCTACTATTTTATTTGCAACCAGGTCAGGCATCTAAAATCACATTTTCACTTCAAACGTAAAGAAATGTCTTTCTTACAATTTCTTCCCTTTCTCAGCGCCACATGATCGCTTAGCTTTAAAGATCTGGAAAGGTAAGGAAGGTAGCAAGCACCAGGGGCTACTTTGCCAACAGCCAGCAGCCCCCCGCCCCCCCTCCCCATTCTTGGGTACATCCTGATGGGCCTAAGTCTCTTGCTAGTGACTTGATTAAGCATGAACATGTGATCCAGTATGATCAGTGAGAGAGAAGGGGTGACTGGCCAGGGACGGGGTGCTTAGAGGAACATGTTACTGGCACTTTAACTAGAGATGCAAGAAAAAGATACCTTCTCTTCTTTCTCTGGCCTTTATACCTCAGCATGTGACTTCAGGAACTGCTGAAGCTGTATTAAAGCCATGAGATAAGTGGGGCGCTTGGGTGACTCAGTCGGTTAAGCCTCCGACTTCGACTCAGGTCATGATTTCAGGTTAGTGGGTTCGAGCCCCAAGTCAGGTTCTGTGCTGACAGCTAGCTCAGAGTCTGGAGCTTGTTTCAGATTCTGTCTGTCTGTCTGTCTGTCTCTCTCTCTCTCTCATCCTCCCCTGCTCATGCTGTGTCTCTCTCTCAGAAATAAATAAAACATTAAAAATTTTAAAAATAAATAAATAAATAAAGCCATGAGATAAGTGATTCTAAGGAACAAGCCCATCGATGGTAAAGTATGAACAACACGGAGTTCACTTTAAAGATGCCAGAGTAAAAGATACTGCCTGGTGGTCCCCTGCCTCTAGAGGGCTATATTAGATCAGAAATTTCCCTTATATTAAGCCCAGAGAGTCAGGAGGTCTTTTCCAGAGGCAAAAACAAATCTTGATAGGCAGACGTGCTCCCAGAAATGATTTGTGTGTGACTACGGAAAAAAAATCTTGGTAATACCACCAGCACCCAGGAATACTCATAACATAAAGGAAGGCAAATCTTGACTAGTTCTTTCTGGCATAGCAAGTGTGTGGTCCAAGCGGCCCTGAGTGTCGAAACTTCCTTTTCACACCCTAGTGGATGGTGAGAGAAAAGGCAATCTCTAGATGAAAAGGATGTTACAAGATAGCTCATTAAGAAGTGGTAGAAGAATGTAAAAGCCACAGGACTTCAAAAAGCGTCAAAATCATTCCCCAGAAGAGTGTGGACTATGTATTTCACAACAGTGAGGAGAAAACACCTCCATTATCACAGTGAGCCCCAGAAGCAGAAACATGCTACAAATGGCTTCTCTCATCTTTGCGGATACCAGTCAAACAGCCTAGAAGAAGTTCATGTTTCATTTTCCTGCTCAACTTCCTCAACAACCAGTCACTATGCAAATGTCCTAATGGCATGCACACCCTGCTGGAAGGAAGAACACTGTCCTCACACTTGGAACTGGGGTTAAGGGTGGGACAGACGAAAATGGGTTCCACAGGGGAAAGAGGCCAACACTAATCGGGGCAGGGCAACTAAATGATACCTTGGGGAGTAGCGAAGTTTCATGCGGCTTCGAGAAGAAGCTCTTTTCCTCCCAGAGAATGGCCTTCCAACTGGGAGAATGTAGATTAACACAAACAGGAAATCTGGATCAACTAGTTTCCCAAGCCCAGGAAAGATGTCAAAATCAACTAAATTCACTAAGTGGGCTGAAGAGCATAATACATACCCCGCCACATCCCACCCTTGCAAAATGAAATTCTCTCCATCGATTTAAAATATTTAATAAACCAGAGGCAATAACCAGTAACAATGGAGAATGGGTACAGAGGTCCACTGTTTGATCCTGGGGAGGTCTCAAAACAGGGGGCTGAAAAGGCTATGGAGGAGAAATTCAGGAGGCTTGACCCCGATGTGTATTTTAAGACTTTTAATCATCTACATGCCTATACTAGAAACCAGACATACAGTGAGCCATACTTTTTAAATTAGGACACTGGGGTGCCTGGGTGGCTTAGTCGGTTAAGCTTCCAACTTTCGTTTAGGTCATGATCTTGCAGTTCATGGGTTCGAGCCCCGCGTCGGGCTCTGTGCTGACTGCCAGCTCAAAGCCTGGAGCCTGTTCCAGTCTGTGACTCCCTCTCTCTCTGACCCTCCCCTGCTCACACTGTCTCTCTCTCTCCTAGAAATAAATAAAACATTAAAAAAATTTTTTAAATAAATAAATAAATTAGGCCACTAAATAGTTCTGTAATTTTTAAGCCAATTTACAGAAACTCCCTACCCTCTGTGATTTTTCACATCACAGATAAAGGCTGATTGCATGGCATACACTGAGAGGCTTTCAATTCTACCGTGATGGGAGTAATCTCTCTCAGGGAAGAAGATTTATTTTGCCATATTGGAACACCAATTATATAAATGCTAAGTTTCAATTTTTATTCAACCTGGTTCACGTTTTATAAAATCTTAAATATATAATGGGAAATTTAACAAACCACAATGGAAAATTAGCACGGCCTGCCAAATATAAAGGGTACCAGGAAATGATAAAAGCCACAAGATCAAATTCTAAAATACTCTTCTCCAGCTGAAGGCACTGGACAAGAGCTATCTCTGTTAAGAAGAGATACTGGTAACTAACAGAAGTATTAAAGACCTATTAGCACCAAGCTATGGGTTTCTCCTTGATAAACAACTCAAGAAGAAACAACTTTATTATGTTAAATGTCAGGTCCTTATATAGCAGTAGAGTCATTGCTCACATGACATAAAATCACATTCAATACTACACTCAGGGAAGACATTATTTATTACACACTACAGTAATATTAATGAAAAGTAACAATTCCTCAAGTTACTACAAAGTATGCTGCAAGAACGTAACGCTCCATGTTACATACATAGCACTAAACAAAGTCGCTTTAGCCACATGATAGAAAATGGGGTAAATATAAATGAAACAGAAGACAGGTTAAGTTTCAGTAGCAAGAAAGATAACCAAGAATATATACTACCCTTGATGCTACTGGTTTCAAACAGGGTCATAGGAGATTACCAGCTGAACGGTGGAGGTGTGGTTAATTTCAGGATCACTTAAGAAATGGCTGAAGGCTAACACAATACAGAAGGTGGACTGACAACACTTGGACCATGTAGACTTCTGCTCAAGTGCAGATTAACTACACTTGAACTTATGGACTGAGTTTCCTTTTGCATTTAAGTAAATGGGGAGAAAATTCAATCTTTAAGCACATGTTAGACACTCATACCAGCTACACGTGGGCAGTAACAGAAGGCGACAATCCAGCAAGATAGGCCTACCTTTTATATTGCCACCAGGCCTACCCCGTGCATAGAAGAGACAACAAGAGAAAGAATAGAGTGCAGTTCAACTTAACATTTCAATGAGAATGGCCAACAAGGCGTTACTCAAGATTATATGTATCAGGGACGTTTTATCTGCCAAAAAGAAAAATTCCACATAACATAGCTTACCAATATCCAAAGGGAAAGGTAGAATATTTCCCTATTTTATAGAGTCAGGATAGTGGGTTTTATGAACCAAATCAGATATAATAAATGAGTACATCGTATTCGGTTAGAAAAAAGATGACCAGCCTTTAAGTAAATCACACAGCACATTCAGATAAGTGCCTTTGAGGTTTTCTTAGGCATGTATGAGGCTAGAAGTATCTTCCCTTTGAAATTTTAAAATAATAATGTCGTTCCACTAAGCCACACTCCCCCACCTCTGCCCCCAACAAGCTAGTTTCAAAGGAGAGAACATCATCCTTTCAAATTTATAACCAGGAAAAAAGACACTTGACTATGATCCATCACAGATATGAAGAAATATATACTTTTAGATATGTCTTCTGTAGACACTAAATTTATAGATTATTGAATATTAAGATTTATGTTGTATCAAAGCAAATATTGACCTTATCCCTGCCTGGGTCAATATTTACTGCTTTGCTCAATAAATCTTGATGTTCCTTTTCAAACTGAGTCAATATCAGTTCATTAATTTCTGCACAGTTCATATCAGCATTTTATAAAATGTGAAATGCCAGTGGAATGTTCCCTAAAAAATTTGGATACAGCCAATTAAAGAGACAAAAGAGCTTTTGCCTCTCTTCCGACTTTCCTCTTAGTTTCTCCTTTCTTTTTCTCTCCTCAAAATTGTTACAAAGGCAACTGCCTAAATTTAATACCATTCAGCCATCTATTCTAAAATAAAAGGATTACTTTAGGAAATACTATGAATGTGCTGGTAAAAGAAATTAAAATATTCTAGATATAATTCTGTAAGATATTAAAGTATTATAGATGTAAATGTAAAAAAGGCAATATCCCTCATTTCTCAATAATAGCCACAATTAACTTCTGTGTATAGTCTCCAGACCTCTCAGCTCTAGTCATTAATAGGACCTCATTACCCATATTATTCTAATGTATCTTCTGCCTATTTCATTTTGGTGGATGTTTAGTATCACCATAAGGATGTACTATAATTACCCAAGTCCCTACTTATGACTACTTAGTCTGTTAAACACAATGCCACATTGAGGATGTGCACAAGTGTTTCTAAAAGACAAATTCCTAGAAACAGAAGTGCTGGATCAAAGACTATAAATATTTAACATTTTCACACATATTGCCAGAGAACCCTCCAAAACAGCTCCACCAACCTACCTTCGGAATCAATCGAAAACCCACACTCTTGGGCTTCCACTGAGCCCAGAGCAACAAAAGAAATTGTTTATCACTGATATACATTGCTTGACACAAACACAGCTCTGAACAAAAGTTCATCTTCCTAAGAGGCTTTTCCAAGGGTCACAAGGACCCTAAGGAATTTACCAATGACCTCTCACAGCATACAACAGCATCCATGAACTTGGCAAATACTCGTGAAACCATCTCCACGGAGACGATGCCAAGAAACTTTAAAACTCAGATGGCAAAGATTAGAAGAAAGTTAAGAAAAAAAAAAAAAAGAGAAGAAAGAAAAGAATGCATCTTCAAGATATGAGAACAGTCTCTTTCAAACATTGGGGGTGGAGGGAGAGAGAGAGGGAGGGAAAAAGCCAAACTCGGCCAAGTATTGAAAAATGCTCAAGGTATCCTAAGCATATGGCTTAGCACATTTTTCTCTTTTATACATAAAGTCCTGATTAGTGTGTGACCATATGTGTTTTTTTCTCACCCTATCTATACTTGTAATCACAGATCAAGTGCAAAAGAAAAAAGAGTACCTATAGGAAGAAATAGTTTGTTCTACAATGTGCTCCCTACCTTGCGGCCCTTGCGGCCCCCCTCTTCCGAAACATTTAACTAAGAACAGGGAAATGCCAAGGTTAATTACAGACAAAGGTTCTGTTCAAGCAGCCTAAGGTTTAAGAGTACAAGAAGGATGGACAGAACACTATACCCTATCTTAATACAAAACACTATACCATATCTTAATATTGTCCAACTTTTTACCTTCACCACCAACCCATCACTCCTTTGGACTCATTGCAAATTAAATGCAATGCCATCTTCAATCATCCCACGGACCACCCTAGACAATTTAGTGTGCATTATCTTCCACATACTAATGGTAATGAATTCCCATGACTTCTCTCCTTTTATCTCTCAAGTCTCTGATAATACAACTTCCCCATTTTTTGATCCTGCCTTCTTCCACCACTGGTGGATCCTTAACCCTACAACCACTGGCCCTATTCTACTAAAAAAGCAACTTACTCCATTTCCACAATGAAACCCTTAAATGCTTCCCTATCACTCGAGGACAGATGTTCTAGGTCACTAGTAGAATACTTTAAGACTTTTCATGGTCCAATACTCTGCATTAATCCCTCAACTGCCTCCACTCTACCATATGCTCTACACTTACTGAGCTCTTTCCATTTCCCCAGTCATTGCCAGGTCATTTCACGCTTCAAGGCCTCCTCATGTCCTGGCAAACACCTGCCCATCTTTAGCGGCTGGGATCTGGCAGCAACAATTCTGGGAGCTTCTCTGACCCCTTCCACTACAGCACAACATCTGGCATACAGTAAGCAATCAGGAAGTGTGTTTAATGAATAACTATCTTCTAGTTACCACAGTTAATAAGAGTAATAAGGAGTTATAAAGAAAGAAAGTAATTATAAAAATCTAAGGGAGACTGGGACACCTGGGTGGCTCAGCCAGCTAACCATTCGACTCGATTTCAGCTCAGGTCATGATCTCATGGTTAGTGAGATGGAGTCCCGCATCGGGCAGGGTGGAGCCTGCTTGGGATTCTTTCTCTTCCTCATCTCGGCCTCTCCCTAGCTCATTCTCTCCCTCTCTCTCAAAAATAAATAAAACTTTTTTTTAATTAAAAAAAAAAGGTAGACTGATAAGGAAGAAAGGGGTCAGGCTAGGCTTGAAAGTGGAGGGAACGCTGGGCTGGGTCTTGGGGGGATGAATCTCAAAACTGATCGCTCACCAACCACGTGGTTCCACTGAATGAGAAGTTCTCTACTGAAAATGCAATGTCTCTAAGGAAATGATTCCCTTCAGAAACGCCACAGGCAGCTTTAGGAGAAGAGCACACAATACAATGTTAATATCAAACTCTGAGGTTTTACTGTGGCTTCCATTCTCCCAACAAGAGCAGACTTCTACAGGCAGGCATGTTTTGCTTTACCCTTTGTAGACATTATGAAAAAGAGGCATGAGAATGATATTTTAGGAATTTAATTACATCTTAAGTTCACCAGGGGAGCTGATTACGTAAAAGGATCCAATGGTGAAACCTTTTGTAAATCACCCACTAATTTATCTGAATTTCAAGGCAGGATCCCCTTAGTGAGTCCTTAAGCCCAGACTCTGACAGGAGTTCATTTATCTGTACATCCATTCACTCACTTGAAAAATAGGCACCAAACATGCACAAAATGAGATACCCAGATGTACAGCAGGAAAAAAACAAAATAAGGACTTATAAACCATACCCCTTGTCCTCAAGGATTCTACATTTCGCTAGGGAAATGAAACATCCACCTCCATGCAGCACGCCCTCACAGGTACGTGCATTCTACAGTATGTTTATAGGAAGAATGCAGTGGGGTGACATATAATTAAGAGGCAAATGGGTAATCCGTATCCCACTCCGGAGTGGAGGCCGAGAACTACACCAGGTGCTCACATATGTTGCAGCTAACCCTCAAAAAGCTGATCTGCAAGGTATGTCCTCTTTTTCTCTCCATTTTACAGCTGAGTAAGTCACCAACCCAGGACAATGAAAAGGGACCTTGGAAGCCTCCCCCGACAATGTCCTGGCCACAGTTGGAACGCTTCTTAGAACAGCCCTGCTTGGGCGCTGCTCAGCACACCACCAGACGCCACGCAGGCAAGTTTGGTCATCACTTAACTCACTTTTGGATTCCTTGAACCAAAGGGAGAACTGTCCCTCTTGTATTGATTTGTAGACTCTACACAGAAGGAACATGAGAGAAGGATTATACAAATTGCAGAAAGCCAAACAGGGGAAGACAGACAAGGGTTAGAGAAGAGACCGCAACCTGCTTTTCTCCAACTCTCTAAGGGGGGGAACAGACAACTTTATAAAAATGCCTCCAATTTCCCCTTGAACTTGCTCCAGATTTGATTCTCATTTCCCTTTCCAGCAACAATGACCTACCTAGCGTTTGTTACTATTTGTGTACTAATTACAGAAGTTCCGGCAAATTCCAAAATTCATGAGCTGTCATCACTTCATGTAACACAGAAAAATACGTGTTTTAGTCAAATAAAACTAACAGAGATTATTCTCGTATTTTCAGTGAGATCCTCTTATTCAATCTATTAGGGGGATTTTTTCCCCCAGTAGAATTCTGAAATACATAAAGAGGTCTTTCCCCTTCTGTCCCTCTCTTAGAATAAGGAAAATAAACCCAAAGATAGAAAGTAATCTTGAACTTACAATGCTATTGTTAACAGTTAACAATAATAATATCTTACATTTACGTTCCATTTCCTATCTCTTATTCGTGATACTGTCACATTGGACTCAGATATTATGACCCCCTATTTACAGTAGATAAAAGTAAACAGCAGAGAGAGAACCAATCTTCAGAGGATCCCATTGGGACCATTTCCAGGCTCCTCAATAAACCATCCACTATGCTAGATGTTCACAGTGACACTGTCAGAGAAGCCTACAGACGTAGACTTTAGCATTTCAAATATAACGAGGATGAGCGCATTACCCAAAGTGATACGGACAAACAGAAATAAGTTGGTTAGTCCGAATGCGGAAGTTACACCAATACTAATGGACTACTGTCGTGACAATATCCACAGCTCGACTGCCCCCAGTCTCCTAAATTGACTGTGACGGGGGCTCAGCGGGAGAACTGGGTCAGCATCAGGCACCAAACCCGCCTACACAGAGGCAGCCTATGGAGCAGGACTCAGGAACCCAGGGGCACGGGGCCCCGGAAGCACCAGCACCCAGCCGTCTCCCTGATCATCTCCTGTAGCACATGCTTCTCCACTCATCCCTTTCTTCCTCCCAGGTCCTTTCCACCAGACTCCCTTCTGAATGCTAACCAGACCTGTTTAAGGATATTCCAGCTCAAGGGGAAATGCAAAGGAGGAAACAAAAATTTAAAAAGAGACATTTTCCAAATCTCCGAACAGTTCTGTTTATGAGTCAGGCTAACATCTGCTCAAAAACCCAAGCTATCTCAATGTGAGCAGGAGTGTAAACCTTTTCTCTCAAGGGCCAGAAAAAAATATCCTAGGTCTTTGGGTTGGGCTGTAGCACCTATTCAACCCCATCACTTAAGCAGCCGTAGACAATACCCAAAAGAATGGGTGTGGCTGTGTTTCAGTAAAACTTTATTCACAAGAACAGCAGTGGTTTGAGTAGCGTAGCTTGAGGATAGTTTGTTTAAACCCTCATTCCCAAATCCCAAATGGGGAGTTTTCGGGAATATAACTGATGCAATTTAGCTTACTCAGTATAACGAGTGATCACGCACTGCCCATCACAGCTACTCACTGAGAATTGCAACTAACAACATCAAGAGCAGCAAATGTAATTAATAATCATGTCCATCCAAAACAGCAGGAATATTAGGTACTGGATAAACAGACTATGTTACTTTTCACAGATAACTCATTTCATCCCCAAAACAACTCTATGAGGGAAGTGCTCTTAATTACTCCCATTTCACAGATGGAGAACCTGAATCGCCAAGAAATTAAATGCCCTCCTAACGTCACAAAAATATTAGGAGATAGGGGTGCCTGGGTGGCTCAGTCGGTGAAGCCTCCAACTTCAGCTCAGGTCATGATCTCACGGTTCGTGGGTTTGGCCCCCGCATCAGGCTCTATGCTGACAACTGAGAGCCTGGAGGCTACTTTGGATTCTGTGTCTCCCTCTCTCTCTGCCCCTCCCCTCCTCAGGCTCTGTCTCTGTCTCTCTCTCTCAATCAAAAATAAATAAAAGTTTTAAAATTAAACACAAATATCAGAGGAGATAAAACTCCTATTTGAGCCATAATCTACATGACCTCAAAATTCATGGTCTCACACACCATACCCCCAAAGCACCAATGATATTATCTGAAGAGGAAGTAAGACAAATCTGTGAATTAAAGGCATGAAATTAAACTCTGGACCATTAAACCAATCTTTCAGAAAGGGCCTACTTCACTTTTGCTAAATTTAGAAACAATTCTTTCTACAAACAACGAACCTTTCCTTGGGCAGTCCCGCTTTTCAAGCAGCAATTCCTCCTAGAGGTGTGTATGCCTGCAGCTCAGACCCGACCTCTGGTCTGCTGTGGTTTCAGGGCCTTGGTCTTAAGTGTCCAAAGTGACCTGTCTTTGTCTATTGGCCAGATGCTGGGAAGTGTCTATGAGGGACCCAAAGCCTAGTTGACACGCAAATCGATATTCCAGCACTTTGGTGTGAAGCAACCTCGGATACCATGGAATTTTCTGGAAGAACTAGTTAAAGCATGGGGACTGTCTACCATCAGCTGGGCTCTGTCTCATTTCATTCTTTGCTTCTTCTTTTATTTTGTATTTTCTCCATTTCGCCCTTAAGAAAGTAACTTCACTGGTTCTTCCAAACCACTCTATATCCTCCTGGGGGATTCGTCATAGGACTCTCCTATCCCCTCCAGGAAAAAAGTCAACCAGGAGAGGAGTTGATAAACCATAGGCTGCAGAACCCATCCAACTCTATCTAACTGGCTGCCTGGCTTCATACAGCCTGTGAAGTAAGAATGGCTCCTCTATCTTTAAATGATTGAGGGCGGGGGGGGGGAATTAACAAGAAGTAGAATATTTTCTGAAAATTATATACAATTCAAATTTCAGTGTTCATAAGTAAATTTTTACGGAAACCCAGCCACTGTATCTAGCATTACCCATGGCTGCCTTTGCACTACAGTGGAAGAGACCACACATAATCTACAAAGCCAAAGAGAATGACCGTCTCGATTTCCTTCAGAAAACAGGTGCCAAAAGCCTGATACTGAACTATTCCCCCTTCTGCTGATAGAGGCAGTTCCCAAATGCATTCCAGAAATGCAAAATGGAGACTCATTACATCCACTAGAGCCAAGGGTACCAACAATTGCTCCATTTCAAAGACTCCACCACATACAGCCCTTCTTAACTAAGTAATGGGGAAAGTTTTAGGTCTTTCGTTTCTTCGTTTCTTCACTGCCACTTACAATCAGAGATGCTGAGGGAATATAACTAGCAATTTCCTGACTAACAGCATTATTATTCTAAACTGATGAACTGTAAATAGCAGGCCACTTTACGCCTCCTCCTAACTGATATCGGAGCCACAGGGTACAAAATGATAAATTTTCTTCAGGTTTCTTGACAAGAAGCTATACATATACACGTAATTTTGGGCTTCATCTTGCAATTTCCTTCATTTATCAGAAATGGTGACAAAAAGGCTCTAATTAGATAATTCTAATCACAAGGAGTTGGGTGTGATGGAAGACTTCAGAATCACTATCTGTTCCTTGCAAAACAAAACAGATAGGCTATTCTCCCTGTAGGGGCAGGAGATTTATCAATAGACAAAAGGATGCAAAAAGCCAATAGATAAGGTGTTATTAAAGATCAAGCCTATAAATTTTACACTGACATAAATTTAACAGGATTTGCAGGTGGAAATTCAGGATTTAAAACCAGAGCACCATTATGAAAATAATGCCTTTCACTTCTATATGCAATGACACTGCACAAACACAGATTTATTATTAATACTAATATCCCATGCCTTCAAGCCTTTTCATACAAATTATTTGAATTATTTAGTGCCACCAGAATTTCCCAGGTTGTCTATTTTCCTCAACCATTCCTCCTTAATTGGCTACAATACATTTTCCATATATTTTTAAGCATCGAAATCTCTTTGGGAAATAACAATCCACCTATGATACTTTTGAAGAATAATCCCGAAAGGTCCATATATTCTTGCAGGGCTTCATTTTTATCTCCCCTTTAGAATGTAAGGAGATTATCTGCAATGTAATATTCAACATACTTTTAATAATGCTTTGTCTTCACTGGCTGGAAGGCTAAAAGTTGAAAAATGAAAATGAAAAGAGCTGCAGAATACTACAGAGGGCTGAAATACATTCAACTAACAAGATCCAACTTGAAAATAAAGTTGCATTTTTCTAGATTAAAGCATCACAGATCTTTTTGATATGTGATGCTTTGTAATATTTAGCAGACATTTAGCAGCTGAAGACCAGCCTTCGATTTGCTGCTTTCTGAAATCACAGCCACTGGAAAGACAGAAAAGAAACGTCTGTGTCTTTTGGGAAATTACAGTTTGGTACAATAACTCATTAACAAGGAAAGTTCAGAAATAAATGCAAATTGAGGGGGAAAAGCAGGCTGAGAAAACAGGTGGGAGAGATAAATTAAGGTATGTGTAACCTTGAGGAAAAACAGGCTCTTGTGTTAGAACTTGTAGTGAATTACCAAAGGTCTGAACAAACAAGTTAGGTGTGAAAGTGACTAAAAGAGTACTTTCCAGTGAGCCTAGTGGGGTTTGTGACCCTGGTCGGAACAGATCAACTCACCGGAGTAGGCCCAGTACGGGTCGCCTGAAGCCTTACGCCTGCGGATCTGCGCCGAGCTTCCGTGTCTGTTCTCGCGCAGGGCCCCGACGTAGCCTTCTGTCAAGGCTGCAAGAGACAGAGAGAGAGAGAGAGGCAGCGTGAGCAGAGAGGGAGAGCACAGTGAATTCACTGGACAAAGGAAAGGGTGTCAAACGCACCCTGAGTAACATCCCAGAAGCACACGCCTCACGGATAATGGAATAGAACCTCCTGACTTTACAGAAAAACAACTGTAGAATAACCTAGAGGGATTACCAGGATTACTACGGATACTGAAAGTAGCTTACAATGAGCCTTCCCTTCGTGCCACCGAGCATAATGCACTAAGCCCTTGACACAGAGTATCTTACATATTCTGTAGAACCCTACATCCAGTGGTCCCAATAATGAGACCATTCTATAGATAAGCAAACTGAATCTTCCAGAAGTTAAACAACTTCAACGTGTCCAATCCAGCGCCCTACAACTAGTAGACTTGGAACCCACGGTTTTTGTTCTGGCTGCATCGATAAGCCTATTGTCCTAGCTGCAAAAGGCCTCTCAGGCTTTTTTGATCTTCATACAGCAAGGGCATTAGATCTCTTTTACAGATGGAGAAATTAAGGCTGAGAGACACTGAGTAACTGGTCCCAGATAACACAGGTAAGCACGCAGCACATCGGGGAACCGAACATACGCATGCCTGCATCAAAGCCAGTGTCTCGGCCATCCAAACACATCACAGCCTCAGGCCTGGGAGACTTCCCAGAGTGAGTACACGTCTTCTGCATCCTTTGGACCCCAAATAGTCCCGTTAGACCTGATGTGAAACGTGAAACCCGCCAAGGTCAACAATACTCAGAAAAGAAGCCCTATTTAATGGTGTGTTTTTTGAAAACTCATAATGAATCCAATCTTCTCTGCCATTATAGAGAGCTGCTCCCTGCCTGCTGCTATAGTGTTCAAAGTCCTCCCCTCCCAGCCAATTCATGAATGTAAATTCCCCTTCTTGTGAGCCCACACCCGAATGCACTGACATGTAAGAAGACAAATACCACAGGTGCCCAGAATCCAAAATGAAATGGAATTACACTTCAAACAATACATCCCAGCTGTCTATGTTAATATTTAAATGCACCCAAACAAAATCAAGTGTGCTTTTTAAAAAGCAGGGGAAATGGTTAGGAGAACTGTAGATTCAATTTAAGATTAAGAAGGCACCCGGAAAACAGTACATTCGCCATTCTGAATTAGTCAAAGTAATGACAGTGATGTCACCATGATGGCAAATTAGTAAACATGTGGAGTTCACACAGTGCCCAACTTATGACGGGCTGACCTACTGATTTTTCAACTTCCCAATGGTGCAAAAACCACAGGCGGTCAGTGGGAACCGAACCTTGAATGTTGAATTTGGATCTTTCCCCAGGCTGGCAATAAGCCGGGGAAGATCGTTTCTCATGATGCTGGGCAGCGGAGGCCACAGCTACCAGTCAACCATATGATCACGAGGGTCAACGGCCATCACACTTCCAACCATCTGTGATGATATAGCCACTGTTTTCCACATTCCATAGAATATCCAATGAATTATATGAGACATTCAACACAGTTATTATGTAGGCTTTGTGTTAGATGATTCAGCCTAACGGTAAGCTAACGGAAGCATTCTGAGCATGTTCAAGGCAGGCTGGGCTAAGCTATGATATTCAGTAGGTTAGGTGTATAAAATACATTTTCAATGCAAGGTATTTTCCACTTACGATGAGTTGATGAGGACATAACCCCATCAAAAGTCGAGGAAGATCAATGCTTTATGCATGTCAACTCCAAACACTGGGTTAAAAAAAAAATGCTTTAACTAGGAACAGATATTCCGTAGACATGGGCCCTTCAAGGGGAAACCAGAATCTTGTAAAATTCAAACACACATCTGAAAAGTAAACCTGGTATCATTTATGTTTGCTCTCTGGTCCTGAACAACAAAAACCAAAAATTACCCATTTTTAAAGTATGCTAAAAGTTTAGGTAGCCACCAACTACTCCATCCTACTAATTCTGCAGATAAGCCATGCAGAGATCCAGGAAGTTGACCATTCTAAACTTCTAGTGATCAAAAATAAAATTTTCCATCTCCTACACCCCTATTCTATTTTTTCCCCTGCACTAAAGCACACTGCATAAATAATTCCTCAGCTTATTTGTTTTCTGTGCATGTGGGAAACTTTTTCATGTGTCTGTTTAATATGCTTCCTAGAGCTAGTTCACTCTAAATAATTACTCCCAAATAATCCTCCTTTTTTCTATCAAGGAAATGAGCAAACCACTCTTGAACGCGGAACTGTGACCTCCATTAGGGTATGTAGTTGAGCCTCGATATCCTTCATAGCATTGTTACAAAAACACCACAGGACATTGTGAGCAGAGCAACTAAGCACTGGGCATAGAGTGATTTAAAAATACCTAACAGGGGCGCCTGGGTGGCTTAGTCGGTTAAGCGTCCGAATTTCGTTTAGGTCATGATCTCCTGGTTCGTGGGTTTGAGCCCCACGTCGGGCTCTGTGCTGACTGCCAGCTCAGACCCTGGAGCCAATTTCAGTCTGTATCTCCCTCCCTCTCCGACCCTCCCCTGCTCACGCTGTCTCTCTCTCCTAGAAATAAATAAAAAATATTTTTAAAAAAAGTTTTTAAATACCTAATAATACAGAAGAAATTTGTTACAGAAGACTCCGATTTTGTCATTATCATACCCCATGCCCCACCTACCCATAAGTCATGCAATAGATAGCCTGCCCTGACACCCCATCCCTGCCAGCCCAGGCAGGGAGCGGGGGGGCTTGTCTGGCTTAAGCCAGCCAATCATTGTAAACCATGCCCCTGGTCCCAGTGGCATGCTTGGCAATGGGGAGGGACATGAGTCAATCAGAGAGATTCTTCGCTCTTCCTAGCGGTGTTAGGGAGGATCCAGAAAGCCTTAGGAGCCTAGGTGGGGGTCAAGAAGAAGATCAGCAGAGGAGTTCAAAAATACAACCATGCCGGGGAAGCAAAATCTATAGATCAATTCTACTGACAAAATTTAAGCCCATGACAAAGGTAATTTGAAAATGTTCCCGCAGGAATCTTTATATTTACATGAACAAATTACTTGCCAAAGCTCTCTTTTCTGTCCCTCATATACAAACGATCCCCAGTGGACACTACAAAGGTGACCGTGCTGACCTTCAAATGAGTCCATTTCTGATCATCAATTTCTCCATGCATAAAAGGCCATTGTTGGACTAGAGCTCTAATTCTCAACCTGGATGCTTTAAAAACAAAATAAAAGCAAAACAAAGAAACAAACCTATGCCCTGGATGCTACCACTGCAGATGTGGATTCAGTTGACTTGGGGTGTGACCAAGATACAGCACACAGGTACTTTAAAAAAAAAAAAAAGTCCTCCAGGTGATTTGATTTTGACGTCAAAGATAAAAAACACAAACTTCCTGCTGAGCTAGACCAGAGAACCCCTTCAACTCTGACATTCTCTCAATTCACCCTCATAGCCTGGCGCCTGATGGCTAAGTTACTCCTGGGAAAGGCTGGCCGGGCAGGGTGAACGGCCTGCTGCAGAAGTCACACTGGTGCAGCGTCAACCTCAGACTGTAGCGAAATTTGATCGGAACCAGAAAAGTTCACAAATGAGCCAGAGAGAAAAGGGAAGGAGGAGAGGAATTATCCTCAAGGATATTCATTTATGCCTTTCACAGAAGACGTTACCCCAGTCTCTACAACCAATCCCCCTTTTATCCTGAAAAGGAGGTGCTTTTCATTTTCCAGAACCTTTGAGAAGGCCAGGGTGGGGAACAAAGGAAGACAAGGGCTGTCAGCACCATCTCTCATTGGAGTTGCTTTCATGTGGGCAACAGTGTTAGCCACCTTGCCAGAAAAGCAAACCCAGAGCTTATGAGTTAAGCAGGTTTTGGGGTCCCACACCAGCGTAAAGACAGACAGTGCCAAGCCCACTCAGCCATCAGGGGGAAAAAGCAAACCTACAAAGATACATCCAGTTCAAGAAACGAGGGAGGAATAACCATCAGAAGGCCCTCCCCCGGCAATGCCCAGTAACGGAATCCATACCCGAGAGAGTAGTTCCCTTCCCAGTCATCCATACGCAGCACACTGTGGTCGACGGGGCCTCGGATGAGGGGCCGAGCTGTCTGAAGGGAGTTCACTTGGGACAAAAAACAAGATGTGTGTATCTGCTGGATACAGGCCGACTGAAAGAGGTAACACAGAGGGCAGGGCCATCGCGAGGAAGGTGGGTTAACCCCATCTTCATCACACACCCAAAAGCAGTGAGGTACAATGTGGGCAAGGTAAAGAAAGGGCAAAAACCTGCTTCTGAAGGATACACTGCACACCCTGGGAGGGGCTCCAAGCTCCCCAGAGATAAGAAGCTCCCAACCTACCATTCAGGATGGAGTCCGCCATATGGTAGATAATCAATTACCAGTGAGTGAATGAATAGACACCCACACGAACCACATAAAGGCTGATGGTATCTATGCCGGGGGATAAGGGTTTGTGCGTCTGTGTATACGTGTACCTGTGTGTTTCTACAAGCCACAACCATGCCCTTCCCACTGCCTCACTTTCTAGCCACCGCCCACTTACCACAATAGCAAACGTCTAAAATATGAAGCTGGAGGGAATGATCCTGAATCCCTCATAAGCGATTGTTCACTGAGGCAACTCAGAAATGAACAGGGAAGCAAAGGACTTTATCACCCCGACACCAGATTTCTTTTTAAGACCTAAACTATTCATTAAAGATGACTATATTTAGTTTTCCCTTTTATTCCATCTATCTCAGTAATGTGTGATTTCTTTTTCCCGAAGAATGCAAGCATGTATGAAGGGCCCTTGTATAATTTAAAACAAAACAAAAATTTTAGTCCCCTCTTCAAATGTATTTTCATCACATGAGGTTTAAAAAAAAAAAGGTTATAGAAATTATCTGAACAACAGTCAAAAATGTGTATTGAGTATATTAAGCAACATAATATTTTATTGGCAAGGAGCAGAGATTTGCAAAAAGAAACAAATCTGTGGTTCCCAAGTAAAGATACAGACTCAGCACACCAAATTCAATCAATTTTAATACTCTTTAAACTGACTCAAACAGCCAACCACCAGCAGCATGGCAATGATATGGTAAGGCTATGAATCATGCTATTGATTTTCAATATCTTCTGTGCAGAAAATTAAATTATGCAAATGCATGCCTTTACGGATCCTTACCTTAATGCGAAATTACATACTTGCTTATGTCAGCAACTTAATTACACAATTAAATATGGAGCATGCTTATGAAAATATGTATTTTCATCCCTCAGAAATGACAGTAAGTATAAATCTGCCTGTGGTTATCATGTGACTCACAAGAGGGAAAAGTCCGTGTTGGGCAAACATGTATCGTATCAAGTTCTACAGCACCGAGCCCACTATGGTTAATGGAGCTGAAGTCATCTGTCAGCAGAAAGCTCAGGAGGGCTTTTAAGGCTGTGATAATGCTTCAAGGAATTGGGATCACCGTGATGCAACAAGTGTAGAAGACAAAAAGGACATCCTCTAGTAGTGCACAATGCTGGGGACTCCACCTCGAAGAGGTAGTCTCCAGCGCGACTTCAACCATCACACACACATACACACATGCACGCGGCTAACACACCTGGGCAAGAAGAATATCGAACCTGGGCAAGCCTCAGAGGGTCTGACTGGTATAATAATGAAATGAGTTTAGAAAGTTAATACCCAGCTACTCCCCATCAGCCAGGAGAACGTGAGCCTCTCAATTTTGACAGGATGAAAGTGAAGATTTCAAAACCAATAGCATTAACTAGCCAATGATGCTTACGCGTTGCTCAGCAGGAGGAAGCTTAAGTCAGGTTGGTTGCTATGCAGAGCGGGAAATGAATGACAGGTATTTTCATCAGGGAGATTTCATAAACCCTACCCCCCTCTCAGAACTTCTCCGGAGCCTACCTCATTTCCAGCCTGAAGCAAAAAAGATAAAAATGTTTCCAGACCCAAAGGCCCAATCCTTTCCTATAAAAATATCCACAGAGTTACCTACCACTGAAGATATCAACGGAACCGCTTCCTATGTGCATGATTTAATTTCCCAGAGCCACCGGACAGAGTTTATAACAATAAATGTTTGTATTCTGGGAATATAAAAGCAGATGTGTATCCCATCTGCCTTAACTGTATCTTCAGGAGGATTCTGTGTAATCTTGACTCTCCGCATTTCCCAGAAATTTTGACTTGGGGGAAATACAAAAAAAAAAAAGTCTCAAGCTGTCTGAACTCTACTGTGTTAATTTGCAGGCAGAACATTTTTCCCACAAGGAGACCAGCCCCACTAAACACTACATTAAATAACATTCCTGACATAGTTGTCTTTCCTTAGGCTCTACTGTCAGAGAGAAGGGTCACTCAATCTACGCAGGAGAAAACTCAATGCAGTTATGTAATGATGGAAAACATTTTCCTTCCGGAACCGCAAATGTGTGACTTGGAATCACAGAGTACAACTAACGTCTTGTTGTTTTTTGACAAGGATGATACACTTACATATGCATTTGTGTCTCCGAAAACGAGTAGAAGTCTGAGATGCCCACCAAGGAAGACAGACATATGATCACTAGGCATTTCAATATATCCACAAGCTTTCCTTCCCCTGACTGTTTTCATCTGACCATATTGAACCAACAATGTCTACTGAATACCTGCTATGTCATGATCTCCCGGAGAAAAAGGTCATTGTAGGACAGAGGTTACGTGCAGGTGACACCAGACTACATTTTACGATGAGAACACGCCAAAGTTCCGCCTACACCATGACCACACGTCTTCTCGCACCCAACGCAGAATAACGTAGTGACACTTCTGGGTATTTCCACTTAACTGTGTGTCCAGCTCTAGGTCATTCCAAGGGCCTCAGCAGCCTAGAAGAATCCATCAGTTTCCATCCACATTTGGAAACGTCAGAACAGAGAGACTCTGGTTCTCTAGTGCCAGAATGAAAATTACTGAAGATGATGGATGGATGGCTCTCACACAGAGTCCTAGTTCTCTGCCAGAGTTACTGCCAAAAATAAGCTCACTAAAAATAAGTACAGGCACTCACATTTTCACGTCCAGAATGCATATTTCCATAATGGCAGACAAGCAGTTAAGCAGGCTGTTTATATCTATTATAACGGCTCATACAACAAACAAATTAAAGATCCCTCAAGGATGGCAAAATCTCTAACAAGCATAATTTTCTCTGAATTTTAAAGAGCATTTAAGAACATTAAATCCCACACAATAGTCTAAAATGAATAAATCTTTATCTTTTTTGTGCCTACAATGGGCAAAAGTATCAAATCGTAGTTAAAATAATTAAACATTCTGATCAGTCTCTCATCTCCTTTGTGCCTATATTCCAATTAATTGTAGTAAAATGTACTCAGTGAGTGTCCCAAAGAGGAGAATCAAGAAGTGTGTTCCTTTGTAACTACGGCATTACAAATGGTTCCCTCCAGTCCTTTGTGATACCCGGCTCACCTCAAACACAATAGACTATATTACAGTAGATTACCTATTTTATCATATTCAAATGTTACTTGTTGTCCCAGCTACCAAAATATATTTTTTTCCCCATCTAAAGTGATAAAGAGACCTAATATAGAACCGGGACTTTTTTTTTTTTTTAAAGTAAAACAGATTACGATTCAAAGGAAAGAGGAATCGCCCAGCAATGTAGTATCCTAGGGGGACAAAAGAATACAAAGCAGGTTATAAAAATGTTAGTGCTTAAGTCAGTTAGAGAAGCCAAAGACTGATCTTCTCTTTTTTATTTTACTCTCAAATAACACTGATTACAAGAGGCAAAAATCTTTTTTTTTTTTTTTAATTTTTATCTATTTCTGAGAGACAACCAGATAGGGTGCAAGCAGAGGAGGGACAGAAAGAGAGAGGGAGACACTGAATCCGAAGTTCCAGGCTCCAGGCTCTGGGCACAGAGCCCGAGTGGGGCTCAAACTCACCCCACCGTGAGATCATGACCTGAGCCAAAGTCAGACACTTAACCGACTGAGCCACCCAGATGCCCCAAAGCAGAATCTATTTTCTTAATCAGACAAGACTAAAAGAGTCAAAAACATTATAGCCATCTTTCTATTAACTACCTCCTAGTTTAAAAACTTCAGAAATAAAAACAGACGCTTTCCCACAAGTCCAAGGAGAGGTTCACTCAGAGAACAGATTTATACAGAGGCTCGTTACACTTTTGTGATAAAACTCTGAAAAAGGTCATGCTGCACTCTTCCTTAGAGCCACGCTTCTAAAACACAATTGGACTCCTGGCTTCAAATATCTTATAAACATAAGATAGGAATAAATCAACCAACTCTTCTGACCCACTTTAATACTCTTAGGTTCTCAAAAAATCAAGCCTCCTGATTCTACAAGAATATCAGGAAAACGAAGGTCAGTCACGGATATGGCTGTGGTAACATCAATTGCCACAAATCTGTACTTCCAAGTTCACAACTTGCCATCACTCTGAATCCTTAACGATCAACGGAAATGGAAAATACAGATCAGATATTATACCCTGGTGGCCACTATGTTGAAGACAGTCGCCAATCCCTCCAGATAGTCTGTTTCACCTATGGTATGCGCGCGTGTGTTTGTTTGGCAACATGGGGAAATGCAGAGAGAACCACAATACTGTACTTTGTAATGTCATCTGGACTTTGTTCCCAAAGAGCAACAACAGGTTATGTGAATAGCAATTAGCTCTTTCAAGAAGAATCATAACCCCACCCAGTCCTATTTTATCATTTATTATTTCATTTCCTCACTAGTCTCTATGGCTATCTGAGTTTGCCACCCAAGGTCTCAACCCCGTTAGAAGCTATTCACTAACTCTTATTGCCTAGCCAGCAGATACACTATTAAAAGCACCACCAATACAATGGCTCATTGAATTCTTCTAGTAATCTTGTGGCTTGGGTACAATTACTCAGAAAACGTGTGTAACGTGCCCAAGGACACAAAGCCCTGAACCAGACATCGCTCTCAAACCTACAAAATTAACACTAGACTACAATTATTCTCCACAAAACTGACTTTCACTAATCATCAAAATACCTGTGAGTTAACAGCTACTATATACTTGCTCAGCAGTGAAAAACAGCCTCTTCTACATGGGTCTCAGGAAACTAAAAACATAATAATTTTATTCTTACTATTTTTTTAATGTGAGCACTACACCATCATGAAGCCTGAACTCATGATCCCAAGATCAAGAGTTGTACACTCTATAGACTGAGCCCGCCAGGTCCCCCTAAAAACATAATCATTTTAAAAGACAGAAGTGTTTTAGGCTATTCTTCCCACCACTACTGGCAACTGTCTAAGATAAAATCATGTTTCGATAATACTAACAGAAAAATAGAGGGATTTTTCTAACATGATGTGGAGAATATCCAATTTCAGTTCTATAAACATTGGTCATTGTCTATAAAAAACAAAGTCACTTTCATTCAAGCAGAAATGAGTATGGAGTTACAACCTAAGTTAGGAAACAAAGTGATACAGATTACTAAGCTCTCTTCATTCATATTTTCCTTTGTTTAAAATCTGTCATTGTGACTGTCTGATAAATTTTTATCCTCAGGAAATAAAAGATAAACCTGATGCTTGAGTCTTTCCGATAGTTGGCTCATTTATAAATACAGAGTCCTTATGAAATATCAAAAGAAAAATATTGTAGGAAATGGGTATTTTTTTAACAGAACAAAAATAAATGGACAAAGAAAGCTTATTCAAATGCTACTGGGTGCCTATTTCCAAACCAAGCCCTGCATAATGTGCCCAGTAACAAAAATACTAACAAAGATACTATGTAGTCATGGTAGACTGTAGAAAAACACATTGTAGGGGCACCAGGGTGGCTCAGTTAGTGGACCCTCGGCCTCTTGATTTCAGCTCAGGTGGTGATCTCATGGTTTGTGGGATAGAGTCCCATGTCTGGCTCTGAGTGGACAGAAAGGAAATTGTTTGGGATTCTCTCTCTCCATCCCTCCTCCATTCGTACATGTCCACACGCACACACTCTTTCTCAAAATAAACAAACACGGAGGAGAAAAAAATGGAAACACGTTGTAGGCATCAACCGTAAATCCTGGGTTTGAGGATTAAATACAGAAGGCACTTGAACCATCACACCCTTCTGCTCAACACACCAATCATGGTAGGGGCAGACCCAACTGGTTTAGTAAACCCAGAAACCTGTTACTTCTGGAAGCATGTAACATCCTGGCAGCCAGCCACTCAGTGGCCTATACGTATCTATTCCCCAGAGCTTTGGGCTTCTGGTCCACGAAGTGCCTACTCCATCTCCACACTTACCATCTGTTTAAGTTGTTCTTAACTCCTCTGGCTAAAAAGAGAATTTCTCAAGAGTTTGTTAAGGTGTAGGCAAGTATTCGTTGTAACAGGATGCTGCTACATGAAGACATTCAATAACACATGCCCCACATTGCTCCTGCCCTCTGGGAGTTTCCATTCAACAGTAGGGCCAATCAATAAATACATGAGTCAGGGGCACTTGGGTGGCTCAGTCGGTTAAGCATCTGACTTGAGCTCACATCATGATCTCCTGGTTGGTGAATCCGAGCCCCGGGTTGGGCTCTGTGCTCATAGCTCAGAGCCTGGAGCCTGCTTTGGATTCTTTGTCTCCCTCTCTCTCTGGCCCTCCCCTCCTTGAGTGCTCTCGTACTCGCTCAGTCGCTCTCCCTCTTTCAAAAATAAATGTTAAAAAACCTTTAAAAAATAAGTAAGTTACAACTGACATGCATGGTGAAACAAATGTGAAAATTAAATGAAACCCACATACAGCCATAGAGAATACCCGAAGAGAAGGAACGCAGGGTAGTCAAGGAAGGAGGTATCATTTTAGCTGAAGGCATTGGCAAGACATCAAGACCGAGTCCCAGGTGGAGGAACAGAACGTAGGTGGTTTCTGAGGCAGGAAGGCGTATGGGACAAAAAGGCCAAACCGGCCAAAGCTTGGGGAGCTCGGGGAGGGGGGATCTCAAGGAGCTTGAGGATAAGGACGAGCAGGAACCGACGCAATCATGGTGGGCTCTGAACTGAGCCAGGAGAGGCACCCAAGGGCTCCAAGGGGGCGGTCAGTTAGGTCGGCTTCGTGCTTTCCTCTAAAACACCCTTATTGAGGGGCGCCTGGGTGGCTCAGTCGGTTAAGCATCCGACTTCGGCTCAGCTCATGATCTCAAGGTTCGTGGGTTCAAGCACCGCATCAGGCTCTGTGCTGACAGCTAGCTCAGAGCCTGGAGCCTGTTTCAGATTCTGCGTCTGCCTCTCTCTCTGACCCTCCCCTGCTCATGCTGTCTGTCTGTCTGTCTGTCTGTCTGTCTGTCTCTCTCTCAGAAATAAAACATTTAAAAAAATAAAAAATAGAAAAAAATAAAACACCCTTACTGAAATGCAATCGTTTTTAGTATATTTACAGAACTATGTAACGGTTGCCATAATCTAATTTTAGAATGTTTTTATCAATGCTTTCAAAAGGTGACTGCATTGTGCAGGGGACAGACTGGAGGCAGGCAAGAGCAGAAAACAGCGGCTTGTCACCCAGGCTGAGGCAGGACAAATCGCTCATTAATTGTGTACTTGCACCTGCGTGCAGGGGGGCGGTGCTGCTGGAGGCAACATTTCCGAGAGCAAACAGTAGCTGAATGTTCACAGTTACCCGGCCAAAATCCTACTCGACTCTTCTAGTTTGATTTTGCTAACATTTTCTACAACCTCCCCTTTGCCTTTTTCACCTGAATGAGGATTTGCACTAATGTGATGAAGCAATTAATTGCTTATACAGTACATGTCAATAAAAATAGATTAACAGTTAATGAGAAGCAAACCAGATACAACTATTTGCAAACAAAATGAGGAAAAGAAGGCAAGAATACTCATTACACTATACTTCCTCTTGGAGCTATAGACTGCATAGAATAACACCCTCAGTATCACACAAGAAAAATAAGTCCCTGCCCATGTGATTTGTAGAAGCGCACAGCATACTATTATGGATTTCAGAAGAGACCTCGATGGGTTATGTTTTTTTAATGTTTTATTTATTTCTGAGAGAGAGAGAGAGCGCGCGTAGGAGAGAGTCAGAGAGAGAGGGAGTCACAGAATATGAAGCAGGCTCCAGGCTCTGAGCTGGCTGTCAGCACAGAGCCTGACATGGGGCTCAAACACACAAACTGTGTGATCGTGACCTGAGCCCAAGTCAGACACTTAACCGACTGAGCCACCCAGGCGCCCCATAGGTTTTGTTTTTTTTTTTTTAAAGGACAATGTTATTTCTGCTTCAACATGGACACGTGCATGGCTTTAAACCCAATTGGACTTCTCTCTGCCTCCCCAAACAATTCCTAAAAGAAACGTCTCTCTTCCACCAGTTATGTACAGCAGTGAAGTATAATAAAAACCTAAGTAAAGGATAATTAATAAATTAAATCTACGGTAATTCATCTCTGCAAAATGACAAGGATTTTTGTCTTTAGCCACTGTTCAGGATTGTCTATCATCACGAAAATGTATTCAGGGACAAATACGCATTGTGGGTGGTAAGGAGAAATATTAACAAACATACCCTTCTCTCTGTTATTCAAAGTCCATACAGTGACGTCTTCCTCCTAAAACACTGGGAAACAGGCCTCCCATCAGCTCATTTGATTCAGCCAAGTAGGCTGGACCCAGGGATTTTAAAGGAAAACATAATCCAAAGAATTTAATCTTGCTGGTCAGAATATCCCAGGGCTACAAATTCATTTCTGTTATCTCCATTTTTATGAAGTGTTAGTTTTGTTTCCTTTCTGGCAAGAATGAGGTTGGCTTTGTTCTCTTCAAATGCAGAAAGAAATCAGAAGAAATATCCTGCATCCTGCTTGCTTGAGGAGGAGTTAATAGCTTGAAATAACACAATGCAATTCTCAATGAAAATAATTTGAAAGGCCTATTACAATCTTACATAAAATGATTTAATTAAAAATTCTAACCAAAAAAAACTGTCACCAGATGACATCAAGAAGGCTAAAGCATTTCTGTCTGAGTCAGCTTTAACTAGCATTAAAAGCAGTTGTGTAAACTAATTATTTGGTGGGGGTGGGGGCGTGCAGAATTTTTCTCTTTTTTGGAAAAGGAGATATTTAACCAATAGTCCTTTTCTGGTGAAGAAATGGCAGCTATTAAGTAAGTAGAGTTTTTTCCCTTCTTTTCTTTTTTGGCTATGCTTTTTCTAAAGCCTTCTATGACTCTGACCAATTATACCACAAGATCTTTGTGAAGAGTCAAATGGAACAACAGTTTTAGGACTTCAAAAAGCTCTTATCTAAAATGGAAAGTTTCAGTTCAATATTGCTTTTTTCCCTCTCAATATCTATTTGTAAACAAGGAGTTGAATGAAATCAATTGCAAGGAGGCTTTTCAACTCTGAATGTAAATCCTTTTATGACTCTGCAATAGTCAATCAAACTGGGACTGGCAAGGAGAAGAGAAGGGCAGCTTCCTTTTTTTTTTTTTTTTTATAAATATAATGAAGTCAAAAGGAAATTTTGTATTTTTGGAGGGTTCCCTATTAGGCAAAACTGAATGAAAGAGGGGTGCCCGGGTGGCTCAATAGGTTAAGCGTCGAACTTCATCTCAGGTCATGATCTCACGGTTCGCGGGTTCGAGACCCACGTCGGGCTCTGTGCAGACAGCTCAGAGCCTGGAGTCTGCTTGGGATTCTGTGTCTCCTCTCTCTCTGCCCCTCCCCAGCTCAAGCTGTCTCTCTCTCCCTCTTTCTCTCTCAAAAATAAATAAACATTAAAAAAATTTTTTTAACTGAATGAAACAAATTGTTCCTCCAATTTTCAGACAACAGATAAGAATGAGGTAGCATAGGCGGTAGAAAACGCTGGAACAAACTGCTGCAACACATGTACGCAAACTACAGGATGGCAGATTACAGGAATCCTGAGCGAATTCTGAAAAACAAATACTCCTTTAAATATCACTTACAAAGGTTTATTACACACATTTGCTCTTAAATATCGCCTCTGCATAATCAGTAAGGGAGTATTAAGTGAAAAGGTGAGAGGAAAGGATGGTATTAGAAGCTGCTGGAAACCTCCGGGTTTTTCTTTTGTGCCAGGCCCGCATTCAGGTTAATCCATTCTTTGGTATTTAATACAATGGAGCCCAAAAAGCTGCAGATTTTAGGTTTTTCAGAAATTATACGTGACACTGGAGGCTTGTGCAGGAACCAATGTTTCCGAAACAGGGAAGGTACTCTGTGAAATCCATTTAGGACTTTCTACGCTGCGAGGTGGGGGGTGGAAGGTCCTTTCATACAGACGCTCTTACCTGAGTACTTATGAAAATATCTCCCCGCAAAGTGCAGAGCTGCTCAATTCCAGGATAGAACAGCGGATGGCATGGGGAGATGAGCCGAAAGACAAGACATCGTGGCAGAAACAAAGATTTTTTTAACGTATGTTTCAGGAAGAAAGAAGTATTTTTTTTTAAACCTTATGACAATATCAAAGAAACCCATTCATTCCCCAAAGTCCCACTGTGTTGCTTCAGTGTCTAAAATGAAGATAACTGGCGAAGATGCAGAGGAGAGCGATTATATCCGTAGCCCCTCTACGTACCGGGGGGCACTACACCACGCTCTCCAAGTGGATTATCTCACTCAGTCCTCACCACACACTCAGGGGCCAATCCTCCAGAACTATCCTTTCCAGAGGCACAGAATGGCAAAGCACTTCCTCCATGTCCCATTATACTGTCCACGCAGAAGGAATTCAAACCCGGACACTGAACAGGTAGAGAACAGGAAAAATAACTGAGGCTCCCGTCTAAAGTCTGGGGACTTACAACATGGAAATAAGCAATATGCATTTTAGGATCTTTCTGGAAAAAAAAAATACAAAGGCTCAAACATAAGACATTAACACAGAATGTTCTGCACTGATACCAAGCGACCTCTGAGCCAGTACTCTCCTGGACAGATCTGAATTCCAATGATACATATTCTGTCTCCCACTTAGTGTTAGTTAGATGCCCCAAACCAGGTCCCAGAAGAAACAATGTGTTGTTTTGTGTTTTCTTTTTCTTTTTAAAAAAAAAATTTTTTTAATGTTTTATTTATTTTTAGGAGAGAGAGAGAGACGGCGTGAGCAGGGGAGGGTCAGAGAGAGAGGGAGTCACAGGCTGAAACAGGCTCCAGGCTCTGAGCTGGAAGTCAGCACAGAGCCCGACGCAGGGCTCGAACCCACGAACTGCGAGATCATGACCTAAGTGAAAGTCGGACGCTTAACCGACTAAGCCACCCAGGCGCCCCTCTTTTTCTGACTGTCCTTTTTAAAAGATTTCACACCGAAAGAATTCCCACTACAAAAACTTTCTACTAGTCGCCGCTAAAAATACTGTAATAAAAGTGATAATTCCTCAAAATTATTACAAGGCTTGCAAAGAGAATTCTAACACCACAGCCTACACAGGAAGGCATTACGCTAACACCAACTAACTGCTGAGAAAACAATTCACTTTCTCTAAAACAGAAAAGAAGAAAGTTCCATGCAGGCATATGTTCACATTTAAACGGAGATGTGGGGATTAGAAACGTTTCCCACAGAGCAGCCGCCAGCCACACAGGGCTGCCCTGAACGGTGCCATAGGGATCAAATACACACAGGATTTCAACACCGAGTAGGAAGAAATGCTTGCAAACCATCTCATTATGATTCTTCATTTTAATTACACGTTCAAATATTTTGGATATACTGGATAAAATAAATCTGTTCCATCTAAAATGTCTGAAACATGCTGCTTTAAAGATTTCAAAAGCACGGTGAGAATCAGTTTTAGTCCCTTTTGCTCCTGTATCAAGGACAAAATGTGACCTAGAATACTTGAGTGAAAACCTCCTTCTTCCATCTACTTCATTCCCCCAAAATAGAAAAACCCAACTTTTTTTTTTTTTTCATTCAAGAGACTGTTAATCCGGCTGGGAGTAGGGTGGGGGGAAGGACTTGCATAAAGACTTATGGTCCAATGGTCTCTCCATTGCTTTTGCAATGGAAAGAGAAGGCTCATAAATACATCAGGAGCTATAACGGTGTGGCCTCAAACACTGCAGGAACAGCATCAATGGCATATTTGGCATCCAGGCCATTCTATTCCACAGGAGGAACTAAGTTTCGATGACACACCGCATATACAAAGGGAACAATTTCATCTTAAACATTATCATCTCCAGGAAACATAACCAAATGAATCACCACGTTCTACCTGGAAATACAGTTTCCGTTCTTACCATGACCATTTCCCAGGTCACAGGATTTTAGGACGTTTCCCAAAAGCTGACACCCCAAAAAAAGCAAACTTTCTAAGAAACTGAGCCACTCCTGGGAGTGCTCAACTCACCACATACCCCCTGATCTTCCATCAGCTAACTCTGCACACACTTTCTTTTTTTTTTTTTATGTTTTATTTATTTCTAGGAGAGAGAGAGAGACAGCGTGAGCAGGGGAGGGTCAGAGAGAGAGGGAGTCACAGACTGTGAAAAAGGCTCCAGGCTCTGAGCTGGCAGTCAGCACAGAGCCCGATGCGGGGCTCGAACCCACGAACCGCGAGATCATGACCTAAGTGAAAGTCGGACGCTTAACTGACTAAGCCACCCAGGCACCCCTGTGCACACCTCTTTAAAAGAGAATCAGATGTCCCTTTGGACGCTCTGCCCTAAATGCCCAAATCACTGGTTTAAATGTCAGTGCAAGAATACATCCCTAAGAATCTGCACGTCTTGGTCTACAGTAAGGCTCCAGAATAAATTTTTAAGCAAATTCCTTCTGGGATTGGACGCAGGTTGTCAACCAACCACATTGTGAGCAACACAAATTGGTTCAAATTTCCAATACTGTAAATCCACTGCTAACGCAGAACGAGGGAAATGACCATCTTTCTACAAAATAACTTTAGAAAAATCTTTTAAGTGAAGCCCTCTAAACAGACCTGCCTGCAGAAAGCCTGGAGTTACAAAGTGCGTTTTGCATTTCTTTCTGCTCTGGGTTTTGACGGTTTTGAAGGTCAGGAGACTCACAACAGATGTGGCCTGGTTTGAACCATAAAGGTCTGCATGGCTAATAACGGTTAGTATAAAAACACAACAGCTGAGCCACCGCAGCTGCAACATTTAGTGGGCACCAGCCCAGCAGGGCGAGCCCCCGGCTCTGCCAACACAGACGGCCTCCCTTGCAGGCAAGCTGCCCACGTGCAGAACCAGCAATGTAGTTACCCCAAGGTGGTCAGAAACCCGTCCCATCAAAGAAATCGCTGCAGACCTCAAGAAGACCCATTTAAACAGAGCTAAACAGCATAATAAGATACACCACACCATCGTCTTTTTGGAGCAAATGAAATAATGAATGAACCATTACTTGGCTGACAAAAATCTTGGAACCATGAAACTGATCAATCACACGATCACATACCTAGGCATTTCCGCAATGAGGTCTGTTTTTAATCACTTATTGCTTTTTCTGATTAGAAGGACCTATGATTTCACTTATGTATGGAATCTAAAAAACAAAACAAATGCACACAGAAATAGACTCTTAAATACAAAGACCAAACTGGTGGTTGCCAGAAGAGAGGCACATGTGGGGATGAATGAAATAGATGAAGGGGATTAAGAAGTATAAACTTCCATTTATAAAATAAGTCACGTAGATAAAAAGTAGAGCACAGGGAATACAGTCAACAACACTATAATAACGTTGTATGGTGACAGATGGTGGCCACACTTAACAATGATGAGCACTGAGTAATGTACAGAACTGTCCAATCAATACGTTGTATACCTGAAGCTAATATAACATTGTGTGTCAATTACACTTCAATAAAAAAAAGAAAATTGTGTTAAACCTTATAACTCCCATATGTAAAAGTGACGCTCATTTCCATAAAAATTTAACCTGCCATCACCAAAAGGTCCTCAGACTCTGCCCTAACCAAACTGGCCTGTCTATCTAAGCAGAGAACTAGGAAAACGACCAGTATGGTCACTTCAAGCTCTGACATGGTCTAAGGTGAACAATTTTCCCTTGCTTACTGAATCATCTAAATTGAATCACCTAAATCTAAAGAGCCAACATGGCCAACTGGTGGCCCACTCTATGGAGCCCATAAACACAGCATGCCAATCAGGTGCCAACATTTACAAAGGGAGACAACTCAGATTTTAGTCTTCTCTTTAAAAATGTTTTAATATAAAGCTAAACTGAGCCATAAAACCATAATTGGCTTGAGAGGGACAGTTAAAAACCTTGCCACCATGCCTACTGACCACTCCTCTTTCTCCAGCTGGGATGCCAGGTGTTTGATGCCAGTTGTCCCTGCTCCTATGAGTAATATTGTAAGACCCTTGAGTTATTTGTGGCGTGCCTCTCCAGCTCTTAAAAAGCAAGTGGCTTTGCATTCCTTTAGCAAACATCTAGTAAGTAACCTGACGAGACACAATTATAGGTGTGTGGCCATCATTTTTATTCTTTAATCTTCTAATCTTCACAGCGTTGTACAAAGTAAGCACCATCATTCACCCCATTTGAGGTGACCAAAATAGAGGCTTACAGGCATGCTCAAGGTCATGTAGGTGAGGCATGGCAGAGTTAGGCCCAAGCCCAGGACAGCAAAGTAATTCAATTTGTTCAGGGATCTGTAATTCAGTCTTCTCCAATCACCCATTCCGTTTTGCTGGCATGCTCAGTAAATAGGAAAAGGCATAAATGCATTCTACCGGGATGAAAGAAAGTGAGGACAGAGGGGAGAATGGAGGTGCCAAATGCCAACAGAGGAGGAGAAAAGCAATGAAAGTATCACAAAGAGTTCAAGTGCAACCAGGCAGACCGGCCATGAACAGGAGCCAAGAGCAAAACTGTAAAGTAGATAAAACTCCAGCCTGGTCTCCTTGAAGCTTCACAAATTGCTGATGAGAAAAATTATCCAAATCATAGAAATTAGGTAAAGAGAATGCAGAAAGTCCCTTTCAGTTTCACACTGGAGCTGAATTTAACAAACTCACTGAAAAATCTTAAGTAACTCTGGGAACGTACCATTGTTTAACTTGCTATTTACTAAGATTAAAGGCCAGACGTGGAGAAGTTACACATTAATCTGGAGATTCCTATGCAGTTCAAGGGGGAAATAAGGCAAAAGAATTAGTTTATGGCTTTGTAACTCTGTGGGATAACCACAGGGATATTAACCAGTGTTGGAGCTAACCTAGGAATCATATTTGGACATTCTTTACTAGCTTAAAATACCTAGTTCTTTCAAAAGCTCTTCTAACTGGCTTTACCATATTATCGTTTGCCTCATTATGGATTTGAATTTAATATACATTATGTTTGTGTAAGAACCATGTTTGTAACTTCTGACAATTATGATCTGACACTACAATAATGTAATCCACCCTCCCAAACAATCTGGGTCCCAGGCCTATCCTTCCCTTCTCTTCCATTTCCAAACTACTGCACTTAGAAACATGCCACAGAAAATCAAATTAAATTCCATAGTTCAACCTTAATAAGTGAGTGAAGCTTAACATGCCACAAACTCAGCGGAACAGAAATCTAATATCGAAGGTATCTGGAGAGGCAAATATACAATAATAATGACCGTGATGCTGAAACTTCAGAAACTTCAGGTATCAGAAAAGGTGATTTGGAGGACAGACACTGAAAAAGATGTAATTCCACTACTGGCCTTTAATGTATTATAAAATGGTCTTGTAGACATCTTCAATATCCTGAGTAAGAAAATATCTATTTAACAACTATGTTTAGCAATATGTTGGTGTTTTCCATTTAATGGTAGTATTGTCCATTATAAACATGGAGATTTTAATAACATAGCCCCCCAAAATTAGTCACTCAATTTTATTAAGTTTATTTATTTATTTTGAGAGAGAGAGAGAGAGACACAGAGAGAAAGGGAGCAAGCAGGGGAGGAACAGAGACAGAGGGAGAGAGTCCCAAGCTGGCTCCGTGCTGTCAGTGCACAGCCCGACAACACAGGGGCTCAATCCCACAAACCGTGAGATCATGACCTGAGCCAAAATCAAGAGTTGGACACTTAACCAATGAGCCACCAGGCATCCTATTCATCCATTTTTTCTAGATACATTCTAACACCCAAATCCTTTATGTTTCAACCATTAATCCATGCATATATCTTTCCCTGATGGAAAAAATCCCACCAAAGCAGAAAGGCAGCTCTTCTCAGATTTACATCATGAGGTCACAAAGTATGAGGATTTGCCGGAAAGATTTAAACTGGAAAAGTTAGGTTAAATATGGGGAGGAGGAGTATCCTCTCCCACCCATCCCAGCCACAGTCATAAACTTCTGGCTCCTCTCCAGATAGACTCAAAAGTGCCTTACAAGGTACCAATGAGACAAACAGCGAGCAATGTTGCCACCATGTGCCTATCCTAAACCCAAAGTAGGTATCACTCACGTTTCACAGGACTCTCCTGTTGAGCCAGACCTTATCCACTCAGTGCTGCTCAAAACTGGGTTCCAGAAAGAGAAGAAAGTAAAACAGATTATAAGCGGATATCACCAATCCACTGGAATTAATCCTAAGGATAAAATGTGCCGCATCATTATTTTTTTAAGTTTATTTATTTATTTTAGTTATCTCTGCCCCCAATGTGGGGTTTGAACTCATGACCCCAAGATCAAGAGTCACATGCTCTCCCAACTGAGCCAGCCAGGCGCCCCAAAAGGGCAGGCTTCTTGAAGGGCACTGAGGTCATTTACAATGAACACAGTGATCATTCCAGGCAACAACAGAGCAGGGGGTGGGCAGAGAATCGAGTCTTCAGAAGAGAACACCATCAAAAGGAAAGAATAAAGAGTGAAGAATCACTTGACCCAATCTTAAATTGGGTAATACAGCTCCAGTAATCAAGACTGTGTGGTACCAGCACACAAAGAGACACAAAGACCAAAGGAACAGAATAGAGAGCCTAGAAAGAGCCCTGCACAGAACAGACAACTGATTTTTGACTAAAGGGCGAAAAGCGATTCAATGGAAGAAGGACAGTCTTTCTTAAATCAAATAGGGCTCTATAGAGCAACTGAATGTCCTCAGACAAAATAAAAAGGATCTTGACCTAAACCTGATACCTTATTACAAATACTAACTCAAGATGGATGATAAATTTTAATGTATAATGTAGAACTCTAAAATGTTTAAGGGATTGAATAGGAGGAAACCTTCTGGACCAGGGGCTCAGTGAAGAGTTCTCAGAGAGGACATCAAAAGCATGATCCAGATGAGGAGAAATGAGTAAATTACACTTTATCAAAAATAAGAACTTCAATCCTGTAAAGGGCCTTGTTGACGGGATGAGAAGACAGGTTACAGACTGAGAAAATGATCTGCAAACCACATATTCAATAGGAAACGACTATGTAGACTCTACAGGAAACTCTCAAAACTAAACAGTAAAAATACAAAGAATCCAGTGAGGAAGTGAGCAAGGGACCTGAAGACACATTTCAGCAGAGAGAATGGCAAATAAGCACATGAAAGAATATTCAGCATCAGTAGCCATTCAGGGAAAGGCAAATGGAGACCACAATGAGCTCTCATGGCACAACTATCACAACAGGTAAAATAAAAATGGTGGCACCCACTAACATCTCATGGGAATGCAGAAAACCTAGATCTTTTGAATACACTGAGGTGGGCCCATGGAATGGTCTAGGTATTCTGGAAAAAGAGCTTGGAGTTTCTTCAAGAACAAAACAAAACATGCATTTACTATGTGACCCAGCAATTATACTGTCCAGTATTTACCCCAGAAAAGTGAAAACTAATGCCCATTCAAAAAACTCTACATCACTATTAATAACTGACTTTGTCGGGGCGCCTGGGTGGCTTAGTCGGTTAAGCGTCCGACTTTCGCTTGGGTCATGATCTCGCAGTTCGTGGGTTCAAGCCCTGCGTCGGGCTCTGTGCTGACTGCCAGCTCAGAGCCTGGAGCCTGTTTCAGTCTCTGACTCCCTCTCTCTCTGACCCTCCCCTGCTCACGCTGTCTCTCTCTCCTAGAAATAAATAAAACATTTAAAAAAAAAAAAAATTTAAAAAAAATAACTTTGTTTTGAAACAAATGAAAAAATGAAATCTCCTTCAAAAGGTAAATGGTTACAAAAACGGTGGCATGTCCATTCCATGGAATACCTCTAAAATAAGGCTGAGTAACCACTGGCGCACCCAACAGTGGGGACAGAGGTCAGAGATTTTATGCTGAGGGGGAAAAAAAAAAGCCAACCTTGGGGTGGCTGGGTGGCTCAGTCCAATTGAGCCTCTGACTCTTGATTTCGGTTCAGGTCATGATCCCAGGGCCATGGGATCAAACCCGGAGTCAGTCTCCATGCTGAGTGTGGAGCCTGCTTAAGATTCTCTGTCCCTCTCCATTTGCCCTTCTTCCCCAAGCACATTGTGCCTTTCTCTCTAAAAAATAAAATAAATAAAATAAATCATTAAAAAATCCAACATCACTAAGCCACCTAACCATGAGGGAAAAAATAAATCAAAACCACAATGAGGCATCACCTCATGCCTGTCAGAATGGTTATTATCCAAAGAGCCAGAAATAACAATTGTTGACGAGGATGCAGAGAAGAGAGAGCCCTCGTGTACCCTTGGGGGCAATATAAACTGGTGCCGCCACTCTGGAAAACACTATGGAGGTTCCTCAAAAAAATTAAAAACAGAACTACCATATGATCCACTAATTCCACTTCTAGGCATTTACCTGAAAAAAAGAAAACACTGACTTGAAAAGAATTATGCACCCCTTTGTCCACTACACCATTATTTACAATAGCAACCCCAAACGATGAATGTATAAAGAAGATATGGCATGTGCACACAGTGGAATATTACTTGGACATAAAAAAGAAAGAAATCCTGCCATTTGCAACAATATGTGTTGGAATACTAAGTGAAATAAGTCACACCCAGAAATATAAGTAACAAATGCCTTCACTTATATGTAGAATCTGAAAAACAAACCAAACAAACAAAGTAAAACACAGACTTGGGACAAGGGGGATGGATGAAATAGGTAAAGGGGATTAAGAGGTAGGTAATCCTCTCCCAGTTATAGAATAATTAAGATATGGAGATGTAATATACAGCACAGGGAATACAGTCAACATTACTGTTATCAATCTCTATGGTAACAGATCATATTAGACTCACTGTGGTGACCACTTCATAATGTATATGAAATGGAATCACTATATTGTATACCTGAAATTAATATATTATTGTGTATCAATTATTCTTTTTAAAGAAAGGGGGTGAAAAAGGGAATCTCAAAATGTCACATACTAGGGGTGCCTGGGTACCTCAGACGGTTAAGCGTCGGACTCTTGATCTTGGCTCAGATCATGATCTCAGCTCAGGTCATGATCTCACAGTCTGAGTTTGAGCCCTGTGTCAAACTCTGCCTTGACAGCATCGAGCCTGCTTGAGATTCTGTCTCTGTCTCTCTCTGCCCATCCCTCACTCTCTCTTCTCTCTCTCTCAAAATAAACATTTTTTTAAAGGTCACATACTGAATGATTCCATGTATGTAACCTTCCTAAAATGCCAGAATTATACAGATATAAAAGACTAGTGGATGCCATTGTTTTGAGATAGGAGAGGAAGGAAGGGCATATGATTGTAATGGGGTAAAATGAGGGAAAACTTTGCGGTGATGGCATCATTCTGTGTAATTTCTTTGTAGTTTTCTCTTATTGAAATACAGTTGACAGACAAGGTTATATTAATTTCAAGTGTACAACATTGTGATTCGACGAATATATATGCAATGCTCACCATAATAAGGAATCATTCTGTATCTTGATTTCAGTGATGGGTACACCAATCCACATATGAGTTTCAGGTATGTAACAGAGGGATTCGATAATTCTATATGCAACGCTCACCAGATAAGAAACCATTCTGTATCTTGATTTCACTAATGGGTCCACCCATACACATACGCGATAAAATTGTACAAAACTGTACACACACATCGTGCCATGTCAAACTCCTGGCTTGGAATCTGTGCTACAATTACATAACATGGCACCGATAGAGGTAACTGGGTGAAGAGTACATGGGATCTCTTTGTACTATGTTTGCACCTTTCTGTCAATCTAGAACTATTTTAAAACTAAAAGTTAAAAAAGGGGGCACCTGGGTGGCTCAGTCGGTTGAGCGACCCACTCTTGATTTCAGGTCAGGTCATAATCTCAAGGTTGTGGGATTGAGCCGTGCGTTGGGCTCTATGTGGAGTGTGGAGCCTGCTTGAGATTCTCTCTCTCCCTCTGTCCCCTTCTCTGTGCATGCACACACTCACACTCTCTCCAAAATAAAAAAAAAAATAAAAAAAAAATTAAAAGATATTAAGTTAAAAAAAGGAGAATACTTTAGACAATCTAATGAAGGCCATAATGTTTGCTTTCCAGCCAAACTATTGTAATAACTTCACATGGAAATAAGGAAATCATACTGGGAGAAATGTATGTTTACAGACAATAAGACCACGAGAGTTTCCCCCCTTTTCTTGTTCTCTCCCAAGTTTACACACACATCCCATTTACTACAATCATTTGGGGGAGGGAATGGACAGCAGATGAAGCTTAGCAACTTCTCAGAACGGTATCTCCACAGATAATCTCATCATGAAAATTAACGATGTGATAGAGAAAAAAGTGGAAAAGCCACCATGATTTTAAACGTGTAATTTCCTGTTGATCATCTGATAAAATACTTGGGAAATAAAACAAAAGTATGTTAACACACATTGCCAGGCCTTTGAACAATGTACCAATTAAGGAACAGATTGTATCATTTCTAAAACAAAGACATTTCCTGAAAAGACAGGAAAAAGGGCAAAAACACACTCCCAAATATTTGGCCTAGGGTGAATACCAAATAGTTCTGACCCAGGGACAGATTACAAGTCCAGCTCCTGGAAAGCAATCATCCACAGGCACCCACCCCCACCAAACCCCTCCCCAAACAATCCTTTAGAAGTTCCCTTTCTGTCTCCCAACGCATCCAAATTAAAATGTTACTGTCATAACTCCAAAATGCAGGCTGGCACCTTTTATATAGTTCTTAGGAATAGAAAATAAAACATTTATTCCTATACTCAGGATTAAATGACTATGTATTAAGCATCCGGTGCCAGACCGTATACTAAATCTTAAAAAAAGGGAAAGCAATCTGTTTAAAGTTTTAAAGCTTCACCAAAATAAACAGACTTAATGGTAAAATAGTCACCATTATTAATTACCCAATGATACCAACAATTTCCCTTTGAAGTTGTTATCATTATAACTTAAGGGAAAACGGGTCTAGGAATTTGATACTGACTTCCATATTTCAATTGGTTGCTTAGAATCTGAAACACGCAAACAAGGCTCTGAAAACACAACTCAAAATTCCAGCAAGTGGATCAGATGTCCGTCCGGTATCTGCTCCCCACCCTCACCTGCCCTGCTTCCTCCTCTAGATCAGAAGTCCCAAATACCCCTCCAGCACTCAGCTGTGAACCTCAAGAGGGCTGCCTTAATTCACAGCACCAGGTAAGTAGCCCAAATGGGTCAAACCTAACCCCTCTCTCTGCAGGTCTGGATGAGACGCTTCATGTAGTTCCATCTGGCCACCTTGAGCAGAATCACTCCGAGGACAAAACTGGTGCATAGATGACAGAGCAGAAATTTAAAAACCACCTGAGTTCTCAATGGAGGTGATAGGCCACTGATACCTGGAAATCCACTACCTCCAGATCTCTAAGACAGATGATAACATTGCTCTCTCCTCATCACTCAGAGTTGGGGCTCTCCTCACTTGTAGCTGAGAGCATCAGGAATAATACCTGGGTCTTGCTTCCAAGGCAGCCCTACCGGGTGTGTGGTCTCTGTGGGTTTTAACAAAATCAAGTCTTCCAGTCACTTCCTGACTTAGAGAAGAAATACATACATGGCAAGGCGTTAAATATGAAGAACAGAACACAAACCGTGTCCTAAAATGTAATGGTCATCTTGTTGATTTTTAATGACTGCATAATATCCCATTGCATGATAGTCAAGCCCAGCTTCGGCTGATGTGGTGACGTGTCTGAGCTAAAAATAGGTACCTCTTCTGGATACTTCTCTGCCATCTGCCAAGATAAAGGCCCAAGAACTCTGTTCATCAATTACACAGTATCTCTGTAGTACATGGCACAGCCTTGAGTTTCTAGACATCTCTACAGCTAGAGGCAGCTCAAGCCCAGTGGCTTAAATTGAAGCCACTGCATCCTTAAATTCATTATCAAATCTCGAATGGTTAGCAGTACAATCAAATCTGATGGCCCTCTATTACTTAAAGCACTAAAACAATTCACTTGCATTTCCAATGTAGGCATCCAACTGGGAAAGTAACCAATACTCCAGGAGTCTCAGACAGTGGCCAGTGACCAGAAACAGAAATGTACCATAATTCCAGCTAGGAAAGAATCAAGACTGAAGGTAAAATCTGACGCAAGTTTATTATGCCTGGCTGAATTTACAATGTAGTAGAAAGGCAAGAAGAAGTTAAATAATCCTGTAGGACAATCACCAGGGAGAGGTCTGATTAAGTGCCTAGCAAACAAAATAGACAATGAATTAAAATTACGAGCAAGAGGAGGGAACTTAAAGAGATCACAGGTAAAATACTTAAATAATCTGGGCCAACACAGCAGAAACAAGTGACAAATCTAATTGGCTAAATTAGAGCGGCCAGTCCCTTGCAACTGGATACTTCAAAAGCCTCTAATTGCATTTCCCAAGGACTGGGATTAATCCACAAAAGGAGGATGGCTTTAGACATCTAGCTACATCAGAAGTGCTGGTTTCACTTCCAGTGTTGTTTTAATTCACTCAGCCAGAGTTTGCTGCATGCATGAGTTGTATATATCAGTGAAAGCGACTGCCAAGTCCCTACCATCCAGCCCTCATTGATGAGGTCAGATCTCAGGAGAGTTGTAGCCCTTAAAGTGAAAAAACAGTGGAAAGGGATGTGAGGGGGCCTTCTGAAGTGCTGTGACATTCATGGGTGTGTTCAGACTGTAATCTTTCACCGGGCAGTACACGATCATGTCCGCACTTTCACATACGCATGTTACCAACCCAATAAAAATGAATAAGAAATCCCTCTACCATCATGGTTACATTCTAATGGGAGTAGAGGTGCAGAGAAAACAAATGAATGAGCCAAATTAAAGTAAAACCTATGGAATGCCAAACGGTGCTCAAGTGGAAGAAATAATCAGGGAGAGGAAATAGAACAAGGCAGGAATGGGCCGTAATCTGCAACAGAGTGGCCTTACAAACACATGACATCCGAGCAGAGATGCACAGGCAGTCAAGAACAAAGCACGGCAGCCTCTAGGAAAAGAAAACGCCAGGCGAAGGGAAAGGAAATGACAAAACCCTGCGGCAGGTGTGTGTCTGAGATGTGGGAGGAAGAACAAGAAGGCCAGCGTGGCTGGAGCAGAGTGAGTGAGGGGCAAAGGTCAAAGATGATGTCAAGGTACTGGGCACTTCCAGAAGAACTCTAGCATAAGACGGATGCCCATCAGGAGCAGTAAGATCTGTGTTAACAATTTCACGATACTCTGCTTGCTAGTGATCCCAGCAGCAACACAAATCCGTTTGTTTTTAATAACACAGATCAATGTCAGAGTGAGAACACCGAACACATCAGCGTGCTTCCGAGAAACCCAGAGGCTCCCCATTTAGAATCAGTTCATTAGGCCCACTTATTTATCCACTTAGTTGATAAATGAGAGTCAGAAAACCAACACCAAAACACATGTTCTCTGACTCTGGGTTTCTTTTTTTTTTTTTCCCCACTAGAATTCCTACTGTAATTAAACAAAGTGCTGTTAGTTTTCCTTGATATAGTTATCCCACAAGGATTCAAAGAAGCCCTACTACGTGCCCAGGAGAAATAAATTATAAGGCAGAAGGGGCTAGCCCTCCAAGTCAACAAGCCACTTGATTCAAGGCGTTGAGAGGTGTTACCAGAGATACAGTTACCTGGAAGGGGCATGGGATTCTGAGCTTGAGGCATGAAGGAAGGCTTCCTGGAGGAAGCGATGATAGCCAAGGCAAGGCCCATAGGACAAATGGCTTGGTGCAAGAGAGGCCAGAGAAATAACACATGGATGGGTACGAAGTAAGTGACCAACCTAAATGATGACAACTACGAGCTGAACCACCACTTAACTTCAAAATCCCTTCTCCTCCTGGCCCATATAATGCTGGTGAGCTACGCAGCAGATTACTCAAGCATCTTTCTCTAACTGGCTGATAACTGGCATTACTTCCAAGGAACAGAATCTCTAATTCTGACTCCCCTACTTTGGAACCTGTGATCCTTTAGGGCAGTGATTAGTTTGACCTTGTCTAGAAAAAGTGTGCGATACAAATTAAAGAGAGAATGATTTACTGGATTAGGAAACCTGTGTGATACATTTCAGACAGATAAATCAACAAGCCACCCTTGTGCCAGGCAAGACAGGCTCAGAGGGTGGCCAAGGGAGATGTTTCAGGAAAGCAGTATTTCTGACATTTGGAGCAGGAGAGGGGGAGCAGGTGGGGGGGGGGCAGGTGGGGATGCAGGGAGGTGTCCGTCCGGTACACTACAGGATGTATAGCAGCACTGCTGGCTTCCACCCACGAGATGCCATTAGCAAGCCTCTCCCCTAGAGATGTGACGACATCTCAAGACATTGCCAAACCTCCTTAGTAAAAAAATGCCCCCCAGTGGAGAAGCCCTGCGGTAGAGAGGAAACCACAGACCTTTTGCAGTGCGGGAATGAATACTAGGAGGACGGAAGCAAGCAGAGAGAGAATGTGCTGCACTTCCTGCCCCATGACGCCCCTGCATCATTCGGTAAAGAACCAGAAAAGGGATGATCAGAGAAACTGAACCCAACAGTTAACCCCACTTTCCCTCAGCCTTACGCACACACGGAATCAACTCAGAGACAAGACTTCAGATCTGGGATGATGAACCTGCCGGGAGGAGGAGATGGGAGAAGAGACTGAGAAGGGGGAAACGGGGGTAAGAAATCATAACGGGATGGCCGGGCACCCCACAGATTTATTCTACCTCCTCCCACTTCCCTTCCTCTGCCACTACCAAAGAGACCATCGAAGGCCCTACCTCAGGTTCCACTATGGAAGACTGGAGGCATGGAGGCCCAGGGGGGCCTAAGGCAGCTACGAAGGCCAGAGAGCAGGGCCCCAGCTCTGAGGGTGCCAGTCTTCAGATGCTTTGATAGGAAAAGGCTCTATACCTCAATCATCCCCTTAGCCTCTGGTCCAGGCCCAAGGCTGCAGGCACTTGGTAAATACCGGAGAATATTCGAATCTTTGCTCTAACGAACAAAACTGACCCCATGGCCACTCCTCATTTATATCTTCATGTACACAACTCAATAGACAAATTCCTTCCCAAAGATTCCTGTGATTCATACTCTATTGCTCACTCACTCTTTCTCTGTCTCTCTCTCTCTCTCTGTTAAGGTTTTATGGTTCAACAGCAGGAAAAGCAACACAATGTTTCACACAGAGAATCCTTGCTGTTTGAGAAAGCTTTTGTGAGAGCCAAAGTGGAAATCCTTGCCTAAAATGAGGTTTAGGGATTTTCATGGCTTTTAGCAAACCAGGTGATGGCTGGCACCTGTACTGCCCATCAGGGATCATTAGGGACAATTTATGAAGCCAACAAAGCTATAACCAGGTAGGGAATCAATGTGGATTGTTTATCCCCTTTCAACTTAAGACCCAAACTTCAAATTCACCGTGTGCATCACGATTCAGTGATTGCTCGAAGTCAATAGCATTAAAATCCATGCTTCCGTTACAAATGGGAAAGGACGCAAGGAGACAGGGCACCAAGCCAAAAGGTTAGCACAACCTTGATGCAAAATCTGGCTCCCCTTGGTGAGCACATCAAGCTGCCCTACTGAGTCCCTGGGCCACTTCGGTGCCCTTTGCTTCCAGAACAGCCTGGTATCTAAGTCATGGGAGGACCTGGCTTGGTACCCAAGCTGCTATTTGAGGCACAGCGAATTTCCCTGGTTTATTTCAAAGCAACGGAGACATGGGCAAAATTTCCACCTTCCTGCTTTCCCCTCATCCCCAGTAACGAATATTAAAACAGCCCTGGGTTTTACAACGAAAGGACAGTACCAAACATCACACCCTTTTAACTCGCTAACACCAAAAATGCATTCAGGTAGAGAGGTCACATGGGTCCGTGCCTTCTTCAGCATGAAGTACAAATCTACCTGCATTTTTCATTGTACTTCTTTGTCCCATTACAGTGGGCTAGAGCAGAACGCAGTTAGGGATAATAAGTAACGTCATTAGCAAATTCTTCCCTGAATATAACAAGTCAACACTAAGAGAGGGAATTTAGAGTTTCTAAATCGGTGATGACTTTCCTGAGTCTCATTTTTTTATACACTGTGTTTGGGTGAAACAAAGAGCTAATATATTCTAATACCTATAAGAAAACACAAATCACTCTTTACAGTAACACCTACTATATAAAAGCAAACTATACTGGGGCACCTGGGTGGCTCAGTCAGTTAAGCGTCTGACTTTGGCTCAGGTCATGATCTCACGGTTCATGAGTTCAAGCTCCGCATTAGGATTTGTGCAGATAGCTCAGAGCCTGGAGACTGCTTCATATTGTGTCTCCCTCTCTCTCTGCCCCTCCCCAGCCCGCGTTCTGCCTCTCTCTCAAAGTAAATAAACATAAAAAAAAATATTTTTAAAAAAGTATACATCAATTTACAGTTTGCCAGAAAACCAAAGAGTTACTTTGATTTCCCACTGGTGAGCTCTGGATTCTCTTGCCTTTGTTCCTGAGAATTTGAGCCTTGGTTTCCTGATCTGTAAAATGGGGATAATAACTGTATGTACCTCATAGGGTCATAGCCAGGATTATGCATGGCATTTAGGAAGCACTTCATTGTAACTATTACTATTATTATTACTATTCCTCTTTCCTTTGGGCATTCAGAGATGAATCACAGAGGCAGAGAAAAACAGCTAGGATGGACTGTTGAATTTGAGAGAGAAAAAACTTCACAGCGTGGGACTCCCAAGGAACATGTATGCAAAGTGGGCCAGAAGACCAATATTTTTCCTGCAACAGGGCTGAAGGGTTAAAGAAAGAAATAAGTCACCAAACTAGATTATGGAGTCTATATCCCTGGAAATTTTTATTAAAAGATTAGGCAGACATTTTTAAGAGAGGGTTTTGCCTTTTAGCCCCTAAAATGCTGTAACTACAGGACTCTCCACATCCTAATAAGATAGATGGTGACCACATACAGAGCAGAGAAATAAATACACCATTTTCCTTATGAGAAGGAACAATAATTTGTTTACATATCCGAGGGTTCCTGACTTAAATAATAATAATCCACAACGCTTATAAAATATACCGCTTTCCCACAGGGTAGATGATCTCATGTTTTGCTCTGCTTTGTAATAAGAAATTGATTTCTCTCTTCTCGTTGAGACATATCCTTGATGAACACCAAAATTCACTGTCGTACGAAGATATTAGAACTCTACGAGTAAATTATTCATAAAGAAAAACCATAAAACTACCGCAAAATAGCACTTCAGAGGCAGACACATGCCTCCGCAGGGTTCAAGATGACGTGAGACCCTCAGACTTGAGACATCGGCCCCAATTCTGGGGAAAAGAGCAAATAAGCCATTCCCTAAAGAGCTATAAAGGGCAAAAGAGAGGCAGGCGGGTTGGCAGCAAAGACCGCAAAGCCATTTCTGCAGCTTCTACGTGCTCCTGGGCTCGGTCCCCACAGCGAGAGCCCTCTCCATCCACAATGTCATTGTGTCCCTCTCACCTGTCGCACACTGCCCTATGCATGGCAGGCAGGCGCAGGCAGGCAGGCAGGACTTGGTGGTCACCGTGAGGACTCATCACTACAGAAACAGCGCTCCCTTCTACATGGTGGAGAATTAGGCACCAAAAAGAAAAGGAAGACCTTTGGTGGGAAACTAGTATTCAGTCCATTCCATTTCTTATTTTGAAAGAACCCAGTGGTGTGATCACCAGTTGTCACCGTCTTTTTTTTTTTTAAGAGATTTTTATCTACAAGTAATCTCTACACCCAAAGTGGGGTGTGAACCCGTGACCCCGAGATCAAGAGTGGCGTGCTCCCTTCTCTCTTCTTCTTCTGTTCAGCTCCCTTTAATTTCTTTTCTCGCGCCCAGCATCCATCCCACTTCCTCCCAGAAGCTTCCATTCCATTTTGGAAAAGCATGCTTCCTTCACTGCAGTCAACTCAGATGGGTATGCTCCCCTTACAGAGCTGGAAGCCAAGGGGTCAGGACACACGGCCCTATGCTTCACCAAGCAGACGCCCCACTCTCATGCCATCGCTGAATCACCAAAAGCTCCGTGAGGAGAAAAGACAAGGCTGGAGATGGTCCCCTGTGGTGGGAGCTGCCCCTGTGACCAGACTCTCCCGCTGCCCAGCCTCTTGGCATTTCTGTGTCCCTTGCCCATGACCTCTCCTTTGCGTGAGCTTCTGATAACCTTCCGCAGAACTCTAGCTGACTGCTGTTTGCAAGCAAACAAAACAAACAAAAAGTCCAAAGTAACCCTTGCAAAGAAGTGATCTACTGATCAGGTTTAGGGGAAGACACCAGTCATAGAAAATACTACAACAGTGGCTAAAACAAGACAACGGGTTACTTCTCTCTACCGTCAATCAAGTGCACGGGTGGGGAGTTCTGAGGACGGAGAGACAATCCACAGTAACAAGTGGCACCTTTAAGTAAGTTAGGAAAAGTTACCACTCTGGGTGAAAGCACCCATGTAGGTACAAGGCTTAGTAAGCACATGAAGCTTTTGTAGAAAGTAAGGCCCGACATTGCTCCAGATACACACCTCAGGAAGCAGCGCCTGGACTGAATTTCACCCCCTTATCAACCTTTCAGCCAGAGGTCTTTCTACAAGAAATAATCTGTGTGTGTGTGTGTGTGTGTGTGTGTGTACATGCATACACACATACATATACACACACACTATATATGTATACAACGTATATATACACACATACATATATACACACACATATACATATACCCATACACATACACACACAACATATACAACTATATATACACACATATATACATGCATACATATACACATACACACACATACATACACGTACAAACACACAAATATACATACATATACACAGTCACTATATATATACAACTATATATACATATACACACACACACACACATATATATATATATACACATAGTGCCACCCAGACTGCTTCTATCCTGTGACTGCCATTTCCGTACATAGTACCAATCGCACTATCCTAGGTACCTTTTCAAGATCCAGCCATCATGTCCACATTCCAACCAACAAGAGGAATGAAATAATTAAGGACATGCCTCTTTCCCTTTAAGGAAACTTCCTAGACATCGCATGCCGTTTCCACCTACATCCCATCAGCCAAAATTTAAGCCACACATAACTACAGATGCTAGTAGACATCTGTATAATGGCTGTATAAAGGCTGGACTTTATTCCACATAGCTGTGTGTCTACCTAGAAAAACAGCCCTTATTGCTGAGAAGGAAGAGAAGAAAATCAGCATTCCTGGGTCCACTACCCAAGGGTCAGCTAATACACTGCTAATCTCACAAAAGGTAGGCTGTGGCCTCTCCTTGAAGTTTTCAGAAGGGACATAATTGATACCTCATGAAATATATTAATAGCTGTAGTGCCTGTACTTTAGAAAACCAGAAAGAACTTACTAGAAAGGATTTTAGAGATCATTCAGTTCAAATCTCTCATCTGAATATTAATGTTTCATGACATATACCACTTTGCACAGATATGGAATACTGTATTTTTAAAATACGGCATTATCATCCATTTGTAACCTACCGATCCTTTGTTAATTATTACAACAAATGCTTTAAAGCCTTTTTAACATTTAAATCACCCATGCAATTAGCACATTGTCTAGTAACAAATGGAAATGGGCACATAACTTTTGCAGGCCATTTAATAAGAGTGTGGATGCCTCATTGCCACCTAATAGATAAGGTGACCAACTTCTAGAAACCAAAAATGGGGGCATGCGTCTGCCACACTCACAGGGATGATGGTGACTACTACTGACTGATGAGGCCAACGCGTAACACCCAGGGCTCGCTTAACTACGAGTATTACTAACTTTCAGACAAATCAATCATATTGATTACTATACTTGGAAATAACCGGAGTGTAACCTCGATGGGGAAGTATTGTTTATCTGTCTGTTTCTCCACTCTATCCCTCATGCCTAGCAGAATGCCTGGCCGCTACAGGGACTTAAAAAAAAATCTGTTGCTTCGAAAAATCTATCAGAACTCTGATAGTAACTTCAGGATCCAAACCCAAAGACGTAGCCTAAGACTTCTGAAGATTGGAGAAACAGGGGCGCCTGGGTGGCTCAGTCGGTTAAGCGTCCGACTTTCGCTTAGGTCATGATCTCGCGGTTCGTGGGTTCGAGCCCCGCGTCGGGCTCTGTGCTGACTGCCACCTCAGAGCCTGGAGCCTGTTTCAGTCTGTGACTCCCTCTCTCTCTGACCCTCCCCTGTTCATGCTGTCTCTCTCTCTCTCTCTCCTAGAAATAAATAAAACACTTAAAAAAAAAAAAAAAGACATTGGAGAAACAAGACAAAGCAAATGCAACAAAGTATCTGGGTGATGAAAATGGGGGAATTAGGGTGCCAGAGGGGAACTCCTGAAGGTGGTAAATGTTATGAATCTGCCACCTGCAAATCTCCCGGGACATCAAGGGACACCATTCTCTCATCTGATTTCCACAGGGTACTTAATAAGTTGTCAACACATAATTGATTATAACGTCAGATGCTGCAGCTGATATAGATGATTTCCGTTGCATGTTTTCATACTTTTATTACATATGTAAGTATGCATAAACAAAACAAGGCATTACCCTGAGTAGCAAAGGAAGGACTACCGATGTTTAGGAACTCAGCAATTCTCTGGTGTTTTCTCCTTTAAAAAAAAAAATCTCTTAAGCAACAGTGATAGAAGCATTAGTATCTGTTCAATGTGAGTGGTGAATTTTCTCTATGTAAAATTTTTCCATAATTCAAATTTAAAAATAATTATGACAGTTAAACTTGAATCAAAAGCTTTTTCTGAGAAAATAACATTAATAACAATTTACCTAATGAGCCATTTTTTTCCCAGAGTAACATGCTTCTAGGCTTGAAAAGAAAGACAGGATTCACATGTGGTTGCCATGGAGGAGGGCGAAGGTGGGATGTGAAGAGAGTAATGGAGACATTATATCACGAACAAGGGTCTAAATGATCGGGGGACACTTACTAGCCAAGTGACTTTGATGGGAAATTACTTCTCCAGCTCTTAACATGTTATTAGCTCTGCGTTTACTCGCTTTTAAAATGGAGGCACTATTATCTAACCCCATAGGATTATTTCAAGAGTTTAGCACAGAGCCTGACACACAGTAAGTTATCAATAATTGCTGCCAATTACTATCATTTAAATAAGAATCAGGTTTAAATATATATATAGTCAATCACATTAATGATGAACACGTTTAAGAGGAAAAAGTAACGTTCTGAGATACCAGCCATCTCCATTTTCGTACAGCTTATGTCCCAGTATTTTAAATTTCTTCATAGTAGACACAGGAGCCCTCTTTACTTAAGGCACAATTTTGTCATTCTACAAACCCATGGCTTAAACTTGAAGGGCCTGAAGGCGCACGTTCTTGCAGTCACGTGGCCAACATCCATTTCTCCTACCCATTTCCCACAGTCACTGCTTGTCGTGTGTTCTGAGGATCAGCTGCATCAGACCCCCTGGAAACTGTTAACAATGCCAGTCCTCTGGTCCCACTGCAGGCATCGGGGACAGGGCCCAATGACATGCCTTGCAACGAGCCTCCCTGGGACTCTGACCCATGCTGATGTTTGAGACCACCGGCCTAGCTCACGTTCCCATCTCCGTGCAAGGAGTCCTTTCCAGTCTTAGGGAATTGAGTTAATAGTAGAGAGCAGGGATTGCAAAATTTTTTCATAAAGGGCTAAATAATAAAAATCCTTTTTTTTCCCCTAATTTATTTATTTATTGAGAGAGAGAGAGAGAGAGCATGAGCAGGGAGGAGACAGAATCCCAAGCAGTCTCAGGGCTGTGAGCACAGAGCCCAACTCAGGGCTTGATCTCAGGAACTGAGGCTGAAATTAAGAGTCAGATACTTAACCAACTGAGCCGCCCAGGCGTCCCCTAAATAATGAACATCTTAAGCTCTGCAGGCCAAGAAGCAAAAAAATGAAGCTTATGTAGTTATTTATGTAATCCGTTAAAACGCAGCCATTTAAAAAGGTAAAAATTATTCCTAGCTGGTGGCGGGTCATATGTGATGACCCCTAATCGGGAGTTGGGACTCAGGCAGACTTTTGTCACAAGCATTGTCTGGTTTATCCCCTCACTGGCTGTATCCCCAACATGCTTCGCATGTACCTTAGCGGGCCCATCTGTACAACAGAGATAACAATAGCTACCTGTTGGTGAATTAAAGTGTCCCTTGGCTTCTGCAGTCACTGCTGGAGGCAAGTCACTGCTCCGGAGAGGACATGGGGCCACAACGCTCCCCTCGCTCATACACACGGTATTCAGGTGGCCCCAGAGTAGTGACTCAGTATTTTTTCATAGACTCAGATAACCCGTTGACTTCGATACACAGAATGGAGGGGAGTCTCTTCATTCATGAATGATGGGAGTAACACAAAATGACAGAGCATTTTCAGGAGGAAAAAATACACATTAAAATTTAAAATACCCTAATAGTGATTAAAGTTCTATGTATTTAACCACAGACAAAAATGCACAGGTGCAGAGGCACCTGGGTGGCTTAGTCGGTTAAGTGTCCAACTCTGGGTTTCGGCTCAGGTTGTGATCTTGCAGTTTGAGAGACTGAGCCCATTTATTTAATGACAGGGAACCCCCAATTCTAAAAGCTCTCTTTAAGACTCTTAAATACTGAGAACTGAGGGTTGATGGGGGAGAGGGAGAGGGGAAAATGGGTGATGGGCAAGGAGGAGGGCACTTGTTGGGATGAGCACTGGGTGTTACATGGAAACCAACTTGACAATAAACTATAATAAAGTAATACATAAGTAACATTTAAAAATTAAATAAATAAATAAATAAATGCTCTCTTTAAGCCTGAGTGCCCAAAGCATTTCAGGATGTCAGTGAATTCCAAGTGATTAATCTTGCCTGAAGTAACAGGTGATCACATTCTGCACTTTCAATCTGCCATCCCTCTCCGGGTCTGGGGCGGGGAGACGGGGGATGGGGGGCCACAGGGGACTCACTCTAGTGAGTCTAGTACAATACACCTGCCCACTAAGGCGCACAAGCAATAGGAAACAAAGAGCAGACCAGAGGTACCACATCTTAGGAGGAGGAATGTGCTTGTGCACCTGTTACACCCTCACCAGCCATCCAGGGGAAGGTCAAAAGGAAAGGGTGGGGAGAGGAGGTCAGGAAAAAGGAGATAAATACCCTCGGGATGGCCCCACACACCACAGAGTGTGCCCCCCCCAGCCCCCACCAGGGCCGGCGAATGTGCAACAGCACCCCGCACTAATCCAGCCACCATTCAGCACCATGCCCTGCGTCCCTCCTACATGCGGTACAACATGGGGTGGACTTTCATGACCTCTTTCCCCTCCCCCCTGGGTAAAGAAGGGAAAAGAAGGACCACAAACTACCTTCCCTAACCCCAAATTTATCCCATATATACGACTTCTCTATTCCATTCTTACGTCCCTCCTACCTCTTTGGTGACAAAACATCTTTTTCTTTTTAACGCAATGACAGCGACAGTAAACGGTTTCTTTTTTTTTTTTCTTTACATACCCTTAAAGGACAAATTTAAAGGTCAGCTGCTTTACATCAGCCCTCAAATTTTATTTTAAACTGATCCGCAAAATCCAAAGCAGGAAACCAAATAACACCCTAGAACAAAGAAAGGGCGAATAAAGAATCAGATCTACCTACCCCCCCCCAGTTCCCTCCCCCCACCGACCCAGCAACTGCACTCACTCCCTAATGTGCAAGAGCTTTTCCAGCAGGGTTAGTGCCACCCAGTCTTCACGCCCATCACGGACATCCTCACCAATGCAACCCCCGGGCTCTGGGTGTCCTGCACACTACTCAGCTGGTCCCTCTGGGGTGTATGGTCATTAACAGGTGAGGAGATAATACCCGGGCCACCCAGAGCCCTTCCTGCGTGTGTCTTTTGTCACCGTCCGCCAAGCTCACCCACGGCCCGACACCTATGTCCACACCGGCAGCGGGCTAGCGCTCTCGGCAGAGCTGCCTGCCTTTATCGTTACTTAGCAGGTCCGCTCTGAACAAGGACCACGAGAAGAGAGCCTGTTCGCAGGCAGCTGGGCTGCAAATGGGCAGGTGGCGGAAACCTTCACATCACAGCAGCCGGGGGCATGGGCCGGGCAAGTGTGACAGTTCTTCAAGGAGCAGGTGGGTATTAATCCCATCTGAATGAATGCAGTTCATCTCAGAGCGCGCATCAATAATTCAGTAAGCAGGGAACAAAACAGACCTTTGTTACCTGGGTTTTGTTTGTGTTGTGGTTTTGTTTCCATCAAAACCTGGGCATCCGGGAGGGAACCGTAGCTTATTCAAAAATGTCTCTTCAAGGCCCTACTCACCAAGACTTTTTCCATAGCATTTAGAAAATTGAATTTAATGTAAATCCAGTGGTTCTCAAGGGGTGAGGACGGGTAGGGGATGTTACCTCCTCGGCGGCATTTGGTGATGCCAAGAAACATTTCTGGTTGCTACAGGTGGAAGAAATCTAGTGAATAGAGGCCCAAGACTCTGCCAACCATCCTACAGTGCACAGGATAATCATCCCAAAATAGTAAGTGGCCTGGTCCAAAGAGTCAAACAGTGCCACGGCTGAAAAACTACCCTGACTCATATAAAACCCCAACAATCCTCAATGGTGGGTACAGTTATTACATATATTCTTTTTGCAGGACAAATGATACACAGAGGTAAGTAAATGAGAGACCAGAGACTCTGATCCAGTCTACTTCTGTCTATTTCTAGAACCTACACTGCTCACCATTTTGTTACCAGACTTCCCAGACAGCCGGTTTTCCCTCCTCCTCTCCAGCAGCTCTTTGCCATGTCTAATTCCTGTTCCTCCTGCCCCCTGACTCTAACATCGATCTTAGGAGGGCTGGAGTCTGACTTGTTCACTTTTCCATTCTGGCCGCACAAGGCTACCTCGGAGGAGCAGTCCACACAGATGTTACGTAACACGTGACCAGCTCACTTTTGTTACTGGGTGACCCCAGAGTGTCATTTTCATCTGGACTCTGACAGTATATACATATACATATATATATATATATATACACACACACACACACACACATATACATATATATACACACATATATACACACACATATACACACATATATATACACATATATACATATATATACATATATATACACACATAAATATACATGCATATATATATATATACAAGCATCCAACTAATGAATATAATGCAATGAAAGATTTCTCCTCCAAAATGCAGAGAGGTGAGCTTTCATCTCATATTAGAATTGGAAATACCCTTTATAATCAAGGAATCAGGAGGAATTCCACATGAACAAGCCCCTACCACATCTGACATCAATCTGTAATTCTTTCTCAAAGGAAAGAGTCATCCTTCACATTACCGCGGGGATCGGAGGAAGCAAAAAAAGGTTAAGAAACTATGAAGCAATTCTATACATCCTGTTTGAAAATTAAACAAATTAAGGTTTGAGAAAGTGGTTTTCCCAAAGCCGCACACCCAGGTAGCATAAGGGGAGCCCAGAAAGAATGACGTCAACTCCCCAACCTGTGGAATGTCTTAGAAACACGATTTCTGCTTTCTGAATTCAGCTCACTCAAACTTTGTTATCCAGACTTAATACTGAATACAGCCAAGACAGAAAAGGTACCAGCCTAGTTAAACACCGTGACTCTCAACCCCAACCATAAGGAAATCTGACGGTACTGCAATCAAAACTTCTTCCAGACCTTTTAAGCTGGCAATACTTAGGAGATGCGTTCTTCATCTACTTTTACAAAAAAGCACACGTCTGAAAACAAACTGAAATGATGGTCGGCTTAATGATTCGGTACCTCGATACTTGAGGCCAAACACAAGTTGCTAAGAAACACCTTGTGATCTAATGACCTGTAATAAGAAATAGGTCTGGTCTTTGCCCCAGTTCCTGACCCTGAGCTCCGGAAACCCTCGGAACTTCCTACGTGTTAACAGCTATAAAAATGAACAAGTCCCTTGCAACCACAGCTGATTTTACGTTAAATTTGAGCCAGAACACGTACAAGTGTCAGGAGGGTGACAACACACGTCAAAGCTTCGCAGGGACAGAAATGCCTCTGCTTGGGACCCTTCCAGACTTGGCCCTATGTAGCTCTTCCTCTGGCTGTTCATTTACATCCTTTAATATTCCTAAACCAGTAATCTAAGGAAGTAAACTCTGCTCTCAAGTTATGAGTCATTCTAGCAAATGACTGAATCTGAGGGAAGGACTAGGGTACCTCTGATTTGTAACCAAGTCAGAGAGAAGTTCGGGGTAACCCGGGGATCCACCATGCACTGTCATCTGAAGAAAGGGGAGAGGGAGAGAGAGAGGGGGAGAGAGAGAGAGAGAGAGAGAGAGAGAGAGAGAGAGTGTGTGTGTGTGTGTGTGTGTGTGTGTGTGTAGGGCAGGAGTGGGAGTACACACAACCCTATGGGACTAAGCCCTTAACCTCTGGGATCGGAGGCTACCCTCAAGGAGACTGGATTAAACTGTAAGACAACTGGTAGTGTCTGCAAAGAACTGGACAGGGGCGCCTGGATGGCTCAGTCGGTTAAGCATCTGTCTCAGCTCAGGTCATGATCTCACTGTCATGGGTTCGAGCCCCACGTCGGGCTCTGTGCTGACAGCTAGCTCAGAGCCTGGAGCCTGCTTCAGACCGTTATCTCCCTCTCTCTCTGACCCTCCCCTGCTCACGCTTTCTCTCTCTTTCTCTCTCTCTCTCTCTCTCAGAAATAAAACATTAAAAAAAAAAAACTGGGAAAACTGCTCAGTGTGGAAAATTCTGCATCTCTGGGGTCAGAGGGGTGTGAGTGAGAGCATGGTAGTAGCACTGAGTAGAGGAAGAAACAGATTTTTCTTTCCACATCTCAAAGTACCGATCCAGTTAGTTTCACAAAAATCTACAACTTCATCACCGCAGATTTCCTCCTATGGGAGTGCCAAAGGGTAGTATCAAGTATCAATACCCCAAAGGTAAAGAACCAAGTCTCAGATTCAAACTCTCTACTTACCTTAGGATTCCCATGGTAGGGATGCAAGAGAACTGCCTGCAAATAGGCACCACCAGGCAAAACACAAGAATGTTCTTTACTGTTTATTCCAACTAGCTGAAAACTAGAAAGAAGCCAAAGGTGTACAAATAGGGAAGGAGGGCAACTCGGGTATCTTCATCAGAGAAAAACAGGGAACCCACACAGCATCATGAATGAATCTCACAGACATCACATAGTGTAAAACAAGTCCGACACAAGAGTACATACTGTACGGTTTTGTCCATTTGAAACTCAAGAACCATGACCAAAAGTGAGTGAAATCACACAAGCGGACATCTTGTTGAGGGTAGAGAGGAATGACTGACGTGTCCAGGATATTGGAAATGGTCCATGTGTTGGTCTGGAAGGTGAGCACTCTGATGAAAACAGTAACACCCTTATGGAAACGTATCTAGCCATACATTTAAGACGTATGTATGCATGTATATTAAATACGATAATTCAATAAAAGTTTAATATACTGTCTTATTATATATGTAATATAGCAAATACTGATATCAACATCAATTAAGTTACATATTAATACGTAAACTTATTTCTGTATTAACTTACATTCTAATTCAACTGCCAAAATATGTGAACTGTTTAAAGAAAAGTGGGGCGCCGGGGCAGCTCAGCTGGTTAACATCATGATCTCAGAGCCTAGAACCTTATTCAAATTCTGTGTCTCCCTCTCTCTCTGCCCCTTCCCCACTCGCACTCGGTCTCTCACAAAAATAAGCATTAAATTTTTTTTTAAATAAAGTAAAAAAAAAAAAAAAAACAGGATGCCTGACTGGCTCAGTCAGTTGAACACCCCACTTCAGGTCATGATCTCTCAGAGTGATGACTTCCAAGCCCTAATATGTGTTGCACTCTATGCTTAGGGTGGAGCCTGTGAGAGACATTCTCACTCTCTCTCCCTCCCTCTTTCTCTCAAAAGTAAAAAGACAGGGGCGCCTGGGTGGCTTAGTCGGTTAAGCTTCCGACTTTCGCTTGGGTCATGATCTCGCTGTTCGTGGGTTCGAGCCCCACGTCGGGCTCTGTGCTGACTACCAGCTCAGAGCCTGGAGCCTGTTTCGGAGTCTGTGACTCCTTCTCTCTCTGACCCTCTCCTGTTCACGCTGCCTCTCTCTCTCTCTCTCTAGAAATAAATAAAAAAAAAATTAAAAAAAAAAAAGTAAAAAGACAAATATCCAACTCTGCCACTTTCTAGCTGAGGTACTGAAGGCCAGACACGTAACTCCCTGGGCCTCTAATTTCTCTACTTGCAAATGGAGCTCAGTAGTCTCACCCAAGGGGTGGTAAAAACAGCGGACACGGTAAGGCCAGGTGAACCCCTAGACGTCGCCTCAAAACACATCGCTGCTTTTATTTCTCCCGCCACCACTGTGATGGTAACTCGTCCAGCAATTTCTGCACTTATTTCTTTATCGACCAGCCATCGAGGTAGGAACCTGCCAGTCCGTGGGGACTTCTGGCTGCTCTAAACCCACACCTTTAAGCCCACAGAACCCCACACGAATAGGACAAATAGACGCTTCTGAGAACAGTATGCAAGCGGAGGCGCCGCCTAAGTAGGAAGGGGTGACCCGGGGCCTGCGGAGACTCAGCCCTGCGGAGACTCAGCCCTGCCAGGGATCCGGAAATGAGACGGCGCGGCCAGCCTCACCCCGCCGCGCAGGTGCGGCCGAGGAGCTGTCAGATTCCTTGTTACCAGTGGGTGCAAATGCGAGAAGGATCACGCCGCTACTCTGCATGTTCTGACAAGACCAGGAGGAAGCGCGGCCCCCAAAGAATCCGAGCCCAGCACGCAGCCTGATTAATCACGGAGGAAGCAGCCCGTGTGGCGACCGCCAAGTGCCGCGGGAACGCCCGGCGACACATCCCTAGCCAGCAACACGCAGACAAAGGAGCAAGCAAAGGGGGGCGGGGGAGGGGGGTCCGGGACAGCAACTACTCAGTATCCCACTCCAGATGTTTCCAGAAAACCAGGAACCTCATCCTCCGGGCTATTCTTGCCTCTCTGCCTGGGCTCCCTATCAGGAAAGGCCCTTTGGCCTGGATGGAGGCAAAGCCCAGAGGGATTTAAGGAGAAGGAGGCAGATCTGTTTCCATCAGGCTTGTTAGGATGTTTTACTTGTACTTCCTGTGGAGTATAAAAAAGCGTGCAATTTAAGATGGGGGGAAAGGGGGGAGGCACCAGGGAATACAAGTAACAGATGTCATAAATGGGGAATGGGGGTGTCCACAGATGCAAGTGACAGACTCGAATAGGAATCTGAGGACATAGGGGGATCCATCCTCCTACAGGCAGAAAACCCAAACTGTGAGCGGCCTAAACGAGTGTATTGTTTCCTTGCCATTCTTCTTTTTTCTTTCCTTTTTTTGTTTTGTTTTGTTTTGTTTTTTTTTGAGAAGCCCTAGGTTCACCCTCCAAAGGCAGTCAAGTTCACTTCACCACCTTCCAGACACAGCCGCCTCACCGAAGTATCGTGCAAAGAGGTAAATTAAACCCAACTGTGTTATCATGTGTAATAAAAGTAGGCAACCGGGGAATTCATTGAGCCCAATTTAGTTATAAATTTCCCTCAAAGTTAAGCTAAATATAAAGAAAAGGCAATTAGGCACGAGCTCTTAGCACTGGGTTGAATAACTTTAATATTCATTTCTATCTAGTCAGGGCCACGCAAAATTTTGATGATGCACATTCTCAGTTTATTTGCAGTTTTATCCCCCAATCTATTTGCTCGCAGGTATCTATGAACACAACAGATCTGGATGAAGTAATTTTCCCTTTCTTTATGAGGAAAATCACACATCTATGGGTTTATATTGGGATCGCACAGTATGGTTTTAGCAATGCGTGAGTCAACTTAATTCTCAGTTGAAATGTCAAGTTCCGTCAGTGGATGGAACTCCGGAGGGGGGGGGAGGGAATATACAGAAAGGAATGAGGACGATCAGGTATGAGGCACCCAAAGGTATTCGGAGCCACCTGGTCACTAACTAAGGATCAATTCCAAGAGGGCCATAAAGACACATTCTTCCCCCTCACATAATTCAAAATTCTAAGTATCTTTGTCCTAGAATTCAAGGGCCCTCAACGCTAAAGTATGAGACATTCCGTTCTTAAAAAAATCCTGAAAAACTTCTTTCAAAAGCAGCCACTCCAGGGTTGAGTCTCCTTTTGCATTTAACCTTATTTTCTCGTTTTTCAAGTTGTTTCCATTTTATGCAAATCATTCTCTTAGACCTCTTTGTCATCAAAAGCATTTTCTTTTTCTGAAGCTCCCTTCTTTTGTTCCCCTTTACTCCAATGAATTCACTCTCTCCTGGCTTTTGTTTCTCTGCAGTAGTAAAACTCTATTGCAATGCAGCAGCCGACAATTTAAGCTAAGGTGACAATCATTTCAGAAAATAAAGCAAACCTGCTTTCATAAACTCTTATCGCGTGACTAACTATGCCTTCTGCAGTGGGGGGAAGGGAAGAACAGTGTAACCTTCACTTTTAGCTCAAAATAAAGAGGAAAAAGGGACTCGGGAATGGAAGATAGAAGCAGCAGGGACTTACACGGCAATACCTTGATTCCCCTTCATGTCTACAAAGCAAGAATTCTCAAAGTGTGGTCCACACACCCCCAGGGGCCGCCAAAGACGCTCTCAGGAGATAAAGTGGGAGTTTCCCAGGGACCCCAGGACTTGGAGCATCACGCCAGAATGAATGCAAAAGCAATGAGGAAAACCCACCTGTTTTCTGTTGAGCCAGACATTAAAGAGATTGGGGGGGAAGAAAAAAAAAGGAAAGAAATGCCATTCTTCCCACGAATCTTTCTTGATTTGGAAAACAGGTACTTTTCATAAAAATGTTATTTATGTTCACTCGCTATGGCTTTAGTAGTTGTACTTTTAGTGGCTTAAGAGTTTTTAAGTATCTGTTTAAAATTTGAATAGGGTAAATTAAACATAAACCCGCATGAACAAAAGCCGTCAGGGGGTCTCCATATGTTGAAGAGTGCAAAGGCTACCCGAGATTTAAAAGGTTTGAGAACCGCGACTACAGAAATGCAATCAGCAACTCTGCCCCAGGGGCCGAATCCAACCATCCTGGTTTTGTGAGGTTTCCTTGGCACACAGCTGTTTGCTTACAGACTGTGCAGGAGCTAAATCCGACCCGTTTTTACAAACGGTTTTGTTAGTAAAATTTTATTTAAACAAAGTCCTACGCCATTGGTTTCCACGGCTACTTTCTGGCCAGGAGGACAGAGTTGAATAGTTGTCACAGGGACGGTATGACCCGAAAAGCCTAAAATAGTCACCATCTGGCCATTTACAGAAAAAGATGACGGTGGCGGCAACGATGATCAGTCTTAACCGGCCACCTCCCAGGCGTCAGGCCCTGTGCTAGCAGCACTTTACATGGACGACTTCAATCTTCCCAGCTAACTCCAGGGAGGCCACCCCGCCACACTCCACTGCAAAGAGGGAAAGTTTAAAACTCAGTTTCAAGGGCTTTCAGGACACAAGGCTTTACCAGTGGAGCAGGCAATATTCAAAACCAGGTGTGACTCAAGGATCAACTACCTGACTGAAGCAAGAAAAAGAAATATGGTCACTTTTCAAAAGACCCCTGCGGGGGGGGGGGGGAGACCACCTTCTAGCAAAACTCAGAAAAGGTAATTTTTTTACTGAACAGAGCACAGAACCCCAGTTAATTCTACCACTCACTAGTTCTCCAGTCAATGCCCTGCTCATGTGCACACTTACACTAAAGTGCCTACCTATTGCACAAGCACAACCTTTCCCCAAAAAGCCTTATGAAACCAAAGATGGGATTACATTAGAAACAGGTGTGTGCTTTTTTGTATATCAACCACTGGAGTTGAGGAGGCGGGAGGAGGAGGTGAAGGAGGAAGTAGGGGAAGGGGAAGGAGGAGAGAGGGGGAAGGGGAAGAGAACCAGAAGAAGTAGGAGTAATAATAATGGGAATCCTTTTATCCTTCCTGATCTCAGAGGAAAAGCTTTCAACATTAGCCAATGAGTATGTCTGCTGGAGATTTTTGGTAGGTACTATTTATCAAATTTAAAGTTCCATCTACAAAGAAGGAGGAGGAGGAGGAGGAAGAGGTGGTGGTGGTGGAGGAGGAGGAGGAGAGGAAGAAGAGGACAAAGAGGAAGAGGAAGAAGAAGAAAAAGGAAAGAGGGAGGAGGAGGGGAGGAGGAGGAGGAGGAGGAGAAGGAGAAGGAGAAGGAGAAGAAGAAGAAGAAGAAGAAGAAGAAAGAAGGAGGAGAAGAGGAAGAAGAAGAGGAAGAAGCTGGGGCGCCTGGGTGGCTTAGTCGGTTAAGCATCCGACTTTCGCTTAGGTCACGATCTCACGGTTCGTGGGTTCGAGCCCCGCGTCGGGCTCTGTGCTGACCGCCAGCTCGGAGCCTGGAGCCTGTTTCAGCCTGTGACTCCCTCTCTCTCTGACCCTCCCCGGCTCACGCTGTCTCTCTCTCTCTCTCTCTCTCTCTCTCTCTCTCTCCCTGAAATAAAAAAAAGAGGAAGAAGAGGAGGAGGAAGAAGAAAAGGATGAAGAGGAGGAGGAGGAGGAAGAGGGAGTAGGAGAAAAGAAGAAGGAGGAGGGGAGGAGGAGGAGGAGGAGGAAAAGAAGAAGAAGAAGAAAGAAGGAGAAGGAAGAAGAAGAAGAAAGGGCATGTGGTTAGGGCTTCTCAAATGGCTACGCACTTCAGATATCGATTTGTGGCCCTTTACAATAAAAACAAGAAATACTTAACATGACCACACAAGCATCAGGTGGAATTTACAGGTACTACACGGGGGGAAAAGCACCTATGAGGTTTGTTCTCATGGCAATACCCTCAAAGTCTTAGTTTTAATCACCAGTATTTACATTCCAATCACTTCAGTCTCCTAATGATGGTCCACAGAATGTTCTCAAAGGCTTTCCTTACTACTCTGACACCTCCCCTTTTGCCAAAATACACACTCAGTCTCTCATTCTCTCAACGTTCTTGAACTTGGGATGTATTCATGTAAAAACCAATGTATATTTAATACAGTAGTGTTTTATCAATCTCAAAACAGACCCTGTATATCATACAATCTTTGATTATTACCATTATTGTTGACTTGGCAAAAACAGTACTATTAAAACAAATAGAAAAGTACCTCCTGAATTCTACTATTGCAACCGGGAACAAGTCATACCAGCCACAGAACAAACTCATCACACCTTTAACAGAAATGTCTGACTTTAAAAGAATCTCCTGGAAGTGCCTGGGTGGCTCCATGGGTTGAGCGTCCGACTTCGGCTCAGGTCATGATCTCACACTCTGAGTTCGATCAAGCCCCATATCGTGCTCTGTGCTCACAGCTCAGAGCTGGGAGCCTGCTTTGGATTCAGTGTCTCCCTCTATCTCTGCCCCTCCCCCGCTCACAATCTGTCTGTCTCGCTCTCTCATAAATAAACATTAAAAGTAATTTTTTAAAAAAATCTCCTGAATGGTCAGGAGCCAAATAAACAAAATCAAATCAAATTAGCTCTAAAATCTCAAAGTAAAGCTTAAACAGCAGGAGGTACATGCAAGCACTGGGTTTGGGGGACAGCAAGGGAACAGAGAGACCCTTTACTTTAGTCAGAGGAAATTTGTTTTCAAAGGAAGAAAACTGAGATCCAGAAGCTCAATTAAGCAGTACAGCCTTTGATATAACTGGGTCCATCCAGTCCAATGCTCTTAGGGACACAAGGGAACCTCATACCAATCCAGGCATTTTTATTTTTAAATTTTGAAAAAAAAAAAGGGGGGGTGGGAAGTATTCTATAACCAAACTTCAAATAGTTCAAAAAAGCATGCAGTGGGGGTGCCTGGGTGGCTTAGTCGGTTAAGCGTCCGACTTTTGCTTAGGTCATGATCTCGCGGTTTGTGGATTCGAGCCCCGCATTGGGCTCTGTGCTGACTGCCAGCTCAGAGCCCGGAGCTTGTTTCAGAGTCTGTGACTTCCTCTCTCTCTGACCCTCCCCTGCTCACGCTGTCTGTCTCTCTCTCTCTCTCCCCTAGAAATAAATAAAACATTAAAAATTTAAAAAAAAAAACAACATGCAGTGAAAGTTTGGGATCCCTCCTCAGTTTCCAGAAGTCACCTTCGAGGTAGATCTTCCACATCCTTTGTAAGACTCTGTGTGTGTGTGTGTGTGTGTGTGTGTGTGTGTGTGTGTGTGTGTGTGTGTGCGCGCGCGCGCGCCCGTATGAATGACTAAGGAAGAAAGAGCGAGAACAAGAATGTTCCTTTTTTTTAAGGGAAAAACTTAAATGGAATCCCATACAAGTTCTGCATCTAGCCTTTTTTCACTAAGTATCCAAATCAGAAATAATTCATCAATAGATACGGTCGCCTCTTTTCTTAACAAAGGCTACATAATGCACCCTTATGCAAATACATCATAAGTAAGAGTTCTAATTAAGCATATTTAGGTTGTTCCCAATTCAGGCTACCCAAAGCCTGCCGCATTTACTATCCCTATGCCTCAACCTTGGTAGAGATGTGCAAATTTCTCTACAGGATAAATCCTCCTAAGTGGGAATGGGAGTCAAAAGGGATGTATTTTTTTTCCTCAGAAATGTATAGATGGCCTTCCTAAGACGACCCAACCAAGCATGTATGCTCACGAACGTGGCTGTGGTCCAGTAGTAGATAGCACTTTGATCTGTACCCTTACTAATTTGATGCTTTATCAAACATGTTAATCTCTGCCAATCAATATAAAATGTTATCTCATTATGGTTTTAATATGTAAGGGACTTTATGAAACCTATTCCCAAAATGGCCCCTGACTAGCTATAATCCTTTCTAAATTATTATTAAAGACCAGGGCAATAAAAAAGATCATGTTAATCAGTTTTGGCCCTTTTGATTCACTACAGCATGTGTAATATTAACTGCGTTGTAAAGAAATCCTTGGTGTATGGGATATCTTGGAGGCCTGAACCCACAGGCCAATTTTGGTAAGATGAGAAAAAGTAGAATCAGTGAAAGGGAGAGCTGGAAGACATGACTGTAACTAGTCATCAGAAAGATGTAGGTAAGTGTGTGTAGCAGGGTGTGTGTGTGTGTGTGTGTGGGTGTGGGTGGGTGTGTGTGGGTGTGTGTGTGGGTGTGTGGGTGTGTGTTGGTGTGGGTGTGTATAAAATGGAGCACTGAATTAACTGACTGTTGGCTTGAAATACAATATAAATAAATACCCAACCTTCTTATGGCTTCATTCTGTTCTCTCCGGCTCTTAACATGTTCGAAAAAGTGTTCATATTCATTACTAAAAGCAATATTTATGTGATTGGACTGAATTAAAAGAATGATATGATTAAATGGTATTTTTGGATTCAACTTTAGTAGAAAGGAAGAAAAAAAGTTCTCATTCCTTTTAAATGCTGGTTTGGAGAAGGAGGGCCTGCAGGAAACAGAACCTACCATACTGCTAGGAATAAGGAACTGAAAAGTAAATACTCGCTCGAGTCAGGACCGTGGAAATTGCTACCTACACCAAGCAGTTCTTTTACTTTTTAATTTGTTATTTAAACTTTCTTAAGATATGACTGACATGTAAAACTGTCATATAGGTTTTATGTCATAGATCTTTAAAATATATTTCATGGGGTGCCTGGGTGGCTTAGTCGGTTGAGCGTCCGACTTTCGCTTAGGGCATGATCTCGCGGTTCGTGGGTTCGAGCCCCGTGTGGGGCTCTGTGCTGACTGCCAGCTCAGAGCCCGGAGCCCGTTTCAGTCTGTGACTCCCTGTCTCTCTGACCCTCCCCTGCTCACGCTGTTTCTCTCTCTCTCTCCTAGAAATAAAAACATTTTAAAAAAAATTTTTTAAATTAAAATAAAATATATTTCATATCTTTCTCAAATATAAAAAAGATATTGACAGTGTACATCATGGTGATTTGATATACGTTTACATTGTGGGGGGAAAAAAATCCCCCACATCTAGTGAGTTAATACATCCATCAACTCACTTATTTCTCTTTCAATTAGCAGGGGAGGGAGTATGAAAACATTTAAATTCTACTCTCTTAGCAAATTTCAATTATACAATACAGTGTTACCATCTCTGGTCACCGTAGTTTTCACCGTATTTTTCCATTATATCCATGAACCTTATTCATGTTATAGCTGAGAGTTTGTTATAGCTGAGAGTTTGTACTCTTTTACCAACCTCTCCCATTTACTAGCTATAATCTTAATGTTTTAAAAAGACTCACAAGACCCCTCATGAATTGGCCCCCTGCCTACATTCCTAGCCCAGTTTTATCTGTTACAACCTCAGCCACTCCCTCAAGAGCTGGCATACTTATGCCCACATGTCTAAACACACACTCTTCCCTCTACCTGAAATGCTGTTCCTTCTCTCTATAATGTCCATGCTGACCTTCAAGCCCAATGGGGTCATCTCTACTCAACTCGAACACCACCCATTTTTCAAAGTCTTGCCTCTTTTGTCTCCACACAGGAGCCCAAACAGAGTCAGATTTCATTCTCCCTACCCAACACACACACCATTTATTATCTTTGTTCTGTAGCAGATCATATCTTCATCTCTTTTCTTACAGTATTTCTACATACCCTTCTAGGGCAAGGACTCCATCATCTTTTGGTTCTAACTAGCACGAAGTCCAGCCACTTAATGGGCAGGCAATGTCTGCTGAATCTACTGGACCCCAGATGCCAGACAATCCTGATACGGACGTGCATCTGGTTACACCACATTACCAGGGCATTCAACCAGAAGAGTTCAGAATACATTAGCGAAAAGGAATACAGTGCCAAGTTTAAGAACATCTCATGGGTAATAAGCAGAAGCATTTGAATATCCCCTTACATAAAATATATTCTTTCCCATCACAAAACCTAATGGAAACATAAAAATCATTTATTCTAATAAATTTGGGACAGGTATTAAATTCAGAATTTCTCACATATTAATCATTTATACATCTTGCTAAATAGTTGGATGTTAATATGATGCCTACCTCTCCATAAAACTGAATTGTCTGGTATATTGAACGGGCAAATTGCGTTTTTAATATTCTTCCATTGTTAATCTTTTTTTCATTTTTATTCCAAGGAATAGCAACCAATTAATAAAAAATCTTACTCTTATATCCAATTGCTATAAAAACAACTGTTCATAAAAGAGCTGGGAAGATGTTGAATAAAATGTACAACATACTAAAAAAGCTTTATATATGCTTACATAGAAATGGCTATCTTTGGCCATGAATTTTTCACTTCTGATCATTGCCACAGTATAATAGGTAGTGATGTAGGAGGATTCTCACACAGAGAGTCATGACACTGAGGCTTTTCTTTCCGGGAAGCAACTTTACTCAGGCCAGCATGGCTCCGGTGGGTTTGTCCACAAAGAACCGAGATCCGAGCGCCACATGATGTAGCTGTTTAAACATTCTCTATTTCTTTGTCTCCCATATATGGTAACAAACATGCAGTCTGATTAAGTGCTCTCATGTTACAAGATCGTGAGGGATGTTGTCATGTACGCATATAGCCAGGTTGTCTTGAGGATTTTTTTTTTTAATTCCTTAGGGAATAGACCCTACCACAGTGAGAGCAGGTAACAGCTATCAAAAACATGTGCCACAAACTGCAGTGACATCGCTTTTGTATACTATTTCACAAACTTAACACTCACATCAACTGTGTGGAGTCAGGTAATTCTGATATTCCCATTTTATAGCTGAATACTGGGAGATGAAAAGCTTCATGCAAGGATGCACCCCTACCAAGTTGTGCAATGGAAACTTGAATACTGGTTTGTCCAATTCCCTGGGGCGCAGCCTCTATCACTACCCAACCCCTACTCTGTGTGTCATGAAAGCTGCTAATGTCGTGTTTTAAATTTTTGGCAATGTCACTTGCGATGTACATGCCACACAAAACTCTTCATCAAACCATTAACTGGCACCGCATATACTGAAAGGTACCTGAACCCTGAAAGAGGGGAACCACACAGTATTACCAGAAAATTCATTAGTTATCATATAGGACAGTTTAGCACTGGCATGTACAAAAAGCATATTAATAACTGTAACACGGAATGCTCATCTTTCATCTTACATACCTAGTCACTATCGTACTACCTTCAACCCCTTATATAACGTAACATCCCCTTTCCGTGCCCCCATCACTAAGTTCTTTATAAGTCAGGGGTCAAATGAAAGTCCTCTACTTAATGTGACTCCACCGTACCTACCTACCAGCCCTTAAGGAAGACCCATCTGCCCTTCACGTTAATAAAGTTTTACTGAAATATTCGGTGTTGTATCTGTACTTAGTGGAAAACCTAATGGTGACCTCAGACAAAGTATTGCCTGCATTAATCTTGTTGGAAAAATTTCTAGAATTTGTATGTCCATATTATATAAAGGCATCCTAAGGATGAGATCAGGACCCACATGTGTCCAAACAAAGCACAATGGTCACCCTTTGCCTCCTTCCCCACTGGGCTGCCACATAACCCCTGAAGGAACCCAGTTAGCTCTTTAGTCGTTTTCCTAAGTGATTACACACATATACACAGAGATATTCATACACAGATAGGCTAGTCCTTCCACTTTTTTCTTTTTTAAGAATGAGCAAGAGCACAGGGAGGGGAAGGGCAGAGAGAGAATCCCAAGCAATCTCCATTCCCAGTGCAGAGCCCAATGCAAGGTTTGATATTGCTCACCAACTGTGAGATCGTGACCTGAGCCAAAATCAAGAGTCAGACGCTTCACCAACTGAGCCGCCCAGGTGCTCCTGATCCTTCCACTTACTTAAAAAACACACACAGAGGGATGCCTGGATGGTTCAATCAGTTAAGTGTCTGACTCTTGGTTTCGGCTCAGGTCATTTGTTCAAGCCCTGTGTCAGGCTCTATGTTGGCAGTGCGGTTCTTGCTTGCGATTCTCTTTCTTCCTCTCCTTCTGCCCCTTGCTGTCTCTATCTCTCTCAAATAAATAAGGGTTTTAAAAAACACACATAGAATCATACTACATATTGTCCTGTAGCTTGCTTTTAGTACTCAACAACATATTAAACATTTTTCCATGTCAGGGTACACAGGCTTATGTCATTTGAGGGTGCTTAATATTCCACACTTCTGGGGTGCCATGTTTTATGTAATCATTCCTCTGACAGATAATGTGATTTTCTTTTGTCCATATAAAAACACAGCAATTCCCTCCAAAATCAATCATTCCTAGGTAGTTTCATCTGAGAGATGTGAAGAACTACTAACGTGCCTTTCAAGGAAGACAGCGCCGAGATCTAAAATTGCCAGGCATTGAATGTCTCATCTATTAATTTCCTTGGGGAAAAAAAAAAAAAACACAGCACTCTCTAGCAAAGCCGGACACAAGCTCAAAAGCCAACAGAGGGCTGCTGTTATTCAGAGAGCTTTGTTTCTGGTTAAATACTTAGAAGGGCATTTCAAAGAGAATGGGAGTCAACTACCAGAAACCATTTGAGTGAATGGTTTTCTTAGGATGTGGAATCTATAAATGCCACAACGATGGCCTTAATGTGCGCTGACAGGGAGGGAAGAGGAATTCATCCCTTCAGAGACCTGCAGGGCAAAAACACGCTGAATGGTTAGGGTCCCAGGCTTTCTCTGGTTGTGTGCGTGTTTATTCAACCTGTCCCCTGCTCCTATGCACACTCTCCATGTATCAGATGTCCCAGAAATGGAAAGCCATCCAGACAGAATCCAGAAACAGCTGCTGTGTATAACACGTCTCCGTCAAGCACAGGGACAACATCCACCTATTGTCCTGGAGAGAACCAGGAAACCAATTACCCTGTAACTTGGGTCTAGCCATGACCCTTAGTGAGTCATGTCACATTCGCTCCATTCTTGGGTTTAGTGGCCTTGAAGAACTATGATGCCTCTGCTCCTGCAAGAAGTGGGCGGGATCACCCCAATGACAGCATTTGCATCCCAAGCCATCTGCTACAAACAACGAGGGCTAGTGAAGTTGTCATAACGAGTCAGGTGCACTGGCTGGCTGGGGCGAATGCCCAAACAAAATCTGGCAAAGCTCCCCCATCAGCGAACCCAGGGGACAGCTTTGACAGTGCCCAGAGGAAGGGGATGGGGACAAAAACAGATCCATCATACTGGAAACAATATGGGAAGGGCAGTGAGACTTGCTAGAAGGTATGCCCCTTGTCAGACTGGCGGTCTTTCCCCGGATGTGTTTCATTCCAGAGCACTTAAGACGTACCCTGCTTCTCGCTCTACTAAAGCTTAGTAGCTGCAGAATTTTCAGAACATGAGCTGATGGTCCCAAAACTCCTCCTGTGGAAAATAAGTGGGAGCTGGCTAGCTCCTCGATTTCTCTGATCCACTAATCTCAGCGTTGGGATAAGCATACTCTAAAATGACCCGGACTTCTTTTTGTCATCATTCTGATGACATGCTAGAATGTTCTCCATTTCTTGAGAAAATTTACTCACCGTCAATAGAAAAACCAGAATTCCTAATGTTCCTGTCACCTGCACTACACAGAAATGCCCCTAAGAGAAGCAGATCTGATGCAAATCAATGCCTGCAATTCATAGCTGCCCTTGCCATTTCCGATTTGGCTCCAAATTTCAAGGATACCATGGGGCTCAGCATCCTAAACTGGAGATTATGTCTTCCCATGTGGGTCACCACTCTTGCCTCTGTGTCTCACTCAGTTCCAACTGTTCTAGAAGAGAGTGATAACTTCTTTCTTTATTTAAGATGCTCTCCCGGGGCCCGTTCAAAGTCCATTTTGTATATGCCGCACAGTCCACATTTTAAGTCAGGCCATCATAGATAGGCATTGAGTCTTGTTGAAAATCCTTCCAGAGTTAAGACCCAGTAAACTATCACGTGTGTGTATGTACACACGCGCGTGAGCACGCATGTACAGACGCGTGAATGTACACATATACAGATCCTCCCACACTTACAATTTACAACGGGCTTATATTGTGATAAACCCACCATAAGCTGAAAATACTAGAAGTCAAAAATGTATTCAAATGCCTAACCTACCCAAATCGTAGTCCAGCCTAGCCTACCTTGAAAGGTCTGATCACCTAACACCAAGCCTAGTTTATAACAAATTGCTGAACACCTCACATGATTTACTGAGTACTGTACAAACAAGTACAACCGTACAACTGAGTGTTGTACAAACAGCATAGTTGTGTGGGTGCAGAATGGTTGTAGGTATGTCAGTTGTTGAGCCTCATGATTCCGGGGCTGACTAGGAGCCGGGTTACCACCACCCAGCATCAGAGAGAGGGTCTTACATCTATCACCAGCCCGGGAAAAACCCCAGATTCAAAATTCAAAGTATGGCTCCTACTGAACGTGTGTACCTTTTGCACCATAGTAAAGCTGAAATACATTAAGTCGAACCATCCTAAGCCGGGGACTATCCGAGGTTTCAGCTTCTCACTGCATATGATGAGAGAGGAGCGGGTATATGAGTCATTCCCCCAGTAGGTCATTCCAATCATCAAGTCACTTCTGGCTGGCATTAGGGATCTTTGTTACAGCAGCTCCAAATATGAACTGCAAAATGTTCTCCTTGAGCTAACTGTAAAATACAATTTTCATTTCTAGTACAGGAAACCCAGAGCACTGGATTTTTTTGGTAAAAGGAGAGCCAACACAGAAGCCAGGATGTCGGAGCTAAGGTCTTATTCGCCAGCCTGGGCTCCTTAAACAACTGCCAGGTCCATGGTCAAACCTCAACCTCTGTCCATTCTGTGAAGTAAAGGGTTATAGGGGACACATCAGGCGATTCCCCCCCCCCCCACGATGCGTTGAGATTCAAGGTAAGACAGTCCACCAGTCTGGCAGGCAAGTCAAGGTCAAGCCACCCTATCTAAGATCCTGCCACTGACAAGCCTCCCACGAGATAACCTAGAAAAGGGAAGGCGAGAAATGGCAATGTTTACCATTTACCAGGCAGTGACCCAGAAACAGAAAAGGACACTGAATTTCAAGCAGCAGCTGACTAGGGCACTAAAGTGGAGTTTCGCAAGCCCAAGTGTTAAAGTCCTTTGGTATGGAAAACACAAGATTGGGGGAGGGTGGGACACTGGCTCCTTTCTTTGGCCTGGAGTTGCCCGCAGCAGCCCACTCAGCGAGGAGCCGGATTCGACGAGCCGGATTCGACTGCGGCCCTCCACCAAAGAGCTCCAGGACCCAGGGAGCAGCGAAGAGCCTTCCCGAAGAGCCTTCCCGCTGCGCAGCTAATCACAGACAAAGCTCAAGCCCGCGTCCACAGCTGGTGGCCTGTGCATCTCTGGAAAGATGGAGGTGGCCCAGGAAAGAGGGCCCGTGATGAGCTCATGCTTTATCCAGCTCGGATTCCTCCAGCTCTGATCACAGATGCCTGGATACCGGGTACGGGCTTCCACGTGGGGACCTGCCCCCAAGGCTGCTCAGCACACAGCCCTTTTTAGGCTCGAGGTCCAGAAAACAGTTTTCCAGGGCAACGCCAGTCTAAATCCTGGTCCCTGCCTAATCCCCCGGCAAGAACAGAAGTCTGGCTGGAACCCTGGATTACTCCAGGGGAGGCCGCTTACTCTCTCTTTCTCTGGAGACAACGACCCTACCTAGCAACACATCTTCCCTGACAACCACCTCCACGGGCCCTAGGTGGAGAAGGTGATGTCAGCCACGGCTCCGGAAGGTCAGCCACCGTTAGAAGACGGGGTTCAGTGGGCATGCCTCCAAGCCATGTAATTATTGAGGAGCTGTGCTTCAATGCTTTCTGCTAAGCAGTAGCGTGCAAAAACCAGGTACCTAATTCCACTTCAGGAAGCTCATCTAAGCTTCCCACACCCCTATCCACATAATGGCATGTGATTAAACTGTCTTATTCTGTTAGCCCGTTAGCAGACACGAAAACAAAAAAAGTCATAATCCTACCATAAAGCTGTCATATTTTGAGGGCTATTTAACAAATCGATTTCCCAAAAAGGAGCAGGCACTGCTGCACATTATACGCCACCCCCACGAATGTTTCTCTAAGTGAATGCAAATTGGCCTCTCAAGAATTTGTCTAATGTGTTAATAAAAAGATTTCTATGACCAACGAAGCTACACAGTCCTACTTAAGAAATAATTCACGCTTTCCTAACTTTTCATTCTTTTTCATACTTTTGTATAAATATGAAAGTTAACGGTTTCATTTTCTTTTCATTGCGAATCACTTTGTTTGGAAGGTTTAAAAAAAAAAAAAAAAAAAAGGAACACCAACCAGTGACTTCCAAAAGGAACCCAATGCCAGATTTAGTCAGCCAGATTGCCCAGTCCCAGAGTCCTGGTCCGGACTTGACAAATACATCCGGATGGTGGATTCCCCCATACTGCCCGGAAGAATTAGTAACGGTTGGGACATGAATGAATGTTGGCTGTCATTCTGAACAGAGCTAACACAGCTGCACATGTGCCCTTCGCCACAAATCTGGGTCAGTGGGTGACCTGGCAAATGGCTAAGTACCAACTGGAGGTGCCTTGAAGGCCCCCAGAGCAAATTCCAGATAAGCCCGAAAATAAGATTTTCAAGTGAAACTATTCCCGACATTTCCTCCAAATTTGGTGAGCATTGGCTTGTTTTCCTCTCAACAGGAAATAGAGATTTTGTGTTTCATGTCAACGTAGATGTTTCTAACTGGTAAACTTTATATGATCTCTTCTCCCTGGTCCGAACGGTCAATGCCTTATTCAGTAAGGTGGTGGGAGGTGATTTCCTTATTGAATTTTCTGAATTGATAACACATGCATACATTATTAAAAGTTAGAGTCAAAGGTACAAAAAGATGCACAGTAGAAACTTCGGCTCATTCCCTCACCTCCAGCCCACACCTCCCAAAGGCAACACCTATAACCACAAAACTAACGATATTCCTGAATGTGTCCCACAACAATGCAGCCTGATCCAGATACTTCTGTCGTACCCTCTGCCTTTCCCCCACCTAATTACAAGATATTCGGGGAAATATGGATATACAGAAAAACATACGCATCAGTTCAGATAGAGTGGTTTCACTGATTATAACAGCTGCACATATGCCATTATTTAGCATACCATAATTTATTAAACAGACCCTATTAATGGGCTGTCAAGTTGTTCCCAATTGCTTCCAAATCCAAACGCTGCTGCAATGAATAACCTTGACATGAGTCATTTGGCATCTGTGGAAGTTCATCTGCAGAATACTCACCTGGGGGCAAAGTGGCTGGATCAAAGGTGATGCACATGTGTAATTATGGCGGACACAGCCTAACACTTTCACAGAAGCTTTACCAATTTCAAGTCCCCATTAGTGACGGCTAAGGCTTCCCCAACTCCCCACAGCCTTACCAACTACTTACAGCACAAACCAATTCTAAAAGGCCATTAAACTCGGCACAGAAAACACGATGAGGTGGCAGGGCCCTGGGGTGGGCCAAATCCTCCTTCCATGCATTCCCCTGGCTCCCACTTCCACCTGTAACACGGTAGCACCGTAGTTAGTGTCATAGGCTTGGTGGGCAGAAAGAGCTGAAGTTCCAACTCTGCTGCTCAGGAGCCGGGTGACACTGCAGAGTCTAAATATTAAATATCTAAGTTCTCAGAAGTGGTTTCCTCACACATAAAGTGGACGTGCACGCATACATGCATCGTCCCCTCAAACACAGAGAAGCTAGTCCTTCCCGGAGCCAGAACGCACTGAATGAGACAACCACAGTGCGAGGCCTCCAGGAAGGTTTAGCAAGTGTTCACAATGACAGCGTTCCCACTCACAATTCAACAAGGGGTCAGCAATCTTTCCAAGGCCAAATGAGAGACGTGACACTGTCATATGCCAAGCGGTCAGAAAATGCCCTCTTCTGTACCCACTGGTTTGCTGACAGCCAATTACACAGGTAAGGGCCACACCCTGGGCAGGGGGAAGGACTCGGATCTCCTTTCAGGAAAGAACTTGCTGCTCAGCTACAAGGAAGCTTCGGAATCCAAGAAGCTTTGGGCTTCCCAAGCACCTCCCAAGCAAGGACTAGACTACAAAGGGTTCAGAAGTGCTGGGTGCTGGAGGTTTCTGCCCGAAGCCCAACTCATGAAAATGGGCAACCTTTGCTTCAGAGCTTCCCAGGGGGCTGGCTGAGACTGTATCAAATCTGCAGCATGTTCTGAGATAATCTCTCTCCAAGCTTGCCTCGCTCCACTTTACCTGTCACAGGCATTGACCCCCAATAAACCCTTTGCACCCCATAACTCAGTGTCTGCATCCCTCTTAAACTCACGTGGACAGACCACCCTGTTGGAGTCACCAAGAGGACTCTTAATCTTATCCAAACCCTCCTCATCTCCCTCATCAGACCTTCCTTTCTAACCGAGCCATCCTGCTCTGCACAAGGCTCTTGGTCAAGTGCACGCCCATCAGTGCTCGTTTGCACATGGCAGCTCCCCATCTTGCATGCTTTCTGCCTGCATCCATAATTCCAAACCCTCAATTTAATAAGAGCAGGCACTCTGCCCAACTCTTCACAGGCACTGCCCCCAATTAATCCTCATAAATGTGACCTACAAGGCAGGTACTATTGTATTTAAGAAAGAGAATGAAAGAGAAAGGGCAGGGCCAGAGCCAGAGAGGAGATCCATCTCCAGGAGATCTGACTTAGGTTAAAATCGTTAGTTCCAAGGTCGCTCAATGGCAGGAAAGCGATTCATACGCCGGTAACTCTGATGACCTAGATCATGGTCACATTCAGCACACTCGCTACACTAGTTCTTTTCAAATCTGGTTCCCAAACTGAACTATTCCAGGAAGCCTTGTCCAGTCAACTATAAAACTTAAATCCGCAAGTCCCCTGGAATCATACAGGCAAGTCTGAATCTGTATTAATCCACATTTGTGGATTCCTGGTTGTGAAACTGCTCTAATCAATTTCACATGGTCCGGTTTTGGCTCCCTAACTAACGCTCCCAGGATGAGAAGCCCCGACCTTGACGACATTTGTGTTTTCCACAGCACTCGGTGTGAGACTTCCCACAGTAACAACCGCACCAGGTTTGGGAGCTCCTGTCACATGTTGAAAGAGCCCCCTCTGGGCTTGGACGTGTTCGTTTTGTTTCTCTCAGTATCACTGGAGTGTGGCAATTACTGGCTCAGAGAAAAGCCCACACCAAAATGACTGCATTTTTGAAGGGCTGTAAATGCTCCAAATAAGATTCTCAAAGGAAAAAGGGAACATACACTCACCTTGAACATTCCAGAAGGTCACACACTGCCACATACCTGCATCCAGACAGCACATCCTAGAGAAGACCTAGCCACAGTGTTCTAAGAGGGAAATCGCCGGGACAACATCCCCCTGCCACCACCACATACACACACCCATGTGTGACTGTCTCACAACACAGGCAACACTGCAGTCTGAGCTACTCTTAAAAGTACAGGAAACCTCTCTGGTCGCTTCAGGACACAAAGGAGGAAAGAGTGGCAAACAGAGGCAGGACTTTCTCCGAGGAACTTCAAGCCAGCGCACAACTATGAGAGCACGTTCTGTCGTGTTTGCCGGGACCATGGAGTGGCTCCTTCTACACCACGGATGAAGTTACCCATCTCTCAGGGCGACCAATATAACAACATGCTCTAATCACAGCCTCGAGATAATAATCACATAATTTCCACTTGGGGCATAAAGGCTATTATTAAATGCCTAGACTCAAAGGAGAAGTCTCCTTTATAACTGAATTTACCATTTTTTTTTTTAATGTGGGTTTATTTGCTCTACGCCGAAGGCCAGACTGTAGCCTCAAGTCCTCCGTGGGTGTTTTTCAAGAAAGCTTCCAAAATTCAAGCGGGGGTTAACTCCTAAGTCGAGAGAGGGCTCCAAAAGCACAAATCGAGAGAACTAAATATAACAGGCGGGAGAAGGGAACACTGTGTCCTGTGAAGAGGAAAACAATTCAAAGGGATTTCCAGTTTGGTTTGGCTACAGAAACCACAGTTTGAGAAACGGCCACAAATTCAAAAGCACTCCTGAGCCGGCCAAATAACCCCAGGGATAAAGAAGCTGTTAAGTGTCATTTGCAGCAGAGAATTTGGGTATTCGGTTAACCAAAGAGTATGGGAACCACACATTTCCTAAAAGGGAAAAAAATATATCCTGGACTTGGAAGTGAAAACTAAAGATCCACGGAGAATTGACTACTAAGTCCAGCCCTACCCAGAGCAACAGCTGTTACCGCTGCTTCACGGACATGGAACCCACGCAGGAAACTGTCCTGAGCCCGAGCCACCGGGGCTGGTCTCATTTTTGACCAGCTTCACCCGGGGTTGGGATTGCTGTCAATTACCGGGCCAGCTGTCTGTAGCCACAGTGCTGATCTTTATAGCCTGACTTCTGTGGATGCTGCCTGCAAAGAGCAATTTGACAGGTTTCAGAAAATAAAAACACCTCGATGGCTCCGTAATGACTCCCTTTTCAGACCAGGTGTGACATCCCTGTAATTAGTCAGCAAGACACCTTGAGCTTTGTTAGACCTTAAAAACAAATCCATTTATCTGCCACAGAGGAACTATTCATACCACATGGAAAATTCAGCAAGGAGGGGAGGGGAGAGAAGGGGGGGAGCTTTTCACTTAAAGACAATTTGGCTAATAGATCACATATGTTCCGCTTTGTCTTTCTCTTGCCTATTTCTGGTTTTAAATTTTATTACCCTGGGGCATTTTCACCAAACAGAAACTTCTTCGTTGCTTAGGAATTAATCCACCCCTGCTGTTTATTCCTCATTTGAGTCATAATCCTGTTTGTGACATCACAATTAGCCACTTGTGGTGATGATTACAATGTCATGAACACAGGATTATGACTTGGGACTTGGAAAGCACTAACTACCAGCCTGCTGGGCAAAGCAGTCCTTCTTTTCCAATAACCATATCCAGGAATCAAGATTTGGAGGGTGGGAGAGGATGGCTGGACGAAACTGGAAGAATCCCATCACTTGACAGGAAGCTGTAAGAGAACTAAACCAGTAGTTTTGCCTGATGACAAATACGAACATTTACCTGCTGCAGGTTTCTTCACCAGCCCACTTGAAAAGGGGAAGGGGAGGGGGAGGGAGGGAAGAGGAGAGGAGAGAGAGGAGAGGAGGGAGGGAGAAGGGAGGAGAGGGGAGGGAAAAAGGGAGGAGAGGGGAGAGGAGAGAGGAGGGGAGAGAAAGAGAGGGAGGGAGGGAGGGAGGAGAGAGAGAGAGAGAGAGAAAGACTGAGATGAAATAATAGAAGTAATTCCTGTTTTAACTTCACCCATACCCATCCTTGTCAACATTTAGCCACATCTAATTCTCTCACAGAATTTTTTCCTCAACTATTTGTGAACAAGTTGCAAGCACCATGCCGCTTCCACCTCAAATTCTTGAACAAAATATTTTTTAAGATTTTATTTTTAAATCATCTCTACACCCAATGTGGGGCTCAAACACCCCAAGATCAAGAGTTTCATGCTCCACCAAGTGAGCCAGCCAGGGAGCCCCCCTCTTCAGTGGATTTCTTAAGAACAAGGACATTCTCTTTCATAACTATAGTACAATAATCAAATTCAGACAATTTAGCATTGCTGTAATATGATCTAATTTATAGTCCACATTCGAATTTCACCAATTATGCCACTAATTTCTTTTATGTCATTTGCTTTCATTGTTAGTCCACTTTTTAATAATCAAGAAAATGAAGCCAAACATAGTTTTTCAACTCCTCTTAATAATTAACAAGATTAGTAACCCAAAAGTCAGGATTATTTAAAATATTTATTTAGTTTTTGGGAAAGCTCAACTGGGAGAGGGGCAGAAAGAGGGGGACAAAGGATCAGAAGTGGGCTCTGTGCTGACAGCAGTAAGCCTGATGTGGGGCTTGAACCCCCAAGCTGCAAGATCACGACCTGAGCCAAAATCAGACGTTCAACCAACTGAGCCACTCAGGTGCCCCCCAAGATTCAGGATTTTAAAGAACTGAAATCTGCAGTAAGAAAAATCATAACAGCAGGTCGCCTGGGTGGCTCAGTCAGCTAAGTGTCCAATTTTAGGTCATGGTCTCACGGTTCGTGAGTTCGAGGCCCGCATCGGGGACTATGCTGAAAGCTCAGAGCCTGGAGCCTGCTTCAGATTCGGTGTCTCCCTCTCTGCCCCTTCCCCACTCACACTGTCTCTCTTTCCCTCAAAAATCAATAATTTAAAAAAAAATCATAAGAGCTATCATTTATTTGGTGCTCACTATGTTCTCATATCAAGCATTTTAAATGAACTGTCTCAATTAAAGCTCATAAAAACTCCATGGGGCATGAGTCCTTATAATCCACACTTTTTAAAAAAAATTTTTAGTAGGCTTCACGCCCAGGATGGAGCCCTACATGGAGCCTGAACTCACGACTCTTGTGATCAAGACCAGAGCTGAGACCAAGAATCAGACTCCCAACCAACTGAGACACTCACCTACCCCCAAAATCCGCACTTTTAAACAGAGGAATGAAAAGGCGTCTCCTGAGAAGGAAACATACATATATTGAAAAGTATGTCAAGGTGAAACAAAGCACCCACACTCCTCCCTAGGACAATGCTTCTCTAAAGAGCTGAATTCAAGCTGGTCGCAGCAAGCAGTCGGACATGCATAGATTACTGAGATCCAGTCAACCCCCAGGACAAACTGAGGGCGGATCAATACTCCACTGTAAACTGTAATTAAGAATGCAGATTGCAGGGTCACGGCTGATTATAAGGTTTCAGCATCAGATCATGGCTGAATATTCCAATACGTGTCTTGCCCCCAAGCAAGTTTTATGGTTGGCTGTGCGGTAGGCAGCTTCTGTGGCATTATTAACTGCCTATTTAACATATCCAGGAACACCATTCATTCTAAACCCAGAGTGAAGGTTTTAAACGCCAGAAAAGAAGCTTTTCACAAGCTAAAAGCTTTCAGGATGGGACGGACCTTAAATTGCCGACTTCACAAAGACAGAAATGGCTCTAGGGAAGCTTGGACATTATTACATTTTTTTTTAGGAGAACATAAAGATATAAGATTAACTCAACCTGACTCAAATCCAAAGCTGTTCATCTAAACTGGCTGTGGAAAAGAACAAAAAAATCATGACCTAAAAGCCATGACCGCATTTGAAAATAATGATCTCAGTCCCACCCTTATTTCCCATTTAATACATCCCAGGCTGCACTTGACATGTGCCATGTACAGATTTCCATCACCCAGCAAGTTACGCTGAAGACGGCAAACACAAGCCGGTTCACAATAATCATTCTCTTGCACCCTGCACCCCTAGTCACCCCACACAGCACCCTCTACAGGAAATTTATGATTAGATGTAAGAAAAGTCGGCTCACCCAGATATTCCATTTGAGGGGCCTGCTATCTCCCCACATCTTCCCTTTTTTCCCCCTAAAGTGCCTATTTTGCTTCTGGTTTTGTATTTTGAAAGAAAGGAGAACTTCAAAGGCAGCCAATGGACCATCCACATATTTTGCCTGCCCCCAGTGCTTATGATTAGGCTGAAAATGGCCAACTTTTAAAAATTGGGACATTCACCTAACAGTCCAGATTTCCAGCTTCTCTTAAGGTACAACTAGGACACAGTGGGTGCACAGCCAACCCAAGGCACTGCCAGTAGATTGGAGCACCAGACACCTGCTGAGATGAGGACCCATCACTCACTACACCCCGGGCAGCTACCACCCGTCACTCATCCCCACTCATCCCTAAGGTGACCTCTTCAGTTACTGTCTAAACTGGGGCGCTTTTGAGAGCGAAGGGGGGCATTGTTCATCATCGCGCTGGGACAAGCTGGTGTTAATGGGACATACTGACATGCTAGTCGGGTCACCAATTTTGGCTCCAGCTTCAAATCGCTGCAGCACGTAGGTCTTTGTTCTTTTCTAACCCAAATGCTTTGATTTGCTGTGTTCATCAGTTTTGCTTTGGGAGTGAGAGGCTGGAAATTTTTAATGTCTAATTAGTAAATTGCTTAAGGGGACAACTGAAATCGAGAAAGAAAAAATGTTCCAGGAGCAGGGCAGTTGAGGAAAAGTGGGACGAGTTGGAAGGGGGCAAAATGTCACGGATCTTACTTCTCCTGGGGAAAATCCTGTTCATCGAATTCCATTAAACTGTGCAAACCTCTGATCATCCGAGGTTTTAGTAGCTGGAATCTAATGAGACCTTGAGACCAAGCTGTTAAGGTTCTGCGAGTGCTCCCCAGAGCCACTCTGGCCTGGCAGGTGGTAGGGGTCCTAAATTTCTAGTCCCGTTTAAGGAAAAACTCCAAGTTCCTCTGAAACTGAGCAACAACTCAAAAACCTAGCAGGCATCCTGTCCTCCTGATGAGCTGTCAAGATCTCCTTTTATAATGAACCCAAGACACAGTCGGGCTCCCGGCCAAATGTGGCGGCCATTAGTTTGAAAACATTTTGAAATGCTCAAGCTTTGGACTCATATAATCAAAATCAATTAATGTACCATTCGGGACTCTGTATATACATTCCTCCCGGAGGCCGCAAGCTTTCCAAACTATGCAGTCTGACGATGGAACAGACTTGCAGCGTCTCCCATCAGTCTTTCCAATCGCATCAAGCCAGGGGTCTCCATGAAGTCTCTCCTTCTCCGGGTCATATAAACTCGATTTAGGGAGGACTGTCTCACTTAAGGAAAAAGCAGAACAAAACAAAAGCACTATTCCAGAAACGTTTATGAGGCAGAAAAAAAAGTGATTAACACAGAGATCCTTAATAAGAGTGGGCATTCAGAGACGTCTCAAAATTTAGGGGTGGGGCTGTAATCTAAAAGAACAGATTGGCTGCGACAACAGGCATTTACTTTTGGAGAAGAAAAATCAAGTTTCAGTCAATGAACCAACAGAAAGCAGATGAGTTTGGAGTGTTTTTGTTTTTTGTTTGGTTTGGTTTGTGTTTTCTGAGAGAGGGAGGTTAAAAAAAAAAGGTGAGCACAAGGAAGAGTAGCAGAGGGAGAGAGAGGATCTTAAGCAGGCTCCACACTCAGTGGAGAGTCCAACTCAGGCTTCAATCATGCTCCTGGGATGATAACCCGAGGCAAAATCAAGAGTCAGATGCTCAACCGACTGAGCCACCCAGGCGGCCCCTGAAGTCATTATTAATAGTTACCTAGAAGCCAGGATGGGAAATTTAGTGGCTCTCAGCCACTAAACATTTTATCAGGGAGGTGGCCATCTTGTCTGGGATGCTCCAAGCTAGAGAGATCAAATATATGAAGAGTGACAAGTTACAATGGAATGTACTTCTTTCCAATTAAAAAGGGGCATAAGAGGGCACCTGGGTGGCACAGTCGGTTAAGCACCTGACTTCAGCTCAGGTTATGATCCAACAGTTTGTGGGTTCAAGCCCCACGTCGGGATCTGGGCTGACAGCTTAGAACCTGGAACCTGCTTTGGATTCTGTCTCCCTCACTCTCTGCACTTTGCCCACTCGCACTCTGTTGGTCTCCTTCTCTGTCTCTCTCGAAAATAAATAAACATTAAAAAAAAAAAAAAAAAGGAAGGGTGGGTAAGAGAAAATACTATCAGGTCCTACCTATCATTTCAATCCTACCTGGCTCCTCCCGTTCTTGAACCCCCTTCTTCTTTGTGTATTCAGACCACCTTATCTGTTAAGACCAGACCACTAAGCTAACGATTTAAAACACATATTGATGATTTCTTCCCTGGGCCAAACATGAACGTCTATCCCATTGTTCAGTTTTTAAAATTCATCAGTCTACCCCTTACGGTATTCCAAAAGGCTTCCTCAGCTGCTGGTTTTCAAGGGTCTTTCAAAGAGACCAACATTTTACATTCATCGTCCAAATTACTCAGGCACGGGGGAGGAATTGCACCCATGTCTTGGCTTGCTCACGAGGCTGCAAAGGGAAGCTGGTAAGTGGGACCTGCTCACCCCTGACACAGTCCCTCTCTCCGCCCGCCCTGCATCCTTGGACTAATGATGAGAAAACATCCTAATCTACTCGACATCAAGATTCCCTGCTCAGGCTCTGCACACAGCGTGTTGCATTGCCAAACGAGATGTCTGTACCTCTGGGTATTGAATTTCCCAAAAAGCTTTCATAAATTTTAATCTGTTAAGGAAGGTACAAAAGCTACCTTTCAAAACTTGACTGGTCACTTCCCTGTCACACCCCCACGCCACGGCCGATAAATCAAAGCACTCCTTGTAAGGACTCATGCTCTAGATGTTGCCTATCAAAAGAGGCTGCCAATTTTCAGAAACTGCTAACTTAAAAAATATGTGTCAAATAAACACAAGCCACTCTACCACTCTGGGACCCCACACATTAGAAATCTGGTTTGGAAAAAAAAAAAAAAGGAAATCTGGTTGGGGGGTGCCTGGGTGGCTCCGTCAGTTGAGCACCAGACACTAGATTTTGGCTCAGGTCATGATCCTAGGGTCATGGGATCAAACCCCGTAACAGGCTCCACACTGAATGTAGAACCTGCTTGAGATTCATTCATTCATTCTCTCTCTCTCTCCCCACCCTGCCGCTCCACTCACTTTGAAATTAAAAATTAAAAAAAAAAAAAAGAAAGAAATGTGGTTTATTCCAAATCAAATTAAGAGGGCTGAAAATGGAAAGTCGGTAAAATTTAGCTACTGAGGCATGTACAGAAAAGAAACTTTTAGACATATAACCAATAAGCAGACTTAAATCCCAGGTCTACATCTAAGACTTTCCATTGGCATACTTTACAGTTACTAAGTAAATACACATCTACCAAAAATTCACCACCGATCCATTAGGATCTTGATTTAAGCTACTCAATGAAATGATTATAGTGTCCAAAAGTCTCTATCTAGCAACGTGATCTTCTCTGAGCAAGCTTATCTCTCTAGGTCTCATTTCCACACTTGTAAAATGGGAAGAATAAAAGAAACTGACTCTGCAGATTGCTAAACAGATTCAGCTGGATAAAGAGGGTACCGGCTGTAACACAGAACCTGCCCTCTACTTAAGGTCACATAAGAGAATGTTACTGATATTAAACTAACCCAAAATTAACTCACCCAAATTCACTTGAGGCTCACAGAACAAATAATACTCCTCACTCAGGATTCTCAATCTAACTAATTCTAGAATCAGATAGGAAAGAAATTGCTGGCCCATAAGCACACCGTCACCCAGTCTACTCTTTCTGGCTCCAATGGCCCCCAGCCAGGGGAAGGCCTAAAACAGTCCTCAGCTGAGAAATGAGAATTAGTAGGATGTGATGAATAAACAGCACAAAGATGACAGACCACACGTGAACTCTAAACCTCCATGTACCCAAAAGACGTTTCTAGAAATGCCAAGGGAAACTGCATCATGTGTTAAAATATTTCAAGACACAGAGACATCTGACAAGAAAAATTATTTTGGGAACCAAATGTGTGTGTGGGTGTGGGTGCGTGCGTGTGCAAAGCTAGAAGATTCATCTGATTACAACTAAGCATTCAGAGAATATACCGATTTCACACACTTTAGTAATTGCTAAATAACAGTTTCTGGTTCTCTTTAGTATTTCAAAACTCCTTATTGAATAATGAAAAACAAACAAAATTTAAGCAACAAATTCTGAAGAAAATGATCAAACAGGGGCATCTGGATGGCTCAGTTGTTTGGGCATCCTACTTCAGCTCAGGTCATGATCTCGGTTCGTGGGTTTGAGCCCTGTGTGGGGCTCTGTGCTGACAGCTGAGAGCCTGGAGCCTGCTTCATATTCTGTGTCTCCCTTTCTCTCTGCCCCTCCACGCTCAAAAATAAATAAGCATTAAAAGAAAAAAAAATGAAAGAAAATGATCAAGTAAGTGTGCACCCATTTGAAAGAATGGTCTAAAATATAGAGATGTAACAAAAGAATAATGGTTCCATCATGACTTTGCTCCCAATCATGGTCCATGCTACAATGGCATGACACATGGCCCCTAAGAATAATGAAAAGTAATGTGCCTCTATAGACCTGGGAAAGTATTTAGAACTAACTGACACAAACATATAGAAATTTTTTACTAAGAGAAATACAAAATTTATGCAACAGCAGTGAACCCTTATGTACCCATTACCCGGCTGCAAAATGCATCCGACGTTTATGGTGAAATCTCCTTTCAGTGGAAACACTAACCATACCCTCACTTCTCCCCTGGACACCTTTGGGTGATAAGACTACACAGCTAAGTTTCTCGCTAATGTGTTTTTAATCAATTACTTCTACAATGTACCGGTCATATATTACTCACAACTTAAACTCCTACTCACCCTGTCCTTATACTTTAATACTAAAAACGAAACAATCTCCAATCCTTTCACCTAATATCCACACTTCCTACCGAATCTTGTTTTTGTTTTCTGTCTTTTCCTAAACTTTAACAATCTAGTCTAGCCTCCTCCCTCCCAAACGACGATCCAAGCCAGCAAGGCAAAGTTAATGTAAGAGAAAAGTCAGACACACACGCACGTACACACGCACACGTGTTAACTCTGTATAAAGAACAGCGCTTGCTATACATCACGTGCCAGTTTTTACTAGAAAGGAAATCATTATTCAAAAAATGTTAAGAGTTGATGCAAATTTATAGGGCAACAGTGCTGAGTGACAGACATCTGTGGTAGGGTAATGCTAGGCTGTTTCTTGCTTTGTTGATTCAACAATCAGCACTGAATGTCTTCTGTTCTAATTTATTTTAACTTCTGCTTAATTAAATGCATAAAAGAACTAATGTGTTGGATTTGGGGATTTAAAATGACTTTCACCCAGCTGTTTTTAAATGCACTAGGAAATTTCTTGAATATAATTGTTCTTTTAGAGGCAAAAAAGCAGACTGTAACCATGACATTCACACAGAGGGGAATTATCACCTAGTGACACTAGCTGACAACTTCTAAATAGTAATTCCCATTCAGAGTGTGAAAGGCATTCCAGGACTTCTCCAGCTACCTCAGGAGGGGATAGAAAAATTGCAAAAAGGAAAGGTCAGGATAAAATTATTTTAAATTCCTTTGTAACGAACTCAACAAGCAGGTGCTCAGTTTGCTAAATAAACAGAATCCAGCAGCGCATCAGGCTAACTTTTTGGGAAATTAAAGGATCTTCTACTACCCCATCCTAATTAAAAAAAAAAAATACAGTATGGGATTCCAAAATGGCTTTAAATACATTAGGTAACAGTAAAAGCCAAATATGAGAGAGGGAGGAAACGGAGCTCGGTATCCAGATGTTTGCACTCAAGTCAACATTTACACGTCTATCTCAAGATATACTCAGTGGGTTGGTTTCTGTCATGCACAAAATCATGTTTCTTTTTCCTACTACTACTATTTAACCTAAGGAATTTACATGCTACTCACCCCAACCCTCCCATCCAACCAAGTGTTGCTCAGAGTTCGTAACTAAACAGAAGAACATGTAGACCTACATTTTATAGTCAATCTGATCCTAATGCTGAGTTAGCACTCAATACCAGCAATGAATTACAGGAACGTCTATCATACAGTATCCTTGCTTTGCAGACTGAAAGATCACAATGGAAGCCCAACTTCGTAAAGTCTCAACCTGGTATTTTATATCCCAGGGGACCGTTCAGGTTCTTGGTTATTTACCAAAATAAATAAATAAATAAATAAATAAAGAGTCTAAGCCAGAGGTTTGGCAAGAACCTTAGCCAAGCTGTTAATCCACAGACATGTCAAGTACGTTCAAAAAGCACAAAATGCTGGCTTTCCATGCAGGGACAACTTCTGTTTCACTTGCAGACATAACTTGTTTAGACTCCAAAATACAAGGAACTGCAGGAAACAGTTTTCTCTGCGAAGCAGTCATCCCACGTCAGGAAAAATTCTAAGACCTGAAACAGAATAATTAAACCACAATCCATCATGTTCTCAAACCAAGGCCAAAGTAAGCACTGCCTTACCTGGCCGGAGTCTTCTGGTCTTACTAAGTTTCTACTTCACATCTCTTTCAAGTTAGGGAAAGCCTGCAGAGGGCTGGGATTTCAACGACCACAACACTAACAAAAAAATGCCAAATTTCTCCATGTTGTGACATCTTGAACCAATACTAATGCCTCTGACCAGGACACAGAAAAAAAAAAATCAGTGGGGCTGAAAGAGATTTTAAACACTCTGCCTCCCACAGTTAAGTCCCCTTCTGGAAGGTTTATATTTCGTGCCAGAGAGGTTAATGAGTTTAGTGGCTCTCCACTAGGTCTAGCTTTGGAGTTTTGCCATATGTGAAGCAGAGATAAGCAAGAAAAAGATGTGGAGCTGATCAATATGGCGGCAGATAATGCCATTTTGAACACCGATTACAAGTCCACAGTGCTTTGTAACATAATTTAAACAAATATAACAAAATGGACTCCTACCAGGCAAAGTGCTCTTAAAAATAACTTAGGTGTGTCTGAAAGCCACAGTGCCATTTTGAGATCCCTGGGAACTAGTTAATTCTCTGACATCTTTAGATGACAACCTGCTGACCTGAAAGAGGTAACAAATTAAAAAAAAAAAAATGATTTCAGGATAAGTCAATCCCCTCCAGGGTCTTCCCAAGTTTCTCAACATTAGCCACTAACCTATATACCAAGTCCCAACTCAACGCAATCCATTCAGATTCAACTCAAGAAAAGCCAACACTGAAAGAGTTTACTGCAGAGCAAGCCCAGTGTTGAGTTTTTCAACATCTTCCAAGACCCTATGTATGAGGCAGGTATTTATTCCCATCAAAGAAACGTGGGGACTGCTATGGTCTGAATGTGTCTGCCCCAAAATTCTTATGTTGAAATTCTACCCCTCAAAGTGAGAAAATGTATTAAGAGGTGGGGCTGCAGGGAGGTGCTTAGGTCAAAAAGGCAGAGCCATCATGACTTAGATCAGTGCCTTTAAAAAAAAGAAGGGAGGGCACGTGGGGGTTGCAGCTAAGCTGGTTAAGTGTCCAACTCTTGATTTTGGCTCCGGTCATGATCTTAGGGTTCATGAGATTGAGCCCCGCATTGGGCTCCATGCTGACACACAGAGCCTGTTTGGGATTCTGTCTCTCCCTCTCTCTGACCCTTGCCTGCTCTTTCTCTCAAAATAAATGAACATTAAAAAAAAAAATTAAAAAAGAGGTCCCAGAGCATTGGTTCATCCCTTCTACCATCTCAGAACTTCTACCATCTCAGAACTCCATAAAGCCCTATGAACCAGAAAATGGGCCTCATCAGACAGTGCATCTAATAGCAGGGCCCACATTCCCTGGACTCCAGAACTGAGAGAAATTAATCTGTTTATAAGCCATCCAGTTTATGGTATTTTTTTGTTCAGGCAGCCTAAAGGGACTGAAACTACTTCTCAACAAGGGTGAACAAAGCTGTCCAAGGTCAAACAGGCCATGAGCAAGGATTTGGACAGAAATCTAGGTCAGCTGGGCTCCAGAACTGAGGTCTGTAACCTCCCTATCAAGCCTCCACCTCTTCCGCAAAAGGAGCAGCCCCATCTCCCCACCTCCATTGAATCTGCCTCCATTCACCGAGGGCTCCCTCCCGGTCCTACCTGCCATCTCTTCATATCGCCCAACCAGCCGTCTGTGATGCCGGGTGGGCCACATGCCAGTCTGTGTCCAGCACAGATGACCGTTGTGACAATGGAGGGCACATACCTCCAACAGGAATAGTGTCCTACGGAATGTGAAGAGAACCCTGCCCATTGCGGGTCCAAGCAGAAAACCCCGTGCATCCAAAGAGAACAAAAGGGCAAGACAGTCAACCACTCAACAGTAGAGTTCCAGTGTAAACTAGGGAAACAGGCTCCCTGAAAAAGACACCGAGCTGTGATCAACTGTGGCACTGAGTCTGTGAGGACCGGAAGGAAGGACAGGCAGAGGCACCCCTGCAGACACTGTGAGCCACAGGCACACAGTGGATTGTGACTGCAGCCGTCACTCTGAGTGTGCTCAACATTCCCTCTGGGCCCTTCACATGGAGACCAGCATCTCTGCGTGCCAAGCCGGAATCAGGCTGTCTGACCCAATGCTGGGTGCCAAGCCGGAATCAGGCTGTCTGACCCAATGCTGGGCTCTCAGTGAGCAACTCTACACCATGAAACCCATCCATCAATCCCACGGGAAATGAAGCACTGAAAAATCTATGAAACTAACCCTTCTGGTGCTTTCTGTTTTGATTACACAAGCTCGGTCCCCTCTTAACCTAAAAAGTCAAAATTTTATTTATTTATTTATTTATTTATTTTTATTTATTTCTAGGAGAGAGAGAGAGAGACAGCGTGAGCAGGGGAGGGTCAGAGAGACAGGGAGTCACAGACTGAAACAGGCTCCAGGCTCTGAGCTGGCAGTCAGCACAGAGCCCGACGCGGGGCTCGAACCCACGAACCGCGAGATCATGACCTGAGCGAAAGTCGGACGCTTAACCGACTAAGCCACCCAGGCGCCCCAAAGTCAAAATTTTAAATAACCAACCCCAGAGAGCAGCCAGCAACCTTCACTCATGAGTATCTAGAAGGACGTGTCAATAACAAAGGTGCAATGGGTAGTATTAGTTTTACCAGGGGACAAAACCATAATTAGAAAGCATTTCTGTATTAACTAAAGTTCAGCATAATCAGTGGGCCTAAGAAAACTAGGCCACCACTGATTTAATATACACTAAGTATTCTGTGAATTACGTGTCCCCAAAAAGATTTATGCTGCAGTTCACAATAATTTTAGATAAAGAGGAGCCTGTATGGTGGAGTGAATCCTCTTAGTAAATGACAGCCTAGTGTAACATACTTTAGAGTCTAAAACATCATCTCTTGAAAATGTTAGAAAGTCACGTTTGTTGCGATTTTATACAAGATGAAGCTCCAGGAAGTGGCTACAATGTTCAGCAGAGGGTAATACTAGCAAAGTAACCTTTTAAAGAAAATGATAAAACCATAAAACCAATTAAAGCCCTTGACATTACCTCTAATATTTTTTTTAATGTGCATAATTTCTGATTTGACAAAAGAAACTCATTTCTTGTTTTCTCCCCCTCCCCCCAACTCCACCTTGAGCCACTGTGTTGTAAGAAGCCACCCCACATGTTGCCATTTGCCACCTACAAAACTAGGCCCATCAGTTTCTATTCTGAAGCCATTACAGAAAAGCAGGAAGAAGGGAACCTTTCAGAGCACCATTTCCAAATTTTGCAAGGAGGAACAGCCCACTTTGTTGAGTAATGCCGTCCACGCTCATTTTCCATCTCTGCAGCACCTTAACTACACGCTCCCTGACAACTGTCTCTCAATCTACTTTGCTACACTCTCTCCAATGTTTCATGTGTTTATCTGTTCCTTTCCCCGCTCCCAGAATTGCTAGAATGCCCCAAGGAACAGGGGTGTTCTAGGAACGTCTCAACATCCACCATAACACTGAGAACGACACTAAATACTCACACCCTCAATGTAGGAGATGAACGTGAACAAAATTGTACTCGAAAGTTTGCAGAATTCTGATGATTTTTATTTACCTCCACAAGTTTTCTGGATGACACACGTGGAGGAAGATGATGAAGACCATCTTGCGGCGGGGTGGGCAAGACGATAAATATTTTAGGCTTGGTGGGCCAATGTGTTTGCTGCAACCATTCAACTCTGCCATTTTAGGAAGGAAAACAGCCACAGACAGTGAGTCAACAAACAGGCATGGCTGTATTCCAATAAAACTGCATTTATAAAAATACACAGTGGCCCAGATGTTTGTTTGCTGAGATATGGTTTGCCAAGCCCGGGTCTTATGGATCAAGTCTTGGAATCGGCAGAAATAAGGTTATCAACGAGTAGTCAACGTGCCACTATTAGCTAGAGAACTCTGGGCAAGTTGCTTAACTTCTCTTTGCTTCAGTTTCCTTCTTGATAAAATGCAGAGAGAGTGGCTGGAGTGACAGAACCTCCCTAGGAGGAGTGTTCTGAGAAGCAAGTGATTTAATAGAGGGAAAGTGCTTAGAACAGTAGCTGGCACACAGTAAGTACCAGAAGTTGGCCACGAGCATTGTTTTTAATGTGACTACTCTCATGATCCAACAACCGGCATCAAATATTTATATTTTTATTTCTGGTACACTTATGTCAAAGATGCCAGACGTTACAGTGAAAGTCAGAAAGAGGTCTGCTTCCCATCCCTGTGTCAGTGCTTATGCATCTCAGAAATAGAAATCTGTAGAGATTAATAGGGGTTAAAGGGTTATGTCAAATACATCACCTATGCAACCCAAATTTGGCTTCCTGGGGATACGTAGAAACTTTTGAGCTCATTGGTGATTGTCTGAGGCTTTGAGGTCTTCTACTAGGATTGGTAGTCACAGGAGACAGTTCTGCTATCATTTCCAAGTCCATCCTAAAGCGATTAATGTTGGTTTAAGCCAACAGGAAGGAGCAGACAGCTGGTTTTAAATGTGAGAAGCACCTTTTAAAGCACCAACTTAATAAGTAAAAAGGGGGAGGGAAAGACACTATCATTATTCAATATTTATTAAGTATCAGAAGTAATATTAAGTTGGAGTGCCTGGGTGGCTGAGTCAGTTAAGTGTCCAACTTTGGCTTAGGTCATGATCTCATGGCTGGCGAGTTTGAGCCCTGTGTCAGGCTCTGTGCTGACACCTCGGAGCCAGAAGCCTGCTTCTGATTCTGTGTCTCCCTCTCTCTCTCTCCCTCCCGTGCTCGTACTCTGTCTCTCAAAAATGAATAAACATTAAATAAAAAATATTTTTTAAAGAGGTAATGTTAAACTGAAGTCATTCCTTCATTCCATTTTTGGCCAAAGGAAAAATCTAACATTAAGCTTTGTTATGTAGCTTTCTATCAATGGTCAAAGGCAAATGTGTCTGGAAGCATCCTTGGTATCACAGGTAGGGACATGGGGGAGAGGCTAGTGGCATCTACTAGGTAGAGGGTCAGGGATGCTGCTAAATATTCCACAGTGTCCAGAGCGAACCCCACAACACAGAATTATCCAGTCTAAAATAGCAATGGTGGTGAGGTTGTGCTAACACCCTGAATTGCAGGAAAAAACAGGAGCTAGAACATCACCAGCCAGGTACACAGGGCGTATCATTCCATTTCAGCTCTTCAATAACTCAGGCAGAGCTGGTTTTCCTTCTGTCCCCTGGCTCACACAGAAAAAGACAGCACAGCCTCCCAAGTATCAGCAGAGAACTGAACATAAGCTTGTCAGGTTCACCACACGCCCTTCCCAGAAGTGGAAATTATTTGCCAAATGAAGACTGGTGGGTTAAACTTAAGGGAAATAAGATATCCAAAGTCCTGAACTGCTATCAAAAGCGAGTCCCTGTCACCGTCAGGCCCAGAAGTAATTCAGACGGATAGCAGGAGAGGAGAAATCTCATCACCTTCCCACCGGTAAGGAGACTTCTGCAGCGCTGCAGCGACGCCCTTGATCTTGACCAGCCAGCATAAGAGGAACAGGTTTTATTGAGCACCTGGGAGTTTATTACACTCTGCAGCTCGTTCTCCTTTATAGGATTTTCTGCCCAAACTCAATAGCCACCAGCATTCTGGAGAGGTTAACATCATTCTTTATTTACCAAGTAAGATGCCCCAGCCACCTGTCTCTGGTTCCCAGCATAATTAGCCGTTTTGTTCCGCAAAAATACATGAAGTCTTTAAGAGCCAGACTTCTAGTCCTTTCCAGTTTCGGGACTTCTCCAATTCACCCATAAAATTTCCACTGAAGCTGCTTCAAATGAAGCTTCAGCTTCAACTGCGCATCTGAGTTTTCAGAAAAATAAAACCTTTCATTTATATCCACAAATGTATAGATCCAAGTACCACAGGAGACCAGACAATGTATTCTTTGGATCCCCATTTCTTACCACTTCTGGGTCTCAATTTCTGAATGGCAGAAAGGTAGGGACTCAGGTGGTCAAGATTACTCCCACCCCCTACTACACAGGATTTTCTTTATTTTTTATTTTTTATTTTTTTTATTTCTCGGAGAGAGAGAGAGAGAGAGAGAGACAGTGTGAGCAGGGGAGGGTCAGAGAGAAAGGGAGGCACAGACTCTGAAATAGGCTCCAGGCTCTGAGCTGGCGATCAGCACAGAGCCCGACGCAGGGCTCGAACCCACGAACCGCGAGATCATAACCTAAGCGAAAGTCAGACGCTTAACCGACTAAGCCACCCAGGCGCCCCTACACACGATTTTCTTTCTTCAGAATTCCACCCCCCAACCACAAGCACAGAGATTCAAACCAGAACAAAAGTGGACATTAAATCTGAATTTCCCCATGAGGGTCTCACCCAAACAAGAGTGATACTGATAGCAGCACTAAGATTTATCAGAAAACTCCATCTGCCAGAAGTACCAAAAAAAAAAAAGAAAGAAAGAAAAAAAAATACACTAACACAAAAAAAGGAAAGGTACAGACAGAAAATTCCTACGCAGTACCTTCCCAATATGCTTCTTTTACCGCCCCGCCCAAACTATCTTTCCTAAGTACTATGTACAGCACAAAGGGAGAATTGTTCTTATTGAACATACGAATTTGTCCTAAGCCACTTTATGGAAGCCATCTTAGTGAAAGAAACACGTGGAGGTGCCCTTGGACAGAAAACAAAGGAGGAGTCAAGGTCCACCAGTATCCAGAACTCTGCTCAAGGCCACCCCGGGGAGACGGAGGGCTGGGGCTTCCTGCTGCAACATTATCTTCCTGGAAATGGGAGGTGTGTGACGTCAGCTAGACTACAAAGAGCATGGAGAGTGGGAACTTGGTGATATTCCACTTAATATGATCCGGATGTGAAGCCAAATCCAGCAGTTCACTTTGTGAATTCATGACCAACAAACTGAAGAAGTAAATTACACTTCCTAATTCCATCACAACAGAAAGGACCTGACCAAAAACTTCACATTCATTTTCTGACCCACACAATCAAAATTAAGTCTGAGGATTTTGTAAAATACGTGCCCATCTCCTGGAGGCCAGACATTTTAGGATGTTTACTTTCTCTGTCTCTTCCAGTAACCTTCCAAGGTTATTTATCCCCATTATACAGAATAGGATACTGAGGCTCAAAAAAGACGGTCATCTGCTCACAAATCACACAATGATGTTCGTTCATTCGCTCAACAAATATCCACTGAAAATCTTTCATGTTCTACAACATCAGGCCTTCAGAAGGGAATGACACAGACACACCTTGGCCTTTATGGTGATGATGATCTTCTAAGTGGCAAAGCCAGATTTCATTCCAAGTTTAGTGGACTGCCACTGTCCGTGCGCTTTCCAGTGGTTTTGAAAATTAAGTAAATGAGTCACAACAGACTTAGAGATTAATCAGAAGCAATTCCTGTATTCCGCATCTACGGCACCTGCTTTGCCCTCCCTCATTCACCTGCACTCCTGCTGACCGACAGTCATGTGAAACAAGTCACCATCAAGAAGTCTTAGTTGGGAGGTCTTTAAAGACTGCTATTGTAACATATCTTCCTTACGCATAGAAAGTACCAATTCTAACACTACAACATTACCCTTTCCGTTCCTAGAAAGCAAAACCTCTCCCAGGGTTTGAACACTATTGGTCCCCAAAGGGAATATCAAGTAGAGGAATTCAAGGAGGGCTTCAGGGATGATTAATTGCTCCTATTGTATTAACGATCTATTACTGTGTGAAAAATGATCCCATAAGATCGCTGCCTCTAAGAACATTCATTATCACACAGTTTCTCTGGGCCCGGGATTCTAGAGCAGTTGGGCCAGAAGTTCTGGCAACAGGATCCCTCCTAAGGCTTCAATCAAGGTATCAGATAGGGGACAGTCATGTGAGTATCTGACATAAGACGGAAGATACACTTCCAAACTCACTCACATGAGGCTCACTCCATTCCTCACCACTGGACCTCCCCCACTGGCTGCACGAGTGTCTTTACAACATGGCAGGTGTCTTCCCCCAGAGTGAGTGACCCAAGGGAGGACGTCGCTCCAGACAACTTGTTGCTAAAGTCATTGCCACTTTCCCCTTATTCTGTTCAGTAAAGGTGAGTCACTGAGTCCAGTCCATACTCAATACAAGAATTAAGCTCCATCCTGAGTGGCTAAAATGAGCAAATCAGAGGACTCTAGATGCTGACGACGATGTGGAGAAACGGGCACCCTCCTACACTGTTGGTGGGAGTGTAAACTGGTGCAGCCCCTCTGGAAAACAGTGTGGAAGTTCCTCAGGAGACTAACAATAGAACTCCCCTAGGACCCAGCAATAGCACTGCTAGGAATTTACCCACGGGATACAGAAATGCTGATGCATAGGAGCACATGTACCCCAATGTTCATAGCAGCACTCTCCACAATAGCTAAAACATGGAAAGAGCCTAAGTGTCCATCAATGGATGAATGGATCAAGAAGATGTGGTTTATCTATACCATGGAATACTACATGGCAATGAGAAACAATGAAATCTGGCCATGTGTAGCAACATGGATGGACCTTGAGGGTGTTATGCTGAGCAAAGTAAGTCAGGCAGAGAAGGACAGATACCATATGTTTGCACGTATAGGTGGATCAGGAGGAACTTAATGGAGGACGATGGGGGAGGAGAAGGGGAAAAAATAGTTGGGGAGAGGGAGGGAGGCAAACCATGAGAGACTCCTGAATGCTGAGAACAAGCTGAGGGCTGATGAGGGTAGGGGAGAGGGGAAGGGGGGTGATGGGCATTGAGGAGGGCACTTGTGGGGATGAGCACTGGGTGTTATATGGAAACCAACTGGAGAATAAACTATTTTTAAAAAAAAATTAAGCTCCAGCTCCTGAAAAGAGGATCTAAGAATTTGTGGGCATACTTAACATGACTATGACCTTATAATTCTATCCAAAACAAGAAGAAACCAGATCTTCAGGAGAGTTCAGGCTTATTAACTACAAATCTAGATCTGGAAGATAAGTTTAGATGGTTTCTTTCCCCACCCCACCCCCAAGGCCTTGGCGACTGGGACCTTATTCACAAGGACCTTCCACAACCCTCCGTACTCCCAGACAGGCACAGCCCCCAAACCCCGGTTTCCCACAGTCTGGGGAGGAGGGCAGGTCAGGCTGTGATGCCTACTCTCTACTCTCATCTTAGGGACAATCCAAGGGAAGAGCCCCTCTCCTCTCTCCTCTCAGCTCCAGACAAAGGCTGTCACTGCAGGAAAGGTCCTGCATCTTCTACCATCTCCAGTGGGTGTGGCCCCAGGGGCAGGTTAACTGGATGGTTGCCATTCCCGACAACCCCCTGCCCATCTCTTCCAGGAACATCCTCTACTCCGGGATGGCTTGTTCTAATTAGCGTAGACTCATTCCTTCACCCAGGTCAACACCCAGACCTTCCCCATGGAGGCGCCATCCTTCCTGTGCACAATCTCCACAAGGAGGAGGTACAGGGGTCTACTCCGCCCACTTGGTACAGACCAGGTACTTGGCCGAGTCGTGTGAGCCCTCACGGTCACCAGGGATTGGTCTTGTCACTGATGCATAGCCTGGAGAATGTTCTCAGTGTACCCCGCCCCTGGGGGCACTGGCAAGCACTGAATTCCCAGAGGAAGCAACAGACCCCAGGCTGGGGCAGCATCCCAGACAGCGGAGGTGCATTTTAAAAGATTCCAGTCCCTCCACTGCAATTCTCACTGTGCCCCCCGCCTCCCGCCCCCCACCAACACCGTGCGTGACCATGTGACAAGGGAACAATGGGTACCTGGAGCACCTAGCTTTTCCCCAAGGACAATTATTGGTCTTCTTCCTGGGGTCTTTCCACGGCACTCCAGGGCTCCCCTAGACATGCGTGGATTGATCTGCTCACCAGATGTAGGTGAGCTACACCAAAGCGTATATGATAACAAGGAAAGAGAATCATATTTGATGAGGCTATCAGTCCTAGTGCTTATTAAAATTTAAATTATCAACATTTGGAAAGACACTGTAAGGGCCTGGAGTTTTGTTTTTTTGTTTTGTTTTAACAGACCAGTGTTCTTAAGTCATTATTCTCTTTTCCACAATCACATTTCAAAACTAGCTAATAGGGGGCTGGGATTTTATGTGTCTAGGGCTGCAAGCTTTACGTAAAAATATTAATATCTATGCACAAATGAGTATTTACCCTTTACTTGCTATATGGGGGAGAGAAGCAAGGAAGTTTAAAAACAAAGTACTTCATGCCCTGCAAAGTAAAAGGGGTTGGATTTAGAAACAAAAATGAAATAAACTTCTCTTCAATTTCTAGTGTTCCTGATATTTATTGCATGATAAAATGTCTCAGCCTAGAAAGAGTCATTCACCAAAGATGCCATAATTCTAAGAAATACTCAGTCGCATAAATGCTTACATATTCTAAACTGCCTTAGGCAGCCAGATAAATAACATACATACAGGCATAAGAAAGAGCATATAAAAACTAGGAGAATAAGATATTCACCTAAGAATTGTTACTCCTTCAGCCAGAAATAACTTCTCTTAAAAAAAAAAAAAGGCAAACCTTCATAAGAAGTGTAAAACTTCAGACGTGCACAGTCTTGACAATCAGTAAGTCCAGTTATAATTTTTTAATATTTATTTTGAGAGAGAGTGACAGAGCTGGAGTGGCAGAGGAGCAGAGAGGGAGACACAGAATCCGAAGCAGGCTCCGGGCTCCAAGCTGTCAGTACAGAGCTGGACACGGGGCTCAAACCTGCAAATTCTGATATCATGACCTGAGCCAAGGTCAGCCACTTAACTGACTGAGCCACCCAGGGGCCCCCCCAGCTACCTACTTTTTAAAATGAGGAGGAAAATACTCAAACACTTGTTTAATGAACTGGTTAAGATTCCCTAGGTCCAATAGTTACCGCCACCATCACCATGTGAATACTGTGTGGTACTAAATCAGATGTTGCTCTACAGGGTCCCCTGGACTGACCCATTTAATTCCTGTGTCAATACCATGAGGCAGGGAGGACTATCACCCCAATTTTAATGAAGAGGAACTGAGGTTCAGAGAAGCTAAATAACTTTCCCTCCCACGAGTTCCATAAGCGTTAGGCAATCCAGGTTCAGAGTACAGACTATTCCATTCTATACTCTTCTGCGTGCTACGCTGCAGCTTACAGCCTACACAAAAGGCCTGTCTTGATGAGTGCATGGGTAGGCTTTGGGTTAGATCTACCTGCCAGCCAGAAAAGAAACTTAACACACAACTCACTACCTCTGCATTGCCTTTAGAAATCACAGTGAATTTCCCACCTGCACTAAAATCCCAGAAACAATCCTGTCAGGTTCACAGTGATCTACTACACGTTTCCAGAATTTCATTCTCCCTCATACTACCCTCATGGTGTCTGCCATGCAACGCCGTGCCCTCTCTATACACCAATTTACTCTTATTGTAAAAATCATCTCTTTCAAGTGAACTTTCTTTTTTAATGTTTTTTTTTATTTCTGAGAGAGAGAAAGAGACAGTGTGAGCAGGGAGAGTCAGAGAGAGAGAGAGATACAGAATCTGAAGCAGGCTCCAGGCTCTGAGCGAGCTGTAAGCACAGAGCCTGGCGCGGGGCTCAAACCCACGAACTGTGAGATCATGACCTGAGCTGAAGTCGGACGCTTAACCGACTGAGCCACCCAGGAACCCCATGAACTATTTATTTTTAACAGAAACTTTACATTATGCATCCAGAAGTGGAAAATGGTGCCATTTGCTTTAGGTAAACAGGTACTGAAAAGACATCCATCACGACACTTCCCCAGTGAGTCCAGACACAACTTCAGAATCCTTGACACAGTGACCCAAGCGGTCTCAACCTACTAATCACCCATGACACTCAAAATTAAATCTGCTGGCCTTATCAGATTGAATCAAATCCACTTTGGGGCAGAGGAAGAACTTGACACTTAAGGTTAAAAAAAAAAAAGTTTATGTGCCTACGCTTTTTTGGGTAGCAAATGCTCAAAATCAGAATTCCGACTCCCATTTTTTAGCTCTTTGCTGCTGCATCCTACCGCCCGGAGAAACTATCTGCAAAGGCGCTTTCACTTAAAGAAGCATACACAGCACCATCAAACCATCTTCCTCTCCAATGAAGCAGAATGTGGTCCGTCAAGAGCTCCCGAAAATTGAACTAGAAAATACTGAGCTGAGTGGCACTGTTTGGACTTGCACAATCATAGCCTTTGTCGATGAAAGCAAACATACATTTTATATGCCTCTATGAAGCCCTGAGAACATCTAATCAAACCGACAGCTGTGGAGCTAAGAAATAAAACCACCAGCACCCCGTCTTTGATGTTCATCAGGCCATGCTTCAGAACCCTTATAAGCAGGGATCAGCAAGTCTTTAAGGCTGCAGGAGCCCCAGGGTGCCCCTGCCAGGCCTTGGGCACCATCAGAGAAAGGGGATCAAGGACCAGGGTCGGGAAAGCACAGCGAGCTCCTGCTCCCAAGTAGAAGGCTGTCAACGGCAATTCCCAAAGACATCTTCCAAAGCAAGCCATGGGAACAAGTGTTTTCATCCCTGGTCTGAAAGCAGACTCAAAAGTTAAGTGCCGCAGGCATGATGGGCAGAATCCATGAGGTCTACAACGTCTCCTGAGTTCTTAATTGGAGATGATCTTTTCTTGGCTGCAGCAAAGAAATACAGGCCAGACAGCCAAGATAATGACCATGAGACTCACTCTAGTAAAAAGACTCGAGTAAACTCACTCTTTCATTCTACAAATATTGCACCTATTAGGTTCTGGCTGCTAGAATAGAGCAATGGAATAAACAAGGAATCAAATACCTGACTCTCAAAGACGTAGCATCCTGGCTGGGGAAATCTACAGCAAAACAAACCTTTATCTCAATGATAAGTGATAAAAGGAAAACAAAATTTGAAAGCACAAGTGTGATAAGTGAGACATTTGACTCATATTGTGGAATGGAGGAACGAGCCAAATTGTCATCCAACTTTGCCAAGGTCACACAGAACGATTACTGGCAAAGCCAGCTTCCTGGCTGTAGGAGCAATCCAGGCTCATAGCCATGACGACACACTGCCTCCTCTAACCCTGTGTCTATTGAGACCTAACCTAGTCACTGGCCTGGGACACCCCTGCATCATGGACATCTGGATTACGCAAAGCTGCAACATGACCAGCCCCAAACCTACAGGCACTGGTATCTGCTTAATCCAGGCAAAACATTCCCATTCTGGCCACTTTTGCAGCCCCTAAAATTTAGTTAAGGTCTCTTTCCCTCCCATCTTGGAGCTCTCGTATTCCAAACATCTCCTCCAAAGAGCTGTCTGTCCATGGGGTGAGTACCCAGTGTGCGTGCTCAGGAAAGTACAGTAACCACAACCCTCACGTCACCAACAGCGGCAAGGCCAGGCCAAGTGAACCCCAGCTGCTCGGCAGTGCCCTTCTCAGCAAGCCAAGCACAGCCACCTGCCTTCCCCACTGACGCTTGCCACCCATCCACCTAAGGACAGAGAGGACCGCACGGTGCTCAGCAGCCACGAACAGCACTCTCCGCGGAGGACAATCCAAATGCTCACTGTGAATAACGGCTTTAAAGCCTCCTGCATTCATTTCATTCATAGTCAGTTGATTTCATTTTGAGCTAAGAAAAGTGGAGGGCTGGGAAACAGCACCTTCAAACAACACTAGGGCACAAGGAATCCCAAGAAAACAAACTGACGATAAATGTACAATGATGTAGCTGCAAGCATGGAAGCTTCACAAGCTTCACTGTTCTATTCTGGGCGCCTGGAGCATACAGTGGGTTGTTAAGTAAGACCTGGGGAATAAGTAAAAACATTGCTTACAATCGCAAAAAAATAAAAAATTAAATAAAGGCTATGAAACCAGAAACAGATTTTTTAAAAAATGAAAGAAAATGTGTTCAATATTCAAGAATTCTAAATATGACCAGCAAACCCGTCTCCTATCTTGTGGAACGGTCAGTCAGCTCTTTGTGATTCACAGGTAAACCGGGGGCTAGGCAAGCATTTCAATTCTCTCACTGCTGATCTCTGAGACGAGGCCAATTCTGTGTCGCCTTACCTTCTGCATCAGGGGAAGGATGCTCAGGAAATACAAACTCAAAAGAAAGGAAACCCTTTCAGGAAACGAATGACATCAACAGTTAAAAGAGTGAAACGGCCGAACTGTGTAACCAGGTATTAGCACACATCAACTTGAATATGCCTTTCAGAAATACTGAGTATAACTGACATGTCTTCTTAACTAAGAGGTTTCAATAATAGCATTCATTTAACCTACGCTTTTAAGCACCTACTACATGCTAGTCATTACCCTAGGAACATATGATACAGGCACACCTCAGAGATATGGTGGGCTCAGTTCCAGCCCACTGCAGTAAAGCAAACACCAGAATAAAGTGAGCCCAATTAATTTTTTGGTTACCCAGCTTATTAGTTATTAGTGTATTAGCTTACACTAACACCGTAGTGTCTTAAATGGTCAATAATATGTCTAAATGAACAATACATATATACGCCTCATTTTAAAAATTCTTTATGCTGGGACGGCTGAATGGCTCAGTTGGTTAAGCATCCAACTTCGGCTCAGACCATGATCTTGCCGTTCGTGGATTTGAGCCCCGCATCGGGCTCTGTGCTGACAGCTCGGACAACCTGTTTCAGATTCTGTGTCTCCTTCTCTCTCTGCCCCTCCCCTGCTCATGCTCTGTCTCTCTCAAATAAATATTTTAAAAAATTAAAAATACTTTATGCTAAACAGTGCTAACCCATCATCTGAACTTTCAGCAAGTTGTAAATCTTTTTGCTGGTGGAGGGCCTGGCTCAATGTCGATGCCTGTCGATGCTGACGTAGCAGGGTGGTAGCTGCAAGTCCGCGGTGGCTGACGCAATCTCTTAACATAAGACAACGTGTGCTACATTAATTGACTCTTTCCTTCATGAAAAATGTCTCTGTAGCATACGATGCTGTTGGAGAGCATTTTACCCACAGAACTTCTTTTGAAACTGTAGTCCATTCTCTCAAACCCGGCTGCTGCTGTATTAATTAAGTTTATGTAATGTTCTAAATCTTTTGTGTCATTTCCACAGTCATCATGGCATCCCTGCACTTTCATGTTATAGAGATGGCTTCTTTCCTAAGACCTCATGAGCCAACCTCTGCTAGCTTCAAACTTTTCTGTAGCCCCCTACCTCTCAGCCTTCACAGAACTGAAGACTTAGGGCCTTGCTCTGAATTGGGCTTTAGCTTGTAGCTGATTTGATCCTCTATCCAGACCACTAAAACTTTGTGCATATCGGCAACACGGCTGCTTTGCCTTCTTGCCATTTGTGTTCACTGGAGAAGCACCTATAAGGTCCTTCAAGAACTTTGCCTTTGCATTCACAACTTGGCTAACGGGTGCAAGTTTCTGACCTGGCCCGGCTTTCGCTTTCAACAGGCCTTGATCACTAAGCTTAATCATTTCTAGCTTTTAATTTGAGACGCATGCAAATGGTTTCTTTCACCTGAACATTTGGCGGCCATTGTAGTGTTATTAATTGTAGGGTAAAGGGCCTGATTTCAACAGTGCTGTGACTTGGGGAATAGGAAGGCCCGGGGAGAGAGAGAGAGATGGGAACAGCCTTATGGTGAAGCCGTTCAACACCCTACATGGGCGTGGCCCGTAGTGCCCCCCAAACAATTACAACAGTAACATCAAGGATCACTGATGACAGATAGCAGCTACATCTGTGGTGAGCATAACACTGTACAGACTTGAATACCTAGATTGTACACCTGAAACTGACACATTATGTGTCAACTATACTGCCTTTTTGAAAAACAATCACTGATCACACATCTCCATGACAGATACAATTAACGAAAAACTTTGAAATATTACAAGAATTACCAGAATGGGACACAGAGACCCAAAGTGAACAAATGTTCTCCACAGACCTGCTGGGCACAGGGTTGCTACATCTTCAATCTGTAAAACAGCACAGTATCTGCAAGGCGCAATGAAATGAAGCGCAATACAATGACCTGTGCCTGTGTAAGAATGAATAAAAGTGATACAGTCCTTGTCAATCTTACCTTAATCCAGAGTAAAGGGAGATCATGAACAGGTCAACAAATACACGAAAGGCATAACTTGCAAATACGGCTGACTGCTGGGAAGACAATCATCAGTGATGAAATAAAGAGAAGCAGGGAGGGACAGAATACTTATTGCTGTCATCGAGAGGCAGCGCTGGGCACAGGTACAACTCTGGAGAGACGTGGCATGGGACTCCGAGACCCCTTCCCCCAACGCCACCTGCACGAGGACTCATTAGGCAAGTAGGGGCCCTTTTGCCCCACATCTCAGCAAGCTGGTAACAAAACACAGACAAACCTTCCTTTGCGGGCGGTTCAAACCATACAAATTCCGGGCCATGTGCAAGAACCCCAGATAGAAAGGTCAACAGACCAGAAAGACATTAGAAACGTACACTCACCTAAAACTAGAGCCTTGAAATTAATGAAGCAAAAACGGGCAGAATTCCATCTATATCTATCACCTGAGCATACTATTAAGACTTGAGGGGTGCCTGGGTGGCTCAGTTAAGCGTCTGACTTCGGCTCAGGTCATGATCTCACAGTCCGTGGGTTCAAGCCCCGCATCAGGCTCTGTGTTGACAGCTCAGAGCCTGGAGCCTGCTTCGGATTCTGTGTCTCCCTCTCTCTCTCTGCCCCTTCCCTGTTCATGCTCTGTCTCTGTCTCTCAAAAATAAATAAACATTAAAAAAAATTTTTTTTAGGGGCGCCTGGGTGGCTTCGTCAGTTAAGCGTCCGACTTTCGCTTAGGTCATGATCTCGCGGTTCATGGGTTCGAGCCCCGCGTCGGGCTCTGTGCTGACTGCCAGCTCAGAGCCTGGAGCCTGTTTCAGAGTCTGTGTCTCCCTCTCTCTCTGACCCTCCCCTGTTCACACTGTCTCTCTCTCTATCCTAGAAATAAAAAAATAAAAATATTTTTTTAAAAAAAAATTTTTTTTTACAGACTTGACAATGCATGTCAAGTAACTGGCAAATGAGAGGCATACAATAGGTGCTTAGCCAGTGATTCAAAGGCTAAACGCAGAACAGGAGCAGCCTCCACTCTCTGGAGTAAGCACCACCACCCCCAGACTGTGTGCCAAATGCCCACACATGTGATCCACTTCTATCAACAACTCTATGAGGCACAAGAGCAAACTGAGGCCCAAAGAGATTAGGTAATTCACCAAGATCAAATATTCAGGAAAGACGTGACATCTCATTCCCCTTTTATGCCTCTCCTGTACGGCGCTGGGTTCCCCATGAGACCCGCTGTGAAAACCAGCACAAGAAAGACACCATTCAGTCAACACTGTGTAACATTAAATTCCTTCATTAGCTTTACATGTTCATGACCGTTCCCCCAGTGAACGAAGCACACACATGCTATTTCTAGTGTGTGCTGCTCACGCTGATTTTGCTAGAAAACTGGGAGCAGTCCGAGCCAAGGGCAATTCTAATCTCACAGACAAGCCGACTGAGTTTCTCCACTGGGAAGGGGTTGTCCAGGTGAGCAAAGAAGGTCGGAAGGGAGAGCCCACACGCCTGAGACCACAGCAGGGCAGAACGAATCCCAACAACACACAGCAGCGATATATACAAGAAGTACGCCGCTGGACTGTCTGAACCCCAGGCACCTGAAACAGGAAAGCCGGGTGCACGGCACGTTATAAATAAATACTTGGGGAATAAATCAAAGCATTTTTTGGAACCAAAAAGAAAAAGAATCTAAAATTAAATGTCCAACATCAGAATCATACAGCAATAGATATTACCCCATTAATTAAAGATTACTATTGCAGCTGCTATTAAGGATGAATGAGGAACAGCAGAGAAGGTGTTCTGCCCACTAGGAACCACGCTGGAGAAGGGGAATGAAAAACACAGGAAATGTTCACGATATAAAAGGAAACCACAGAACATCATGGACAGTAGATCTATCCCTCTATGTAGACTATGTCTTTCCTATCTGTGAGATGTACAGGTTAAAAAAAAACCTATAAGAACAAAGAACAAAATATCAAGTCAGCATTATCTCCAGTTTGTGAGATGATTTTTTAGATGTTCTTTCCCGTTTTGCTGATGTGTGCTTTTTAAAAATTGCCCTTCCTCTATCTTATATGTACTTATACGGTGTTCTACAATAAATACAAATTTGTTGCTTGACATAATTTCTACCTTCATGACATCGGTGGCTGTACTGTCAATCTTCTCTCTCCTGTGACGGGGAGATTCTGCACCTGCCAAATAGGCTTCTGAACTTTTACCCAGTGACACACGGCTGGCAGGGACTTTAGAAGAATGGCTGTCAAATGGGAGGAATTTGCCCCCAGAGGACATGAGGCAACGTCTGAAGAAACCTCTGGTTGTCGCATCGGGGCAGGGGAGGGGCGCAGAGAGGGCATTCTAGTGCCAGCCATTCGGTAGAGACCAGAGACTCTGCCAAACATCCCACAATGCACGGGACAGCCCCCCACAACACAAAATTATTTGGCCCCCAAACATCAATAGGGCTGAGGTTGAAAACCCCTGCCTCAAAGTACTGGGATAGGGCACCTGGGTGGCTCAGCTGGCTCAGGTCATGTTCTCACGGTTCAGAAATTCGAGCCCCGTATCAGGCTCTGTGCTGACAACCTAGAGTCAGAAGCCTGCTTTGGATTCTGTGTGTGTCTTTCTCTCTGTCCCTCCCCAGCTCTCACTATGTCTGTCTCAAAAATAAACATTTAAAAAAATGGTAAGTATTAGGATAACCCTGGTTGACTCAGTTGGTTAAGCAGCCAACCTCTCTTGATTTCAGCTCAGGTTACGATCTCACAGTTCGAGGGATGGAGCTCCCCCCACTGTCAGCGAAGAGCCTGCTTGGGATTCTCTCTCCCTCTCTCTCTGCTCCTCCCTGATCTCTCCAAATAAATAAACATTTTAAAAATAAAATATTAGGATAAAAATCATATTGTAGGGAACCTGAATGCTTACCCTAAGTACAAATAAGAGGAGAAGAAAACTTGTTAACCGTATTTAAAATGTTTTGTCCCAGAGGAACAAATTTCCAGAAGGGCAGAGATGGGGAACACTTGTTCCTCCGAGGAGCCCTTAATCCTAGCACTGCTCATGGCACAGAGTGGTGGCTTAGCAAGCGTGCCATCCATCAGGGACCACGGAGCTGCACTGTGGAAGAAATTCCGATTGCAAGGTCAGATGCAAGCAGCCTCAGAGATCAGCTCTGCTGATGGCTAACACAATGTGTATCTCCAAATTGAGGATTATACAGCCATTTAATTCTTGTATGACTTACACAAGCCAAGATGTACGAAGCTTTTAACATTGCCCGAGATCCGCAAGAGCCACAGAGTTAAGAGGTGACCTGCTAAGTACAATGTACCCACCCAAAAGCCTTCCATCACGTCTGTGCATGGCAAGTGCCTAGCTTCAAGCTCAATGCCACTGAATCGAGGAAAGGCGGTTCCCACAGGAACCAGTTACCATCTCCAGGAGAAAGCTGTCCCTTGAACTAACCCTAACCCTCCAGCCTCACCAGGTTTGTTCACGACACTCTAGCACCGGTCAACTAGTAACTACACAAGCACATAAATAAATGGCAGGTACCATCTAGCACCAGGAATTCATGAGAACGTTCTACAGAAAGGCTGACAACGAAACAAAACAGAAACCACTTTTTAAAAATAAAAATCCAAAGGGGAGAAGATTGCATCTGAGGAGACTAGAAGTCATTTCGCAAGAACTTAATCATCTAAACCCTACCAAGACACCAGATGGTCTGTTAAGTATTTTGGGATTTTTATCTTATAGCCAACACATCCATGTGGTCGCATATAGAAGTTATGTTTCTCCTTTAGAAAAAAACTGAGAAAGTGTGTCCAAATACACCGGTATAATTCAGGTTGATGAAGAGGGTTCTAAAAGTGTAGGTAGTGAAGAACGAAACAAACACGCACACAGATAAATGTATAATTTATCTGAGCCATTAGAGTCAGCAGAATCATATAAACTTTTTACTAGACAACGCTACAGCAAAAAATAGAGGTTCGAGCTGCTGAATCATTGTTCAGATGTAAATAGGATTCCTAAAAACTTCATTGGGAGTTAAAATTCATTTATAACATAAAGTAAACAAGAAAAGCCAGCCGTAACACCAAATCCTGGTGAAAGCCCCCTGCAAGTACAGAAGTCTGACAAAACAGCTTATTTGCAATTCAAGAGTTAAAAGAAAAAAAAAAAGCGGCTGAAAATGGTCGCATTAAATTTTAAAACAAAACTTGACTGTGTCTGATAATGGAATGTTTATTTAATTTGATCAAGTGTTCACACCAGTGCACAGAAACACTCATTCCACAGAAAAGAACACACACGGGCTCAAACACAAAACTTCCTTACTCAGTCATCACCCCGAGCGAGGTCCCACAGTTCTCGGGAAAACAGCGGACGCATCCAACGGTTGGATAACAGTGCATCCTATTAAGTCAGGTGCCAAATACCCTTTCTCCTGGCCGGGGCTCAATCATTCATGAGCTCTTTCCTGGCTGCTTCTCGGCAGTTTTGTGTACAGCTCTCTGCTCCGCACTTCGAACGCTGAGTCTCATTCCACAAAAATCTTGTATTACACGTTCCCGCTAATGTTCCCGGGAACGTGGCAACGGCCCATTCCGTAAGACTTCGCTGGCAGTCCATGTTTTCAGGATTCCGGTCTATGCAGCCTCCACCCTTGGCTGCCTTGGTTCAGCTTTGAAACTCTTAGGCATCAAAAGATCATTTCTCGACAGCAGCAGAGAGCTGTGCTTTTCATACCAGCACTAGGTATCACTGCATTTCTACAAGGAAAACCCAAATGACCAGGCATGGTAACCTCTGGCATCTATAAAGGTTTTATTTTTCCTTTTCAGAAGAAGAGAGAATGAAGGACAAAGAGAAATCAGAAAGAAGAAAAATACATGTCCCTTGTTAGGGTTAGTACATGAGGACCTCTCAGCTACTATCTGTATTCTTTACAGCCGACTTTTGGCAAGACAGAACACAGCACGTTGGCTAAAATAACAGGCTTCGGGACATAATAAATAAAGCAGAGACCAAACCCCAAACTCAGGCTCCACCAATTATAAAGCCCTACCACCAGCCACGTGATCTTAAAACATTGTCAGTTCGCTTATGTGTAAAATAGGGCAATGGACTTCAGAGAGCAGCCAAGATACAAAGAGCCTTGTGCTACACTTAACACAATAACCTAGTTGTGAATCTGACTGAGCCCAAAGCTTCCACTAGGGGTTTTTGTTGTTGTTTTAACTTTGGTAGACTTTCAAACTTGCATGTGGCTGCTCCGGGATTATCACGCTGCTATGTTAAACCTGTATGCGGTTCTTAGCTTGTGGGCTTGCGGCGACAGTTCAAGGAAGAGGTATCCTTTATTCTCTCATGTAAATGACTGCTTCAAGAAAGACCAGAATCTTTAAAGTGGAGTCACTGCCCCATCCACACACCGCCACCATTACTCTTCTTCCTATTTGGAGTTTGAAATACACAAGGAGCACATGAAAACATTCTCTTGGGAAACATTCAAGAAATATGCCATTAGTCTTGCAATACAGGGTAACAGAACCTAATAGAACATTTTCTATCCCCTCTCTTTGGAAGAAGTGTATTCCAGATGGCCGCCAAATGAGTGTGTCATGAGTATGTGTTTCTGCATAAAGTCTAGGAGACACAGGCATCCCCTTGGCACGTTAGCCTGGGGTCACCCCAATAAACACCCTGAAGTTAGCCACTGGCACAAAAGGAAATGCTTTGTGTGTCAGAACGGAAGAATTTAGATATTCTTCAAGATGTGTGCTCTAGAAAATTTTCTTATACCACAAAAGCATAGTAGAGTATTTCACTCTTTCCTTGGATACTCTCTTTTGCCACCCAGTTTACATTCTTCCTCCCTGTGGCAAATGTGTGTACCCTGATAGGGGACAGGCTAAGTGTCTTACAGCTGGATTCTTGGAGCCTAGGACTGTGCCTGGGATACATGAAGGCCTCCAAGGAAGAAAAGGATGGATTCCTTGGGGAAGTCAGGGAATCCTTAAGGTTCTGGGACGTCCGGCCACGATTCCATCAAAACGGCTTGATTAAGGAACAAATTTGCATGGGTAATGAGCCGACAGCTACACAAATGTGTTGGTTTATTTTCATCTCAGAAAGTCTTCATCACCACACCCTACAGTAGTTTCCTTTACCACTTGTACTGTTAGAATATTCTCAGGTGACCAGGCAACAAGATCCATTTAGTCAAACATTAAGCCCTCACTTACCATGAAGTTGTGCAAAGTCTTGCACTTCAAGCATATTAAAAGCCAGGAGGGCAAATATAAGCCAAAGCAGTAGAGGATTCACGATGGGTGCAAGAGAGTGTCAGCACGTGGGCAGGCTAGAATGGGCTTCAAAAACACCATCATCAGAATTGAAATACTTTATAAGAAAACATCTCCAATTGATCACATGAAACATTCAGTGGTGCTTTATTTTTTTTAATGTTTTATTTATTTCTGAGAAGAGAGAGAGCGAGCGAGTGCGAGCGGGCATGAGCAGGGGAGGATCAGAGAGAGAAGGAGACACAGAATCCAAAGACAGGCTCCAGGCTCTGAGCTACTTGTCAGCACAGAGCCCGACATGGGGCTCAAACCTACGAACCGTGAGATCATGACCTGAGCCGAAGTCGGACACTTAACCAACTGAGCCACCCAGGCACCCCCGGTGGTGCTTTATAAAGGCCGTCTAAAACTGAGGGCTGGTGGGAGTGGTGGGGGGGGGGGGTGATAGGCATGGGGGAGGGCACTCATTGGATGAGCACTGGGTGTCATACGTGAACCAACTTGACAATAAAGTAAGAAAAAAATTTAAAAAAAAAAAAAAAAGGCCATCTAGTGAGGTGGTTCACAGCACTAGCTCCAAAGACAGAATTTGAACTGTGGGATCTGCCTCTTAAGGTGCTGGGTAAACTTGCACAATTACACTCTCTGTGACTCAGTTTCCCTCAGTAGAGAAACTGTGGTATCGGCCTTCCCTTGAGGAGTTGTTACGTGGATTAGATATTATGTGCATGGTGCTTAGTATAATATCAGGCATGTTAGAGAGGTGCAATTGTTGTTTTAGGAATATTAACCCAGATAATGGTTTGAAAAAGGAGAAAATGAAAGATGGGGAGCACCTGGGTAGCTCAGTCAGTTAAGCATCCAACTCTTGATTTTGACTGAGGTCATGATCTCATGGTCATAAGATTGAGCCCCTCATGGGGCACCACGTGGAGCCTGCTTGGGATTCTCTCCGCCGCCCCCCCTCCGGCCCCTGCAAAATAAACAAACTTAAAAAGAAATGAAAGAAACGAAGAACCCTTCCAACACTAGCAATCCAAGTTGTCATGCACCCCGTTAAGAAAAACAGTTGGGTGATTTCCTGTAAAACTAAGCACGCACTTTACCACGTGACTGAGCAATTGCACTCTTGGGTGTTTATCTCAGAGAAATGAAAACTTAGATCCACTCAAAAATCTGTAAATGAATGTTCATAGCAGCTTTATCTGTAATATCCCCAGACTGTAAAAGCCCCTAACAAACCAGACTACGTCCATCCCAGGAATACTACTTAGCAACAAAACGGGACCAACAGCTTCGATGGGTCCAGGGAATTCTGCCGACTGAGGAGAGCCCACCTCAAATGGTTATATACAGTGTGATTCCACTCACACAACATTCTTAAAATGGCAATGAATTAATGATAGCCAGGGCTTAGGGATGGGCTCAATGCAGTTAATAAAGGGGTAGCACATGGCACCCCTGTGGCACTAGAACAGTCCTGAATCTTGACTTTGGTGGTGGTTACATGAATCTAAACACAGGATAAAAATGCACACAGGGGCGCCTGGGTGGCTCAGTAGGTTAAGCGTCTGACTTTGGCTCAGGTCACGAACTTGCAGTTCAAGAGTTTGAGCCCTGCATCGGACTCTGCTTACAGCTCAGAGCCTGGAGCCTGCTTTGGATTCTGTGTCCCCCTCTCTCTCTGCTTCTCCCCTGCTCACTCATACTCACTCTCTCTGTCTCTCTCTCAAAAATAAAGAAAAAAGTAATGCACAGAAATACCCACATAGGCACACCACACACATAGCTGAGTATGTGCAAAACTGGTGAGATCTGAACAAAGTCTATGAATGTGACATCAATCTCCTAATTTTGTTATCACATTATAATCATACAAAAGGTACCACTGGAGGAGACTGGGTAATTGGTACACAGAAACCCTGAGGGGAGGGGGGGGATTTCAAATGGAAGTATTTCTGAATGTGCCTAAGCGTTTTACACAAAGAGTGTAAGTTCAATGAAGAATTAAATGATCTACTGCAGAGAATTAGGAGTCAGCCATATTTTCCCCAGAAAGAGCCGCTATCTCTTTGGAAGTAGGAGCAGCCCCTCCTATTTGTGTTTGTATCAAGCAGGTGGGATTTTACATCCACTCCACACAATAAATTAGGGCTAAGGAGTCTCGAAATAGGAATGAGCATCCTAGAGGCAAGAAAAATAAACCAACCCTGCCCAACGTAGGGTTGTAATGTAAGAAAAACGATGTATTGCACATATGAGGTAGACAAGCCCCCAGGACCATGGGGGAGGCTAGCTCAGGGACTGGCAAACTATAACCAAATCCATATACTGTCCACGGCTGCTTTCACACTACAACGGCAGGTTGAGTCATTCCAGAAAAGACTGTGTATCTATCCCCCAGAACCTGAAACATTTACTATCAAAAGGAAAAAAAAAAGTTCCAATCTCTGGGCTTGATAACCAAGGTTAGGAGCCAACCCAGGTAAGGCAAAGAGGGTCCTCTGACCACCACTGTGCCTGTGAACATGCTGTTGCAGCCACCACCCAAATGGCTTTCCCTGTCCCCGTCTTTGCAATACGAGCACCAGATCCGAAGTCCGAGGCAGACGTATGTAACTAGCAGAGTCCAGGTCACGTGGCCCCCCCATATTAGCTGCAAGGGAAATCTGATCATCAGACACACTTTGCTTCCACGACGACTCAGTAGACAAGGCCCAAACCCAGAAAGGGATTTCAGACAGCAGAAAACACAGGATGGGACAGCCATGTCTAGTGTGGACAAAGCCATCAACCACAAGCCAACTGGGTAATTTTTATTTTCTGCGGTTCAACCCAAACACCGGGTTTTCTGCCAATGTGACCAACAAGAGGTGTTAATCGTTGTCAATATTTGCTAAACCTAGGCTTCCATTTGTTGACTTTCATCTTCAGTTTTCCCTTGTATCACTGAAAGTATATTTTCATCACTGGTCTAGAGATGCTTTGATTTTTTTTAAAAAAAAAAAGCTTACAGTTGGGTAGGAGGAGAAGTAAGAACCCAAGCTTGGGAGTCTCTTCAACTGTGTGAGTTTATGAAGCTAATTTTAAAAGACAAAGCAAACCAGGCAACCCTAATATTCTAACAATTCCTTAGTAGCAAATAGGTTCTGCCAATCATAAAGCAACACCTTCTCTCATTGTATTGACTTTAAGACAAATGAGTATCTTGCCTTTCCTAAGTGGGAGGCAGAAAGTTCTAGCAATCTAACACAGACACATAATGAGAGATAAAAGGAACAGAGAGTAGTGTTTTCAGTGAGTACCACATTAAAAATGCCTCCTTTAGGGGCGACTGAGTGGCTTAGTGGGTTAAGCTCTCCACTTCCGCTCACCTCATGATTTCACGGTTTGTGAGTTCAAGCCCTGTATCAGGCTCTCTGGCATCAGCACAGAACCTGCTTGGATCCTCTGTCTCCCTCTCTCTCTGCCCCTTCTCCACTCACACGTGGACCTGCTCTCTTTCTCTCAAAAATAAGTATTTTTTAAAAATAGCTCCTTAAGGGTCAACTGGGTGCCTCAATCACTTAAGCATCCAACTCCTGATTTCGGGTCAAGTCAACATCTCACAGTCATGAGCTGAAGCACGGAGCCGGGCTCCAAACTGGGCACAGAGCCTGCTTGAGATTCTGGCTCTCCCTCTCCTTCTGCCCCTCCCCCACTTACTCACAGCACACACACAGCCTTTCACTCTTATTTCTTAAAAAAAAAAAAAAATCCTATACTTCAATAAGGTTCCATAAATGTTAGACATCCTGGTACATATTCTTAGCATTCTGACCTGCATCCAGGATTTCTAATGCGAAACTTTCTTCCGGTTAACAACAGCCAGACAATTACCAACTGGAATGGAGGTGGAACGACTGGTGGGGATGTGGGGAGACACGTATGGAACGCGTATCCTTCGTGCAGAAACTAAATCTTGCAAGATCCAAGTTCAAGGTCCTTCAAAAATAGAGGCATCTCCCCAATCGTACCAAAAACCTACTGGCCTTTACAATCACTCCTGAATTCCCTTCAACATTCTTCAGTTCTTCCCCAAGATGACTCTTCTTACATCGCCTCACAGATGAAAAACGAGGGCTGCATATCGGCTATCCCCTCTTTGCAAATGGCACTTCTACTTACCAAAGTCCCATCAATTTCACAGGAAGGTTTCCACGCACAAAAAAATAAAACCAAGGCTTGTGGGAGATGACGTTTGAAACCTAGTGCTCAAAAGTTTACTTCGGCACATCTGTCAAAAATGATTTTCCAGGGCTGAAGAGAGAGATGCCTGACACGGTAGGTGACACCTCTTTATCAGCTCCAAGAACTCCAGGGAACGTAATTAGCACCCAATTAGTTATTAATAACTTAATATTCACACATCTGCTGAAATTCTGTAGGTGCGCAGTATAATTTAAATGTGATCGTGATCATCCCTGTTACGGTAGGTGCTGTATACATAATGGATTGGATTCCACAGAGCCCATTAAGGGGAAAAAAAAGGGATGCCTCATCTGTTCCTTTCTCTAGGGTGTAAACTGGTCAACTCAAACCAAAGGGTATCCCAGTCCATCTGGAAGAGTTAAAGGAAACCTATTATACAATCAAATTGACAGTGTAAGACGCATTAGCTGACTGCCTACTATACGCAATCTCTGTGTGGGATCAGATGTCTTAAAATGCTTCTAAAAGAGCTAGCATATCAGTAATTATTATTTATTAAGCCATTATTACACACCAGGCACTGTTCTAATCACTGTAAACATATTACTTCATTTTTATTTCATTTACCCCTCACAGCCACCCTGCAAGGTAGGTTCAATTACTAGTCACCATTTTACAAATGGGAAAAGGGAGGCACGCGTTCACATCATCTGCTGAAGATCGCCAACCTAGGGTGGCATGGCTGTGATGCAAACTCAGTCCTGTCTGCCTTACAAAACCTTTGCTTTTAACCACTAAGCTCGAGTTAATCACTTTTCTCCAAAAAAGTGGTTTTAAATCCAAAACCTCCCCATCAGAGGGATCACTCAAGGTGAAGCAGGAGTCCTAAGCACTTCCATTCACTCGCCTACCTTCATAGAAGGCCTAGGTGGAGTCTTGTTTTCATCCTGAGCACTGTACAATTAGAAGAGCAACTTCATCTCTAGCTTTTTTTTTTAACTATTTATTTTTGGGAGCGCATAAGCAGGGGAGGGGCAGAGATGGGGACAGAGGATAGGAAGCGAGCTGTGTGCTGACAGGCCATGGGCAGCAAGCCCGACATGGGGCTCGAACTCATGAACCCGGAGATCATGACCCGCACCGACATTGGATGCTCAATCGACTCAGCCACTTAGGTGCCTGACCCCTAGCTTTTAAAATCTGACTCATATTTGTTATCTAAAGGCACAAAAAGACCTCTCCTACCACTCGTCATTTACCTGCCTCCAACACACAACATCTCACTCTTTAGTGACCGAAATCCCCTCATCTAGGGACAAGAAATAGACAAGCTCCTGTATGAAATTCGGAAACACGATGCTATTTCATGCCCATTGTTTCAAGGATGGCCCCGCCTCTCTCCGCCAGGGTGAAGAAGAGAAAAATAGGATGGAGATATGGGAGGGGACCTCTGACCACAAAACAGATGTTTCTGCAAGGTCTCTGAACAATCTTAGCTGCTGACCACACCCAAGCTACGCAACACAAGCATTTTAAAACACCAGTGGGGGCAGGACTATGTTCTCCCCACACCTGTCTGGAGTGCCAATGCTGCAGAGCCTGGAGCTACAGCATTTCCAGCACCCTACTGTGCTTTCCCAAGGAAATTTCCCCTTCGTACTGATCAATGTCCAAGTACAGCTCAGGCCTCACTGTTCTGAGCTTGATGAAACACTGAATATTCATTTATTTTACAGACACTACAAGGCTACGCCTAACTAATAAAGATGGGATCTTCCTTCCAAGCTCCAATGAAAACAGGGTGTCTTTCAAAGATCTCAGCAACAAGAGGCAGCTGTGTGAACACCCGCCGGCAACTTGACAAGTTTATGAAACAGGAAGGATATCGAAATATGGGGCTTACTGTTCTGAAAGAAAGCGAAGAACATTTCATAAGCAAAGTGTGCAAGCAAAAGCTATCCAAAACACTAGGGACAAATACTGCCTGAGATTTCCGAGGAATTTATTTTAGGAAAGTAGGCCAAGTGTTGGGATTTAGTTAGAAGGATTTTCATCACAGAACTCATTATAATATCCAAAACGGCAACGATATTTAACGATAAAGAAATAGTTAAGCAACACCATGGTAGAAGCATTAAATTAAACACTTCTCAATGGTCAGTTCTAAAGGTTTTGGAAGAGTAATGGCCTAAACAAAGTAAAACGAAAAGGGCAGATTACAATAGAATACCATTTTTGTCAAAAAATAAAAAAATCTAAGACAAGTAGACATAAAAATGCACCAAGGTATTCAAAGTAACTAACTCAGAAAGATATTTATATGATCTGTGCTTATTACAATGAACACATGTGGCTTTTATATTAGGAAAAGCTTTTTTAGAGATATCCTCTCATCTCTCCCTTTTTTATCTCTAAGTATAGAAAATTCCCAACAAACTCAAAGACCCCACAAAGCCCCAATTCCATACACGATGACCAAACTTCCAAATGCCTGGGTTTTTTTGTGTTTATTTTTAAAGTTTACTTATTTGAGAGAGAGAGAGAGAGAGAGAGAGAGAGAGAGCAAGCACACCTATCTGACCAAGGAAGTTCCACCCTGTCAGCACAGAACCTAACGCAGGACTCAATCTCCCGAACCCCGAGTCGGACTCTTAACCGACTGAGCCAACCAGGTGTCGCTTCAAATGCCTGGTTGGTTTTTTTTTGTTTGTTTGTTTGTTTGTTTTATGTTTATTTCTAGGAGAGAGAGAGAGACAGCGTGAACTGGGGAGGGTCAGAGAGAGGGAGTCACAGACTGAAACAGGCTCCAGGCTCTGAGCTGGCAGTCAGCACAGAGCCCGACGCGGGGCTCGAACCCACGAACCGCGAGACCATGACCTAAGTGAAAGTCGGACGCTTAACCGACTAAGCCACCCAGGCGCCCCTCAAATGCCTGGTTTTTACAAGTTAATTCATGTGAATCGGGATCCAGATAAGGTCCCCACAGAGCTTGACCAGTATGTCTTTTAAAATCTTTACAGGTTTTCCTCTTCATCTCTCTTTATCTCCCTCTTGCAATTTACTCATTCAAAAATCCAGATCTGTGGCCAGTCTGGAATTTGCCTTTTGTATGCCTATGGTGCCATTCACCATGTTTTCCCGCCAGTCTCCTGTAATGCCTTTAAATTGGTAGCTGGACAGCGTTCACTTCGAAAGCAGATATACTAAAAGTTGACTGATACAGAGACCATCATGGCCCCTCCACAGGGATGACGTGCAAATTCATGAAGCGTTCCATACTTTCTATGTATTTTAGGGGAAAAAATGGACACCTGGACCCTTGAACAGACTTAGGTGGGGGTTTTTTTAGCGGGAGGGGCAGAAGGTAGAGAGGTGCAGGGCATTGTAAGTATTTCCTAAGAGGTAATATGTCCTATTGCCGGGGGCTCATGATATCTGGTTGTCTTTCTGTGATAGGATTAACTATTAATGTTCATGCCTAGATTTGGCAATTCATTAGTGGCTGCAAATGGCAATCTGCCATTTCCACTACTTCGCGTTCATTGTTACTACAAGAATTTCTTTTTTTTTTTTTTAATTTTTTTTAATGTTTTATTTATTTCTAGGAGAGAGAGAGAGAGAGACAGCGTGAGCAGGGGAGGGTCAGAGAGAAAGGGAGTCACAGACTGAAACAGGCTCCAGGCTCTGAGCTGGCAGTCAGCACAGAGCCCGACTCGGGGCTCGAACCCAGAAACCGCGAGATCATGACCTGAGCGAAAGTCGGACGCTCAACCGACTAAGCCACCCAGGCGCCCCAAGAGTTTCTTAGAGGAAAAACTTCTGAGATGCCTGGGTGGCTCATTCGGTTAAGCGCCACACCCTTGATTTCAGCTCAGGTCATGATCTCACCGTTAGGCGGGCGATACAGCCCCAAACTGGGTTTCGCAGTGAGTGTGTGGAGCCTGCTTGGGATTCTCCGCCTGCCCCCTCCCTGCTCGCAGGCTCTCTCCCTCTCTTTCTCTCTTAAAAAAGAAAAAAAAAATTAAATTAAAGAAAACCTTCCACCTGTCTACTCCCTGGTTACTCAGTATCAAAAGCTAGTCTTAATTTTTAAGATACACACATACTTATCGATTTCAGCTTCCACTGGAGTTCAAGGGTTCCCCAGGTCCGGAGGGGCCCGATCTGTACAAAGGGAGGAGGCTGCAGAGAGCTCAGGCTTGGCCTTATACCCGGCAGTGCCTGGCACAGGTGCACCAGTCCTGGGCGGGGCGGCCACCCCTCTGCGCATGCCCAGGTTACTTTCCCAGCGCCCCCAGAGGGCCGTGGGCTGCCCCCAAAGCTGAAGTAGGCCTCAGTGAACTGAACCGAAGCTCCCCCGAGGCTGGCCACGGCCAAGTCCTCACACGAGGCAGCAAAGCGGAGAGAACGGACAAACTGTGCACAGAAAAATGGAATCAACAGTCCGAACTCGATTTAACGACGCCTTTACAAATTGGAAGGCTGTCGGCCCGAGGCGGAGAAAGGCACACACCACAGCACGGGGTCAGGGTCTGTGGCTGGTGGGCAGCTCTGCGGCTGTGAAAGAAAAAAAAAAAAAAGGCCAGAAGAGCCGATTTAATAACTCAGGGTCAGCACTCGGGCTCCTGCCTGGGCCTTTGATTTTTATAAACTGACAATGCAGGTGAGTGGAGAGCATGAACACAAGCCCACAGGTAAGCCCTGCATGGCCCCAATGGTCACTGTGCCGAATCTCCCTCTGGGGCATCCAGATGGGGAGGCTGGCCATGACCTTCTTACTGCCACCAAGGTCTCCTCGGAATGCACTCATCAGCTAAGCACGCACCGGCCCTCAGCAAGGAGATCTGGGCCACTAAATATAAATGCAAAACAAAATTAGACCCATCCATTCTAAATCTCTGAACTTTGTAGCAGGAAAGGTTTACTCCCTGCTTTTAGTTTTTCTACAAGGCATAAACACTGAAATAAGCACCTAGCTTTGGGCCCTGCCCCTCCCCAAAGCAAACAAGGAAATTACTTTTGTTTCCTAAGCCCTGTCAGATTTCATGAGGCATCTGTTGACACTTCTAAACCTGGATTAAGTTTCTATAGAAGTACTCACCGCCCATCTTTTAAACAAAACTACAAACCCCTCTGCAGTGGTACAAAACACAGAAGCTGATAAGCTTTAAATGAACTGGAAACATTTACCTAAATGGGAATCGGGACTGACTCCGTGATTTTCCTTTAAAAATCCACTAATAAAAGAAGGCAAGGAGAAATAAAGTTTGTAAAATTGCTCTTCCCCAGATTAATACAAATAATCGCCACCTAACCAACTACTCACACCACAGCTGTGGTCCACAGGATAACCATGTGCTGTAGCTTCCTGCTCTCCTCTGGTTTCCATTTTGCCCCACTTAATAGAAGTGCCCGTAGACACAAGGGTTTTCAGCTCTCTCTGCTCACTGCTTTATCTCCAACACCAAGGGCAATGCTTTATGGTAGATGTTCTGTATCTGTTTGAAGGAGGAAAGGAATTCCATTCATTTCACTAGAACCACGGATACTTCAGAGCTAACACGATACTCCAAGGAGATGACCAAATAGTTAAGCTTCAGATTCTTCTCTGTAAATATGCTTTTAACTGCACCTAATCAGAAAACAACCTGCTTGGACCTCCTCCCGTCAAAGAGCTGGCAGAGTGCTCCCCCTGATTTCTCCACATCTCCATAGCAAGCTCTTCAGAAACCCCCCCAACACTGAGGGACACCATGCAATCCATCAACCTCTCCTCTGATCCACAAAGACTTTCCTATTTAAAGCAGTGAAGGGAGAGACAAGAAACTCCAATGACTGGGGCCCTGTTCATTCCAGATCCATTATATTCCGAAAGTGAACTAAGAAGAAGCCAGACGAGACATGAAATATCCCAAAGCAAATGGACCTTGAATAAATCATTGCACTCCCTCTCAAATAACTATGATCTGGGTTAGCCGTCATTTCCTTGAAACCTGAAAGCCCACTGTGCAGGATGAATCAAGAGGCAGGTTGTTTACTGGTAAAACTCAGGCTCTGGATTGAATAGCTCACACATGGGCTAGCCACAGGAGTAGAAACAGGTAACCTCTCCTCTGAGGCTCATTTGCCTCATCTGTTAAATGGAGTGATAATAGTAGCTCCCTCTGGGAACTGTATGGGAATTAACTATGGTAATGTGCACAACCTACTTGGCACAGGGTCTGACCTTTCACGTGTGCTCCACGAGTTGTGTTCATGAGGAGGAAGAGAACGATGAAGACAAATACGATGATGACCACAGTGATGATCATCTTGCGGACGATGATCAGCATATGGCACATGACGGAGAGAGAGCCCATTTTAGTGTTGGAAATAGCCATGTCATACACCCCAGGGTCTACTCTGAGTTCTCCAGAGGGCAGCTTTCATTATGGGGAAGTGGCAGGACCATGATGGCTGTCCCTTGCCCACCAACCACATCAGCTTCATCTCCTCCCCTAGGGCTGCTATGAATTTTCATGTTCACCTAAAGCACTCAACCAGAAACACAGCTGTCAATAGCGGACAACAGGCAGGACTCTCTGAGAGGGCAGAGGGAGGGAAACATCCATACGGGCTAGTGGGTGCTAAGAGTTCAAAGTAGAAGGAACGCACTGGAAGTCTCCAGTGGAATGCAAACCCCATGGCAAGGCAGATGTAGCATCTGTAGTGCCTTAAAGGGTATCCCTCCGTGCCTACCCGGTGCCTAGTACGTGCCATGTTTTTACTGACCAAAAAAAAACAGAGGAGGATGTGACAGAAGACCAGTACATCACCCAGTTCCCTGGAAAGCAAAGTGGCAGCTGTTAAGACTGCTGAGCGTCCAACATTATGCATTGATATTTTTGTCAGCTAGAAGAAATCTAGGGCTTTAAGTGACAGTAGGGGGGCTAAATAGTGACCCATGAGTCTCCCCCCCTCCAAAACAGAGAACGCTATGTCCTAATGCCCACAACTTGTGAACGTCACCTTGTATGGTCAAAGAGTAAATATTACTTTGCAAGACTAGGATGTGATTTTAAGTTATGGATTCTGACAGGAGATACTGATCCTAGATGATCCACGTGAGTTCTGAATCCAATGACAAGTATCCTTAGAAGAGTGAGGCCCAGGGGAGACTTGACAAGCAGAAGAAGAGGCAGCTGGACCACAGAGACAGAGATGGAATCACAGGTCCAGGCACACTGACGGCCAGCAGAACGAAGAAGAGGTAAAGAACAGATTCTCCTAAGTTTTGCTGTGACGCCCCTAGGAAACTAACAGCGTCCTCACTCACAGGTAAGTCCACGTCCAGGTAACACACTCGGGTTACCATCTCCTCCTTCTTAAGCGGCCCCAAAGCCACAAACAGAAAAGGCAGGTGCCAGGTATGAAGCCACGTCAGAAACTGACAAGGGAACAGTGTAGTTCAAGGCAGTTGGGGCAAAGGGAAAAATGTAGTAACTAGGGTGCCTGGGTGGCTCAGTCGGAAGAGGTTATGACTCTTGATTGCAAGGCCATAAATTCAAGCCCTGTGTTGGGTGTAGAGATTACTAAAAAATAATAAACTCAAACTGCAAGGACAATATAGCACAAATATCTGGGGTTTAAGAAAAGCATGGATGTGCACTCTAAATAAGATTGCCTAATATTTGAAGTTCATAAATCAAACGTATCTTTAAGCTATACATACATACATGCTATACAGATGGAATTTTTTAAAAATTACCTGTATCCTCGCAAGCAAACAAAAATCTCATTAGACAGCATCATACGATTTGATCAAGAACTTTATGAATCTACTAGAAACTAGAACCTCCTGGAGACCATCAGAGCCCCTCACTTCTGACCAGTGGGCTCACCTCTGGGGCAAGGTTTCTCAAAATGGAATCAGAACACCAGAGTCTTCTCAAAAGTCCAAAGTTTTTACTTCTATGATAAACTAAAAATAAAATATTCCCAAATACAAACCAGGAAAGAAACCTGATAACTGGAAGTCATGAAAGACACTTGTATGCAACAAACAAGTATCTTGTGTTTGTGGGGCTTGGATAAATTCAAAGAATTCTTGTAAGATGCTTCTCCCTTTGATAAGATGTCTCTACATACATTTGAGAAGCACTGCTATATGGTACAGTCCTGACATTTTGCTCAACATAACAGAGAAAAAATAACGACATACAAATATTGACTTGAATATCCTTCATCTTGAATGCAAAAAACATCAGTTATCAGTTCCATAACAGTACCTGAAGAGAATTAGTAATAAGATGCCTCTCCTCCCTCAGCCTTTTCAGTTGTTCTAAGGCCTCAAAGGGCTAGACCAGGTAACTATCTGCAGTTAAGAACTCAGCACCACAACCTTGAAAATGGTAGCTGAAGGCTTGATGGATCTAAGGCCAACAAACGCTCTTTAACAAAAAAAAAAAAAAAGCAGGAATGTTTTCTTTAAATTATGTCCTTAAAATTCCACAAGATTGAGTCACAGCTCCAAGTGATAAACTGAAATCCAATTATGATGCAGAGATTATACACAGTTCTCCTAACGAGATTATTCCAGTCTGAATAAATAATAACTCACAGACTTGAATGAGAAGATGGCTATCCTCACTTATCAGCATCAGTGAGGCAGGCAGATCCTCAAAGGGCTGGGCTGCATTTTGGGGCACTTTTCTCTAGATGGTGACCAGCACAGTTTCAGAGGCATCTGACATCTTTGTGGCATACAGCCAACAATGATAAACTCACACACAGAAATGCTGAGGCCGGGGGAGTGCAGAACCGGTCAAGACCTAGAAATCTCAAGTCCCACAGGTGTATTGCTCCAGATCCCAAGAGAGCTTCACTTCCTTCCAGGAAGCTGCAGCAGGGAACAAGGCTCCAAAGGAACAGGAAGTGTTCAACTGGATCCACCTTGACCCACTGAGAAAGTCACAGGAAATTCCCTGACCTCCATTTTCTTCCCTGAAATACAGCCCTCAGCAGTGTGCTGGGCCCAGGAGTACTCTGCGTGGATTCCCTTCTTCATCCAGCCCTCTCAACAACCTTGTTGGGGGGAGGTGCTCCTCCTGTCCTCGTCTTCCAGATGAGAGAGTTGACCAGACTTCAAGTAACGCGTGCCCAACATCGTTTCACGGAGTGCGAAGTAGTACAAAAGCCCAAACTCCAGATTCTAATTTGCACTAGAAACTGCAACTAACTAACCTGCCAAGCGATAAGAGAAAGTAACGCCGATTCTGGAACACCGGCACATCTGGGTGCTGCCAGAAACTTTTTAATAATGTTTTTGTAACTTAAAATCCTTCACACTAACATAGCCAGTGTTAGTCTCCAAACTATACCGAGACCAGTGGCTCAGAGGAGGTGACGCGTCCCCCATGGTGACAAGCCCTGTGGCCCACGAAAGCCACCTATACTAAACAGCATTTCAGTGAAGATTCGGTGGAGATTTAATCAGCTGACACAGCGTGCAAAGTTATCATGAACAGATCACCCAGTAGATCCAAGGACCCAAATTTAAACATGCAGCAAAAAGTAGAACCAGACTAAAAGCAACAGCACAGATTTTACCATGTAAAACATGAGGCTCGGATTAACCACCAAGTAAATACAATGCGGGACCAGGAGATGAGACGTTCCATCAAAAGTATTGGAACAGATGTTTATACCAGCATTATCCCGTAATAATAAAAAATGTCAATTACTCCAATGTCCATCAAGTGATGAATGCATATTACAATGTGGCATGGTCGTAAGTGGACCCATTGTTTGTCCATAAAAAAGGAATCAAGTTCTGATACATACAGATGAATGAACCTCGAAAGCATTATGCCAAGTGAAAGAAGCCACACAAAAGACCACGTGTTGTAGGATTTCATTTCTATGAAGTGTCCAGAATTGGAAAACTTGTAAAAGAGTAAGCAGATTCTTAGTAATGCTGAGGCTAGGGGCTGTTGAGGGGAAACTGGGAGCTTTCTGTTAATGCTATGGGGTTTCTTTTGAGGATGCTAGCGTTCTGAAATTGATTGTGGTAATGGTTGCACAACTCTGTGAATACTAGATGAAAAAGCTGTCCCCAAAAACAAAGTATCTAGAGCATTTAGCTGTCTGTGTTTAATGTTTATTTTTGAGAGAGAGAGAGAGAGAGAGAGAGAGAGAGAGAGACCAAGCACGAGCGGGTAAGGGGCAGAGAGAGAGGGAGACACAGAATCTGAAACAGGCTCCAGGCCCCCAGCTGTAAGCACAGAGCTCGACGTGGGGCTCGAACCCACGAACTGTGAGATCATGACCCGAGCCGAAGTCGGACCCTTAACGGACTGAGCCATCCAGGCACCCCATAGTTGCCTGCATGTTTACACAGAGATAGAAATCTCCTGCTTTTTAGAAGGTCATGATATACCACTTTGCTCTCAAGAAAGACCTGCATGAGTACCTATGTATACTAACCAAAAGAAATCCGAGGACTTTCACTTTTATTAAAAGAAAAATAGGGGCGCCTGGGTGGCTTAGTCGGTTAAGCATCCGACTTTCGCTTAGGTAATGATCTCGCAGTTCGTGGGTTCGAGCCCCGGTCGGGCTCTGTGCTGACTGCCAGCTCAGAGCCTGGAGCCTGTTTCAGTCTGTGACTCCGTCTCTCTCTGACCCTCCCCTGCTCACGCTGTCTCTCTCTCTCTCTCCTAGAAATAAATAAAACATTAAAAAAAAATTTTTTTTTTAAAGAAAAAGAAAAAGAAAAGGCAAAAAGCAAAACTAGCATTCAGAGTCCGTTTCGCAGCGAGCCTTACAGAGGCAACAGACACCCCAAGCAGCAACGTGGGCCCCGCCAAGCTCCTCCCTGAGCTACACTCAGCACCTCGGCATCATACCACCACAGCTTTGACATATGTCTGCAAGCGTCTGTGCTTTCTCTCAATTTATTCTGTGCCTAAGTTAGCAAGATGTGTCCTAAGGTATCAGAAAAGCCTAAGAGAAGTTATTTTTTGGGTCTGGGAATGCTCAAAAAATTTTCCACATGCATTAATGACAATTGCTTCTTGGCTTTACACCATCTCAGCTTACAAAAGGTTCCCATGAGAGGTATTCTTGATGTTGGGTTAGCGGGAGAATCCTGTATACTTTAATTCTAGGAAAACGATTTCATCTTCAGATTGGCTCAAAATAAGGAAGAACAAGGAAAAAGTTTGCCAACATGGGGCACCTGGGTGGCTCCATTGGTTAAGCGTCAGTCAGACTTGGGCTCAGGTCATGATCTCATCGTTTGTGTGTTCAAGCCCCACATTGGGCTCTGCACAGACAGCTGTCTCCCTCTCTCTCTCTCTGCCCCTTTCTGTCTCCTTCCCTCTCTCTCTCTCTCTCAAAAATAAAAAATATTAAAAAGAAAAAAAAAGTAAAGAAAATGTTTGCCAATATGAAGTAGTGAGCTCTTCGGTGCTGGAAGCATTCAAGCAGAGACCACCTGATTTTTGGTCAAGAAAACAACTAAAGGGATTTATTTCACCTATAGGACGCAAGCTTAAGTAGACTTTCTCTAACATACTAAAATTCTAATGTTTGTCATGGATGACAGTTAAGTAACTGAAGAATTAATCACTGAAACGGGCTACGTTTGAGAGCACAAAATGTGGCAGTAGGGTCCCAGCAATCAAATCCATTCTCTACCATTTCATAATATGATCTTAGGGAAGCCATCAGCCCAAGATTCAGCGTTTTGTCTTGCATAATGGAGTCAGTAATAATAGCATAAATCAATGCTTTACAGATGAATTGGTAAGAATTCAACAACAAAATGATGAGACCCTTCTCATAGGATCTCATTGGACTTTTGACTCTTATGAGCCAAAACCATACCATCTCAGCATTTGTAATGACACTACATGAAACAAAATAAGAACTTCCAACTAAAACTAAAATACCATCCAGCAGCATTCACTGATCAAAAGGGGCAGGATCCCAGGTGCCTGGGTGACTCTGCCAGTTGAGCGTCAGACTTCAGCTGAGGTCATGATTTCATGGTTCATGGGTTCAAGACCCACATGGGGCTCTGTACTGACAGCTCAGAGCCTGGAGCTTGCTTTGGATTCTGGGTCTTCCTCTCTCTCTGCCCCTTCCCTGCTCACACTCTGTCTGTCTGTCTGTCTGTGTCTGTCTGTCTCTCTCTCTCTCAAAAGTAAATAAACATTTAATAAAAGGGGGGGGTGTGTGCAGGACGCTCTCCTAAACAGAGATCCCAGCATGTACATTGTTTTCAATAAATATCCAAAAATTCCAAGAAATATTAGTGCTATTTTCATACTTTCATGAAGGCATAGTGCAGTATTGGACAGTAGGACTCTCCCAACAAAAAACTAATATGCTTCAAAGTTCCGAACTTGCTAAATTAACACAATATGATTTTAGGGCCATCTGACCTTACTTACTCTTCATTCTCCTAGCTGACAGCTTGTTTATCCACCAACTAACTCACTTTGTTGTATGTTATTTTAGCATCAGGTGTAGAAGTCCCATGCCACCAAATCATGCCTGTAATATGGCCGTTTGACAGGCCCCAACGAGTGGAAGTTAAGTCTTCATTACACGCTCACAGAGTCCATATGTGTATTTTACAAGGTCTCAGCTCTCCTTCGAACCTTGTCTATTATAAACACAGGCTTTAGATATATTCTCACTTTGAGATCACTTACACCGTTGACTATTTGCAGGGCAAACGAATGCAATCAAACACTAAAGCTTCAAGGAGATTAGAGAACTGCCAAGGTCTGAACTATATCAACAGCTTCAAATCAGCTCATTCAACAGCGCTTTGACAGTCTCACACCCGCAAAACAAACATGGCGATGGTGTGCATATCACGTGCGGCAGCACATCCCAGGAGAGTCTGCACCCGAGACTTGCAGGGAAAGATCCTGTCACCAGAGTTGTCTTCCAAGAGAACGGGCACTGGCGTCCTTCTCTGACGGTCCCCCTTTCGACAAATGCTGCCCCGGGTACTTGGGGGGCTCAGGGGAAGAAAGTCAGAAACTCCTGAACATCTCGAGCATGGGGGGCAGGAAGAAAAACTTTCACCTTGAAATCTGTGCTTTAAGCAGAAAAATCCAAAGGGCGACTGGGTGGCTCAGTCGGTTAAGCGTCAGACTCTCAATCTGGCTCAAGTCCTGATCCCACAGTTCATGGGATGGAGCCCCAGGTCAGGCTCTGTGTTGATAGCATGGAGCCTGCTTAGGATTCTCTCTCTGCCCCTCTCTCTGTCTGCCCCTTCCCCACTCACATTCTTTCTCAAAATACGTAAACATTTTTTAAAGGATTCACTTAGGACTCCCTCTCTCTCCCTCTGCCCTCTCCAGCTCATTCTCTCTCAAATAAAAAGTAATTTTAAATAAATAAGCAAATAAATAAATAAAAAGAAATACTTACTCTAAAACTCTATTTTCCTGCAGAAAAATCATTTGACAAGAACCCAGCACCCTTCCATAATAAAAACACTTGAGAAATAAAAAGGAACTTCTTCAACCTAATAAAGGGCATCGAAGGAACCCAAAAGCTAACACCATCATCACTGGTAAAAGGCTAACCATGTTCGCACCCAAGATCAAGAACACGGTAAGGGTGCCTGTTCTCACCACTTCTATTGTGGGGACCACTTCTGTCTACCTCTACACTGGATAAGCTTATCCAGGAAGATAAGCAAGAAAAAGAACTAAAAGGCATCCAGATCTCAAAAGAAAAACTATTTCTATTTGCAAATGTCATGATCTTGTATATAGAAAATTCTAAGAAACCTGTCAAAAAACCTACCAGAGATAAAATTTCAACAGGGCTGAAGTTCAGCAAGGTTGCAGGATACAAAATGAATATATAAAAATCAATTATATTTCTATACATTAGCAGTGAACGATCCAAAATTGAAATTAAAATTTGCGTTTCACATCAGCCTTGTCTTCAATAAACTCCAGATCTCCAACCTATATGCTAGCAAATTATAGTCATTCCAATGATGTTCATTTCTGGCTCTTGGAAAACTATGTCAATTTAACTATCTCAATTGCTCTTGAAGCACTTAAAGTCACATTTGTTCATTTAATAAATACTTCTCAAGTGCTTCTTATATCCCGAGCTTTAGGGAAATGACAGTGTACAAAAACGCTCCCTAATGCCTCCCCCTCTATGAAACTCACATTCAGGTTAGGAATACGAGACAACAAACAGAGGAGCCAAATAAATAAATAAATAAATAAAAAATAGTAACTTCTGATGGTATTATTTCACAACAAATAACACAAAGGAGAGAGGTGGAGGCTGATGGGAAGGTGGGGTGTGCTTTAGATGCAGAGCCTAAGGAAGCCTCTGAGATCGTAATATTCTAACAATGAACCAAAACCAAGAAGGAACGGGAGATGGGGAATTGGTTTCTGTGTGGTTTCTATAGGCATTAACAGAGCATGTGCAAGAACCCCTGGATGAAAACAAGCTTAGTGTGTTCCTGAAACAGCCAGTGTGCAGGGCAAGCGAAGGGGCTTGTCCAAGGCCAGTTCCCAGGGAGCGAGGGCCAGACGGGCGGGAGACCTTGCAGGCGATGGTCCAGAGTGAGGGCTTTATGCGAATGTGTGCTGGGAAGTCAGTGGTAAGAGAGGGAAGGAGGAAGGAAAGGAAGTGATACAATGTTGCCACTCTGCTTCTTTGTGGAATAAATGGTCAGAAACGCTGAACTCAAACACGTGCTTGTGTAATCACTTGCTGTGGGACCCTGGGTATGTCACCCTACCTCTGAACCAACATTTATTATTATCCCAACTGCCTCCCAGATGACGTATTCATAAGCTCTTTGCAAACTGAAATTTGCTGCTGAATGTGCAGCAAAAGCACGCTCATCCTTACGGAGGCCTTCCCTAACTGCCTAAAACAGAAGGAATTTCCTTCTCCAAAAGCAAAGAGCACTTCATCGGTCTACCTCCTTTAACACTTATCACTTTCTATGCAGTATTATAAGCATTATCTGTGCATCTTATCACTTCCTCTAGACAGTAGACTCAAATCTCACCTCTGCAGAATTGATCACTCCCTTTTACTGGCGTCCACTGTCCCCACTCCAGACTACAATCAGAGCATCTACATCATCTTCCTGCAATTGATTATCTACACATCCATCTCTGTCACTAGACTATAAATTCTTTGAAAAGAGGTTCCATATCTTCTTCCTATCTATCCTTCATTCCAGGGCCTACATCACTGAAAAAGAGGAAGCTACGCAGGTTTTGGCAATTTCCCTTTTCTCTACAGAGCAAAAATCTCAGCATGTGAGTAAAATAAACACCCTTGTAGAAATGACTATTTTCGAAAACAAAGGGCTTCTTAAAAACCTCGGCAACAAGCATGTATTTGTATATAACAAATGCAATTTCTAGAAAGTAATGTACTCACATACCAAACCCTGGGAGGATCTTTACATCTGGTAAGAAGTTACTGGGGCGCCTGGGTGGCTTAGTCGGTTAAGCGTCCGACTTTCGCTTAGGTCATGATCTCGCGGTTCGTGGGTTCGAGCCCCGCGTCGGGCTCTGTGCTGACTGCGAGCTCAGATCCTGGAGCCTGTTTCAGAGTCTGTCACTCCCTCTCTCTCTGACCCTCCCCTGCTCACGCTGTCTCTCTCTCTGTCTCCTTGAAATAAATAAAACATTTAAAAAAAAAAAAAAAAGTTGCTGACCCCCTTTTTTTTTTTAAACCGTGCAATATCAAGGCTCTCCAACCAGAACCGTTGGTCTGGGTTCTTCAACCCAGTAATAGTGCCTGCCCCGAAGCAGTCTCAAGATTTGAATTAAGTTGATCTTCAAGATACATTTTTCCTTTCTGCTGAAATATACTGGACAAATAACATAAATTTAAGGTGTACAAGATGTTAATTTTCTACATTTCTATACTGTAATATGATTGCCACAGTAGTGATAATTAACACCTCTACTACCTTATTCTTTTTTAGTGGCTGAAGTAATTAAGTTCTAGTCTCTTAGCAAATTTGTTAATTATAATAGAATTATGGTCCGTATCCACTATAGTGTGCATTAACTCTAGGGCTTATTTTCTATGCAGTGTATGTCTACACCCTTAAACATCTGCCCCAACCCTCCACGTTCCCCCTCATGCTATAGTGGTCACCGCTTTACTGTTTTTATGAGTTTGCCTTACTCACTTCAAGTATTTTATACTACAAAATGCAAAATTATTTCACGGAAGAACACCAATGAATTAATTAGATTACATGTAGTCCCGGACAAGTATTTTAAATCTAACGGTTCCCATAAAGTGCTTGTAATCCAAGAATTCCTACTGTGCAATATCCAATTTACCAAACTAATGCAAATTAAAATTAGTTTTTGTATTTCTGATAAACACATAAAAGTACCTAAAAGACTCAAAGCAGAACACACAGAAAACCAGAAGTTCCTTTTTTCTGTCAACGGTAGAAGTCTGCATCTCTATTTCCTCCTCTCCATTCCGAAGAACTGGTTAAGAGGACTGGAGAGCAAGAAAAACCTGTACTCGACTTCTGTAAGCTCATCTGACCCTCTGTTCTATGTGGGAATCAGGTTCATGCCTGAGGTTACTAGTTTATCACTCTTTCTACTGAAAAATTATGAACAACTTGTTCTGAGGGATGTACAGGAGTCTGGAGTAAGCTGCTCACTTAACCTGTTCTTCTGTCAACTGACAGATGGGCGGTTCTCAAAGTGTGGTCCGGGCCAACAGTATCAACATCAACAGCGATCTGGTCAGAAATGTTCGCAGGTCCCACCAGAGACCTACTGGATCAGAACCACTGGCGGGGAGGGCTCAGCAATATGTGTTTTAAGGAGTCCTGGGTGATTCTGGTCATTCTGATGAGCAAAGTTTGAGAACTATTGTGCTATGCAGATTAAAAAATACATTCTCCAGACGCACACGGGTGGCTCAGTTAGCTAAGCATCTGACTTCAGCTCAAGTAATGATCTCTCAGTGCGAAAGTTTGAGCCCCACATCTGGCTCTGGGCTAACAGCTCAGAGCCTGGAGCCTGCTTCAGATTCTGTGTCTCCCCCTCTCTGCCCTTCCCCCACTCAGGCTCTGTTTCTCTGTCTCAATAATAAAATATAAATAAGCAAACAAACAAAAAACAGAAGGAAATTTAAAAATGGCCTCTCCATAGAACTTACAGACTTTAAGGAATATAATGGTGAGAATATTTAAGTTTCAGGGAAGCCATATGCAAGATACAAGGGCCACAGTTGATGTTTTACATTTTCTAGAGAATCCTTTCCTCTTGATCTGATTTGCAGAACTTCATGGTTAAGTCCCTACTCACTTTGAAGGATACACAGAAATATCTAGAAAACAAAGCCAAGAAGCCAGGGGCGCCCGGGTAGCTCAGTCAGTAAAATGTCTGACCCTTCATTTCAGCTCATGTCATGATCTCACAGTTCCTGAGATGGTTCCTGAGTTCAAGCCCCACATCAGGCTCTGCGCTCAGAGCTCTGAAAAGCCTGCTAGGAATTATCTGCCTCCCTCTCTCTGCCCACCCCTCCCACTTACTCTCTCTCTCCTCTCTCTTTCTCTCTCAAAATAAATAAATTAACATTAAACAAAAAGAAACCAAAACAAAACAAAACCAGCAGGGAAGCCAAAACCGTGAGATCATGACCTGAGTTGAAGTCAGACGCTTAACTGACTGAGTCACCCAGGTGTCCCTAATTTTCATATACACAGTAGTACCCATGCTCTAAAGGCTAATACTGGTCAGGATGAGTAACCAAGATAAAGATTTCGGGAATTTTTAGATTCCACATATAACTGATAACATATAGTACTTGTTTCTCTCTGTCTGATGTTATCTCTTTTAGCGTAACCTGTTCAAGGTCCATCCATGTTCTTACAAGTGGCAGGATGTCCTCCACCCTCATTAAGACACATTTTCTAAGGATCTGACAATTATTATACTACTTTGGGGAAAGGACACTAATATTTCTTTCTACCCTTGTTGTCAGAGAAACTTGAGATGATAAATATTTTGAACCATGTGAAACCACAAACACTGCAAAGCATGTCAACTGAACTGGAAAATTCCTTCAGCTGAGCCAGTCCTTAAAAAGATCCCCCAAATAAAGAGCTCTCCAAAGACAGTTAACAATTTTTTTTTCTGATTGGGAGTGGACAACAGGACAAAATATCTAAGAAAAAAACCCGCTATTAACGGTAAAGCTTGGAATTCTAAAGTATTAACCAGGCATTTCATAGTTTAGTACCTAAAACACTAAAGAAAAATACATATGTTTTATTTCCACAGGGCTCTCTTCTTCATATAAAAAGACAAAAACCATAACCAGTGAGCTTTGTTCACATGCAGTGAGTGAGCTCAAGTAAACTTCAGAATGAAGAGCGTGCCAACGCAAAAATTGCCCCGGCCAGCAACTCCATAGAAAAAGAATTGGAATAGAGTCCAGGAAGCAAGCCTACAGTTCTCACCCCATCATTTCTTTCCCACCAATAAGATCATCCATTTAAAGCACACATCTAGCTGACCAGTTCCCACTGCCCCGTGGCCAAGAAATACCACTTAAATGCACGCCTCAGTCACCAGCCCCTACTCAGCATCTTTGGGCACGCTACCGCAGCCTGAGTAACTTCCGTAATCCTATGATTTACTGTCCATTACTTGAAATTGCCATCCCCCGTCCACCTTCCGACTGTTCTCCAACACTGTGCTCCTGGCACGGTGCTCCTCAGCGGTCCAACAGAACAGCTTCTGGAGGGGAAAAAGGAGCCTGGAGCCAAAGACGGCCAACACTCACAACAGAGCCTTCAGAGCAGCTGAGATCCCCCATTTATCATCACTTCACAAACTCCACGGGCCTTCAAAAGAATCTACAGCAAACCATTACCCTTTTTATTTCCCTCTTCCCGGAGACCACAGAAGTAATGTCAGTTGCAGGCTTTAAGAAGATATCGCTTTCGGGGCGCCTGAGTGGCTTAGTCGGTTAAGCATCTGACTTTCACTTAGGTCATGATCTCGCGGTTCGGGGGTTCGAGCCCCACGTCGGGCTCTGTGCTGACTGCCAGCTCAGAGCCTGGAGCCTGTTTCTGTCTGTGACTCCCTCTCTCTCTGACCCTCCCCTGCTCATGCTGTCTCTCTCTCTCTCCTAGAAATAAATATTAAAAAAAAAAAAATAGATAACGCTTTCCTGTAGATGCATGGGGCTTGTAAGTGGCTTCGTTCACAAAGATCTTTCTGGATTACAACATGGAGACCTTTTCACCTTTGAGGTTAAAACAAAGCAGCAATGCACATAAAGAGCCAACAAAGCCATCTCACAGTACCCAAACTACCGATGTCGGTCTGTCCTTCCGGCTATTATCCAGAAAATATTTGAGTTACAGGTCTAATTTAGGCAATCTTGAAGTCTGTACACATGCAATGTGAACTACACAAAGGCATAAATGCCCATCTCCCAGCGTCCCTCCTACTGCCCCTTAATGTCCCCTACAGTCAATAAGAAGCAACATCGTTGAGAAAACAGATAACGTTTCACTAAAAAACTGACCTCATTGCCTGCACCCCAGAGAATGCACATGGCATGTTGGTTACCACACAACTTTGTCGGTGGATTAACCAACGAAGACGCTTAAGAGCGATAAAACCCTGAGCAAGTTATCCAAGCTCTCTGAGCTTCCTTCCTTGTAAAAGAGGAGGGATTCCTACCTTGCAGAAATTTGGGACGGCATAAATTAGACATCTCTTCCTGCAGTACCTGGCACAGGGCCAGAGCTGGATCGATCAATGGTAGCTCTTCTCCCCACCCTCCTTCACTCCACATCCAAACTGCCTCCACTTAATGACACCTTTTCCCCAGATCCAAATAATTTACCATCACCACGGGCATTACATCATTAGAAGCTGATGGGCAGGGCTGCTAGAAAAAGAGAAAGTTAGGGAGAAGATGAAAGAGAGCAGGGGACAGTTTAAGTACCAGTTAGACGAAAGCACAAAAATATGTAACTCTGGTTACCTTTGCTCTTGGATGAGCACTCCAAACAATGCTCGTAGCACAAAAGAAAATGCCAAAGCGGAAGTCATAGCTCAGTGCTGAGACCTGTGATAAATCTGTCCATAAATCCTGGCTTATCTCAACTGGAGGGGTAAGGTATGACCCCAGGAAACCCTGGCAGTGCTCCATCATAGCTGGTGTTCTCTTCACACAGGAATGTTTGACCAAAGGGCAGAAAGACTTTCCTTTGGCTTAGTTTACAATGAAGCTGGAAAACATTAAACCGCACCTCATTTGACCTTAATAAACCCAGGACACGGGAGAACAGATTTATTCATTTCTCCCCAAGTTCTCCCATTGGATTTTTTCATATTTTAAACTTCTCTTAATGACTTTCTACTGCGTTCAGCAAATAAAGAATCCTCCCATTGATAATTAAACACCTGCTAATTCCTACAAAGGCATTCTAAGATTAAAAAAAGTGAAGCGTCTGATGAATAAAACATCTCCTTTTATTCCACAGGGCTGAGTTCGAATAAAGGAAAATGGGTCATTAAATAAAACCTGTCAATTCTTTAAGGCTTGGTTGCTGCAAGTCAGTGACCATATTTATATTTAGATTGCTGTGAGGTGAAAGGTTATATACTAAAATATTTATTGCCTAAGAATACTTAAAAAGAAGTTGGTCTGGTAGCACTCATGATGAAAAATAGAACACAGGTAGGTCATTACTAGAATTTTCTTTATTTTAATTGTCTATTGAAAATTTCAAACATTTAAAAATAGAATTCCCACATAACTATTTCCCACCTTCAACAATTATCATGAATGGAGAATCTTATTTCTTTTTACCCTGACTCCCTTCTCAACCTGGATTAACTTTAAAGCAAGTCCCAGGCATCACGATTTCCCCCAAAACTAGCTCAGTATCTAGCACCAAAAGATAAGGACTCTTTTTTATTTTTTTTTTAATTTTTTTTAATTTTTATTTATTTCTAGGAGAGAGAAAGACACTGTGTGAGCAGGGGAGGGTCATAGAGAGAGGGAGATATAGACTCGAAATAGGCTCCAGGCTCTGAGCTGGCAGTCAGCACAGAGCCCGACGCGGGACTCGAACCCATGAACCGCGAGATCATGACCTAAGCAAAAGTCGGACGCTTAACCGACTAAGCCACCCAGGCGCCCCCAAGGACTCTTTTTTCAATATCATTCCGTAACTGCCATCTTGCCCATACCTAAAAAGTAATTAATAATAATGCCGTGTGTCAAATAATCAGTATTTAGATTTCCCTATCTTTCAAAAAAAAAAAAAAGAAAGAAAGAAAGAAGGGCATCTGGGTGGCTCAGTTGGTCATGATCTTGTGGCTCGTGAGTTCCAGCCCAGCATCAGGCAGCTCAGAGCCTGGATTCTGTGTGTTTGTCCCTCTCTCTCTGCCCCTCTCCTTCTCATGCTCTCTCTCTCAAAAATAAAAACTTTTAAAATTTTTTTAAAAAAAGAGGTATAACATTGATTTGATCAAATCAGGATCCAAAGTCCACATGTTACATTTGGTGACAATGTCTCTTTAATCCTTTTTCATCAAAAGGTTCTTTTCTGACTCTTTAAAGTGTTCGATACATTTATTGAATAAATGGGGTCATGTGAAGTACAGAATTCCTCTCGTTCTGGGTTTTGCTGACTGAATTCCATGTGTGCCCTTTTATATTCTGCTTTATCCTCAGCATTCAATCAAGAGACTTGATCGGATTCAAATTATGCTTCTTTTTTCCAAGAATATATCATAGGTGGTGAGCCAAGCCATGTAAACTAACCTGGTAGACAATGATTTGCCAGCTAGACCCCCTCCCCTCTGGGCTGTATTGGGAGGCTGGCATCCAGTACAGAGGATCCGTGGCACCAGTTCAACAGCGGGTCCTCTTCCTTCCTGGCCTGAGCTCCTGACCCCGAGAAGGTTACAACTTTGGTGGATACAGAGAACACGAACCCCAACGTCATCAGTGTTCAATCCCACACGTAAACATGGCCAAATCTTTGGCACACGGAGGTTCTGAACACTCCAAATGAAAAACGTCACATTCAATTCACCCACTCATTCCACAATCTGCCAATATGGAAAATGCAACCCTTTCTGCCTTATGTTAAATAAAAAAAATGGCATTCAGACTACAAAATCCCTTTCTAATGGCATACCAGCAGGCAAATATAGATTTTCAAGCAATAAGCAATTTCTACTATCACTGCTAAGGGATGGGGAGGCAAACAGCCTTTCTTTTTTGCTGCTGTCAGTATGGACGATTAGACTGTAGAAAAATGCATTTTTAGTTTTTAAAAAAGCTTTATCGGGAAACAGGCCACCATAAAGTAATTCATCTATAAAGCAATAAGGGATGTCATCAATTTTACCTTACACTTGAATCACACTCTTACTTGAATCACACTCTTGATTCCTATCCGGCTGTATTTCAATTATGCCTTTTATTTGAAGACAAACCCCCTACAAATACAGAATGTTGCCTAAAAGTGATCTTCAAAAAAAAAAAAAACCCTATTGGGACAGGAAAGTTATTTATTTAATATATAAACTACTCGGGGCGCCTGGGTGGCTTAGTCGGTTAAGCGTCCGACTTTCGCTTGGGTCATGATCTCGCGGTTCGTGGTTTAAGTATCATTTAAATTAAACCCACGTCGGGCTCTGTGCTGACTGCCAGCTTGGAGCCTGGAGCCTGTTTCAGTCTGTGACTCCCTCTCTCTCTGACCCTCCCCTGCTCACGCGCTCTCTCCTAGAAATAAAACATTAAAAAAAAAAATTAAAATATATATATATATATATAAACTACTCTGCTGTACTCAGGAGGGAACAGTCTCAGTGCTTGAAATATTTGGAAAGAAAAAGAAAGGGGCTGTAAGAACACTGCATTAACTTTTTTTTCTTCCAGATTTAAACACAGTTCAAAATATTCTCCAATAGTAGAAACTTCAGTGTTTTTTTTTTTTAATGTTTATAATCGGAATGTGATTTAAACAAGTCCTACTCTACGGAACTTGCACTGGAGGCTGAGATGTTTAGAAGCCTCATTACAGAGACTTTAAATAGCGTGAGGCGATGTGTTCTGGGCACACTGTAGGAAAATGTGCCACAGCACCACTGTCACGTGAATCAATGATCTGGAACATGTATGACTATGACCACACTGATACTTCACTCTAAAGAATTCTAAAGAATACGGAAAGACAAACAGCAGACTTAGATTTCTCAGCCATGGGCTTGAAACCTACCCAATACTCGCATCCAAGAGCGCCATAACATAGAGAGTCAATGCCCTAAAATTACGACAAAGGGCCCTTTCACAAGCCCTCACGGATTCTAGAATCTAAAAGCCTAAGTTAAAAGTTGTTTACAAAACCAGATACTTTACTGGGGGAGGGCAATTTTTCAGAAAGAAGCATTGGATGTTTTTATAAGGATTTTGGAATGACAGAAAGAGGGATAGAATACAACTTCACTGATAATATGTTATGTATACATGCTCAGATAGTGGTTAAACTGTGTTTCCCCCCCAAAAATGGGTATGTTGAGGTCTCAACACCGAGGACCTCAGAATGTGATCTTATTTACAAAGGCAATCAAGCTACAGTGAGCTCATTAGGGTGAGGCCTGATCCAAAAGGCCTGGTGTTCTCATAAAAAGGGAAAATTTGGATACACTAACATGTATAATAAGAAAAGATGATATTTGGGGCGCCTGGGTGGCTTAGTCGGTTAAGCGTCCGACTTTCGCTTAAGTCATGATCTCGCGGTTCGTGGGTTCGAGCCCCGCGTCGGGCTCTGTGCTGACGGCCAGCTCAGAGCCTGGAGCCTGTTTCAGTCTGTGACTCCCTCTCTCTCTGACCCTCCCCTGCTCACGCTGTCTCTCTCTCTCTCTAGAAATAAATGGAGGGGAGGGGAGGGGAGGGGAGGGGAGGGGAGGGAGGGGAGGGAGGGAAGGGGAGGGGAGGGGAGGGGAGAGGAAAGGAAAGATGATATTAAGACACAGAGAGAAGCTAAGTATCTACCAGCCAAGGAGAGAGGCCTGGAACAGACCCTCAGGAACAACCAAACCTGTCAAAAGCCTGAACCTTGAGCTGGGACTTATGCCCTCCAACACTGTGACACAGTAAATTTCCCGTTTGAACCATCTAGTTGGTAGTACTTTGCAAGAGCAATCCTAGCAAATGAATGCATGCACCTATATGATAGGGATCAGATTACCGGGTAATCTCACTAACAAGAATTTCAAACAAAAAGTAGCAGCTACCAGTCATGCTGGTATGTACTTTGCACAGGCTGCCATTAAATCCTTGAAACACAACACACTGAGTAGAATCCTCTTTTTGCAGATGGGGAATATATGAAGTCTGGGATCAAGAACTGCATTCTAATGTGGTCATCAGAGATCCATTACAGGGGCTTTAAACACCTAAGGGCTGATTTCTTTCCTGTAACAAGACGTCTGGAGGTAAGTGGCTGCAGGTAGCTGCTTAGCAGCTCAAAGACGCCCCGGGTCTCTGCAATTCCCTTGACCTTCTCCGCATGGTCGCAAAATGGTTACTGTAGCTCCAAGCTATCCCATCTGAAATGCAAAATGTGAAAAATCAAAGAAGAGCCTACTTCCCACCTGACTAAATCCCTTCAGAAGAGCTTTCCTGAAAGCCCCTAACCATTCTACTTGTAACTCCTTAACCATCCCTATTCACAGCACTGGAAGTTGGGGAATATCGTTTTTTAGTCAGACTTACATTAATACCCAATACTACAAGGATCCAATGAGAAGGAAGGAGGGAATGGATCCAGATTAAGGAAATCTACCAGAGGCCGAAAGAGGTTCAGAGCTTGTCCAAGTTGAGATTTAAATCCAGCCTCATTTAATCCATACCTGGAACTGCCATATCATACCCCTAGCAAACCCAAAACCTTGTGGAGGGGCGGTCCTAACTGAAAAAGAGTTGGAGAGGGTTTGTCCTCTCAGGAGCTCCTCCTGACTGCAGCAGCTTCTCCTTTTAAGTTTCTAGGTAAAGTGAGCACTGAGCAGCACCCAAGAAAGCAGTCAGGCCAACAGAGCCTCTGATGTGCCCCCATAAGAGCATTTTCTGAGGAAATTCTAGAGGATGCAGTTGGTGCTTGGCAATAAAATTTAAGAAGAGACTAACACTGCCTGCTATTATCCCCTCGGGTATTTGTTTGTTCAAGTGATACTTATAATCCTCAAACAGGTGAAGGCTTTCACAGGTAGTCATTTACTTGGCTTCTACAAACAGCAACTGGAAGTTGTCTTCAAGATGTCTTTAATTGCTCCTTTCCAATTATAGAACGCCTATATTTATAGGCATCCGCTCTACTTTATTGTCAATACTTTGTGCTAATTGAAAAGAGATTTTCTTTCCCAATGTTAGATGGCATCTTTCAGGAACCAAATTCTCCGGTCTGGAGCAAAGATAACAAAAACTGGCCTCCGCACCCACAGCTGGAGTACCCCCTACGCACATCATTCACTCATCGGGGCGTTCATGAGCAATCTGGAGGCCTTTCCTGCTCCAATATTTGGTCATCCTCTGAATGCTTGAAGCCACATGAGAGATCATCTTAAGGGAAAGAAATCTCGGCTGGAGTTAATTTCATGGTTTTCCCTGCCTTCTCCAGGCTATAATCCCCCCACTTTGCTCTGCATGCTCCATGAGGGTTCCTGGCCAGCCAAGCAAAGCAGAATCTTACCAAGGAAGGATCTGGCTCTTGAGTGGAGTATCATCCCTAAAATCAAGACATGGTTGGGCTCCCAACTCCTCCTAACACCAATTAGCCGTTAGCTCCCACTATCCTGGTTCCCGCCCTTTCCAAATTATCCCGTTTCCTGGCTCCTATAAATAAACCTATACAATAGAACCCTTCCAAAGCCAAATTCTGAACTAAGTCAGTCACAATCCATCACATTGCTAACAATTAAGAAAGGAAACCCTCGGGGCGCCTGGGTGGCTTAGTCGGTTGAGTGTCCGACTTTCGCTTAGGTCATGATCTCGGTTCGTGGGTTCGAGCCCCGCGCCGGGCTCTGTGCTGACTGCCAGCTCAGAGCCTGGAGCCTGTTTCAGAGTCTGTGTCTCCCTCTCTCTCTGACCCTCTCCTGCTCACGCTGTCTCTCTCTCTCTCCTAGAAATAAATAAAACATTGAAAAAATAAAAATAAAAAAAATAAATAAAAATAAAAAAGAAAGGAAACCCTCTTGTATCAGCATGATATGCATGTAAGATAGTTCCCTGATATTAAGACACACAGTTGGAACTTAAGTCTCTCCTTAAGCTTCAGGAGGTCATACCCGGAATTCTATAACAGGAAAATAGGATATTATTGCTTTTAGTAAAAGCAGCAAAATAATAATCTCCCTGTATTGCATTTAGGATGCAAATGTGCCTTCCCAAAGACAACTTGTAAAAAAGGAAGTGATTGAGGCACTTAATCTGCTTCATTAAGAGGCAGTCTGCTAACTGGAAATAACCAAAATATATTATCTTTCATCTTTGCTCAGTAACCCACACAATTTATACTTCTTGCCTATTAAGGTAAGACTGTTACAGAATGAGCACGACCAGAACACAGATTCCAAAAGACATGAAAAGTTTTACTCTGTTCAGTTACAGGATTTATAATTATTTGCATAATAAATCAGAGAAAAACACTTCCAGATGCAAGAGCAAAATAATTTACAAGATTCATAAGTCCCTGTTATTTAGTAAAATTAGGTCTTTACCTGCAGTGTCTAAAACCCCAGCAATATAACCCTTCAAATCAAAATGGGTGGCAGATCCTAAAATATGTACTGCAATCTGTCACTTAAAAATAATGGCAAAAAAAAAAAAAAATGTATCACCCAAAGCGAGTGACAGCAGAAAACTACAGAAGTGAACCAACTTCTGTTTGGAACTAATTACAATTAGCAAAATCTCATTTCTGACATCTTTCCAGCTCCCTCTTCCTCCTACACCTTCCCTAATTCCAAAGTCTTCTGAGTCAACCAAAAGCACAGTAAAGCACGAAAATGCCTTTTAACCTGTCAATGAAGAATTAATTCTTTGGTTACTCACTCAGCATGGTGCTGCACCGGGAGGCAAGAAAAAGCAAGCGATCACAAAACAAAGTTGCAGTTTGGTTTCCATCCTCCAGAAACCAAATGGGCTTCGAGAAAAAGAAAGTGAAACGACACCCAAGTGAATGATGCTGCCACTGGCCCCAGGAAATACTGTAGCACTGGTCACCTCGGTGTCTCTGAGCTCTGAGGTTAAGGAAATGAGTGTTGGCCAAAGTGAAGACTTCCAAGAAATACTTTCAAGAATTCCAAGAAGGAGGTGCCTGGCTGGTCAACTGGTAGAGCGCGCAACTCTTCATCTCAGGGTTGTAAATTCGAGCTCCACGCTGAGTTAGAGACTACTTAAAAATAAAATCTTCGGGGCGCCTTCGTGGCTCGGTCAGTTAAGTGTCCAAGTTCAGCTCAGGTCACGATCTCGTAGTTCAGGAGTTCAATCAAGCTCCGTATCAGGCTCTCCACTGGCAGTGCAGAGCCCGCTTCGGATCCTCTGTCCTCCTCTCTCTCTGCCCTTCCCCCACTCACACAGGCTCTCTCTCCCTCTCTCTCTCAAAAATGAACATTTAAAATAAAATAAATCTTTAAAAAAAAAAATTCCAAGAAGGACAGGGACTGCTGGGAGAGTGACTGCATCATAATGAAATGGGCATTTACGTGATGCCAAGCGCTGTGAAGGCTCACATGCACAGTCCTTCATCCTGCAGAGCACTACATGGGTCAACAAGGATCCCCACTGAACAGACAGGAAAAGAGATTCAGAGGAATTTCAGCTCATCCACCAAGATCACCTAATCAGTATAGTTTAGACTAAGGGATAAATCTACTGTTTTTTCCATTCACGCATTCAAATACTATAGTTATTCTAACTTCAACCCCCACACAGAGAGAAGACCTTAGAGGAAAATGTCTACATATGGAAAATAATGTGTCCCAGTTGCCCCTGGCACAAAAAAAAAATGAAAGAAAGAAGGGAGGGAATGGGGAAAAAGAAGAAGAAAAATAGGAGATAAATCAAGAGCGTAAACTTGTAAGGCATACCATCCAGACAAAAACAGGAGATGTCAGCTTTCGTTGACTTCCCCTACTCTAGCCTACACTCTGCCCCCAGGGAGGAAAAGCACTTCTGAATGTCTAGCATCAACCCAATCCCACTTGTAGCTCACATCACACAACCACCATAAAGGTTCAAGATTACGATACTTAGATGGCGGAGGGGCGCCTGGGTGGCTCAGTCAGTTGAGAGTCTGACTTCCACTCACGTCATGATTTCACCTTTCAGGATCGAGTACGGCATCAAGCTCTCAGCTCTCAGCACAGAGCCCACTTCGGATCCTCTGCCTCCCTCTTCCTCTGCCCCTTTCCCAGCTCGTGCGCTTGCTCTCTCAAAAATAAACAAACATTAAAAAAAAAAAAAAAAAGAGGGGCACCTGGGTGGCTCAGTGGGTTACACATCTGACTTCAACTCAGGTCACGATCTCTCGATTCGTGGGTTCGAGCCCCACATCAGGCTCTGTGCTGACAGCTCAGAGCCTAGAGCCTGCTTCAGGTTCTGTATCTCTCTCTCTCTGCCCCTCCCCTGCTTGTGCTCTGTCTCTGTGTCTCAAAAATAAATAAATGTTATAAAAAATTCCTTTAAAAATTTATTTCTTTTTTAAGTATTTTTTTATTTATTTCTAGGAGAGAGAGAGACAGCGTGAGCAGGGGAGGGTCAGAGAGAGAGGGAGACACAGACTCGGAAACAGGCTCCAGGCTCCGAGCTGGCCGCCAGCACAGAGCCCCACGCGGGGCCCGGACCCACGAACCACGAGATCATGACCTAAGCGAAAGCCGGACACTTAACCGACTAAGCCACCCAGGCGCCCCCTTTTAAAAATTTAAATTAAATTTAGAAAGACACTTACGTGCAAAGAAAGGCCAGCTGAAGTTCTCTATAACCTGACATTGTCCCCTAAGGCAACACTAACACCTGCCATTTCCAGCAATGAGCACCCAAGGGCTACACAACATGACCTCTTGGGGGTGAGAAATGAAAATTTAACCCTCTATCATAATAGTATTTACCTCATGGTTTCCATTTTTTCGTTTTAGAATTTATATAATATTTTAGTATAAAGCCATATATACAAATTCAATAAATATGCGTATTTTGGGGGCATGGGTCCATTGTTTTAACTGACAAGACAGTGAATATAATGAAGACACTGATTTACACACGTATTAAACGGGGAGCCTGCTATCTTCCAGTCCCCTCACCATAACCCAACTAAATGATACAACTTTGGAACCGTTCCATGAACCAGAGGAAAAAAACAGCAACAAGAAAAACTCAAGTTTCATTTCAGTCTCTCTTTGAAAGGTATTTGATTCCTAGCTGATTCTGGGCACAAACAAAGGCTGACCATTACAAATCTATGGGGCCACCTCATTACAAGTTCATACTGCAACCAAATCCCATTTTCCCTCTGCAAATTCAATTCACATCAATAGCCCTATATATCACTGGCTACTGCTGTTGGCTGCCTGATTTTGAAACATAAAATTTTTTTTGAAAGATTACTGCCAACACATAATAGGCAAACTGCAATTTCAGTTCCCTACACATGTGCTTGAAGGAGGGGGGCCATTCAAGCTACAAAATGTAAATGAAGCCTGTTGTTATCAGCTGTTTATAAGCCCCATGACGTCCTTCTCCCTTATTCCTCCAGTCACGTAAGGCAAGGGAAAAAACATCAAAAGTGCCACCATTCAAGAAAGTCCTTTTATTATTCTACTCAATACGAGTTCCCCGGTCTCTTAATTTTCTGAGGTATGTACAACAAAACGCAACAAAATTAAACCGTGGTGGCTGTATGCAGCCAATCTTCATTAGGCAGACTTCGGTGTGAAGGCGTAATGCAACTGCATGATGTTGTTTATGAAGACGTTTTCATCACCAGCATTTTATGAATCTATCACAAGAGCGAACGCTGAAGGGCGGCACCTACTCTGACAAAGGCAGACTTCCCATGTGGGAGAGAGCCACCCACTGTCACCAAAGCCCGTAAGCAAATTCCACTGCCTGGGCTGTTGCAAACTTCTGGTTCTCACCGAACACGTGGATCACCTTTGACTTCCTTATTGCATCCTTCCAGAAAACACAATTTTTTTTCTATTAGTTTGTGTTTAATACCCTACCCACTGGCACTGTAATGGAAGGGAAACATACCAGGAGATCCCTGGTGAATCCATGACCATTTTTACAGGGGGAGACAAAGGGAGGCATGATGAGTGCATTGTTTGTGGCTGGGTTTCTCAACAGCCTCACCACTGGCATTTTGCACCAGATCGTTCTTTCCTGTGGGAGGCTGTCCTATGCACCATAGGATGTTTAGCAGCCTCCCTGACCTCTACTACCCGATGACAGTAGCACCACCTCCCCGTCCTGGGAACCATCAAAAATGGTTCCAGACACTGCCAGATCTCCTCTTGGAGGGGACAGAACTGTGAGCCTCTGGTTGCAAATCACTGGGCTACTGGGTCTACATGTCCATCAAAAGGCAGAAATTCATTGTATGAATACAGTTCGTATAAGCAGGGAACAACATGCATAAATCCACTTAACACCCAGGCAAGTCTATCGTGCCCGTAAGCCTTTCTGGAACATGGAACAAAGTCAAGTTAGCCTAACCAAACAGCAGCAGGTATGCTGAGGTACTGGTCTTGCCCATTTTAAAGTCTACGACTAGTCAAAAGTACTATTTAAAAAAAAAAAAAAAAAAAACTGTCACTCTATTATTGCATTGGCTCAAGGACTATGCAGAGAACACCACCTGAAAACTATCTGTCATGGGTTTTCCATATTCATCAACAGAAAGCCTCCAGAACGTTCGGTTTTGCAGGCCAAAATTTTTCACTTCCTCAATTGTCAAGGCACTCTTCAGAAAACTGTCTTCAGAGTCAAACCCCCCAAGAGAAGATGGATGGAGACGCTGTGATATTTACTTTAATGGAAATAAAGAGATGGAGGGTTTATTTTTCCCCCTAAACAACTTCGGCAAACCAGCACTAAAAAAGACAATTTTTATTTAACAGTTAAAGAAACCAGCTTCCAAAAGCTCAATTGCCATCTGCAATTATAATCAGGCCTAATTTAGAATACCCCACCATGTTTTAGGCTTAATTAAAAATGGCACATCCTTGCAAGGGAATGCAACGTGAATCCACAATTCGGGCTTAGCAGGAGACACACGCACACACACACACCTCTGAAGCTGGAGTCTCGGCTTGGGAGACTTAACTGTTTTACCAGTTTCCTAATGGATGTAACTTCAATATAAACTTTGCGTAACTTTTCATATTTTAAATTAGAAAGGCGTGTGGATTATGTGAAGACAATTTGCCAGAAATACAAATGGATTTTTTTGAGCCCACCATCTTTCCCACAGCACACACCCGATCCTCTATTCCAGCCACTATTATCCTTACTCGGCACAAAAGACACAAGGTTTCAATGCAATAGTTCCACTGATGCCAAAGAGTGTTCCACCACACGAAATAATACGATTTACCAAGTACCACTTGGCCTCTTTGTAAGCTTAATAATTAGTTATAATAATGTGTCCCTGCACGTTTATAATTCAGTGTAATTTTTAGATTACAACTCCTTAATATGGTCTCCAGCACAATCGGCCCTCTGCCTACAAAACATTAATGCAGACATTATCCAAAAACCACCATGCGAACTCCTGTCGTCAGTCAAAACCATGTAAAAATAAGATAAATACAAAGAAGACGGTGGAGGACCAGGGAACAACACAGGCGCACTTTGAACCTGCAGCATGAAAGAGAAACGCTCTCATTATCTATCCGTTGTCCGGTGACTCCTTGTAAAAATCAAACTTCTTCCAAAATTCGTTAGTGTTAGATTCAGGCTCCCCTACTGAAGCAGAGCCTCTGGCAAAGAAGGCGAGAGGGGGGTGGAAAGCTGTAAACAATAAGTGTGCTTCCCATGAAAGCCTGTAAAATTAAGCCTCTCTCAGTTGGACAATTAGCTTTATATAGCTAATCAGGAAGAAAGAAATGAAGGCCATCTGGTTCTTGGAAGAAGTTCTGTATCTGATTAACACCATCTTCTTGAAAGTAAACTTCCTATGTACAAGAGGGCAGGAGGAAGCAAGAAGAGAGGAACACCCTTTTACCCTGTCTGTACCCCCTGGTAAAACCACATGCAGATCAAGCTATTTGATCCAGAAGAAACAGAAGAGTAATTAAATGTCGACACCATAAATGGACGGACCTCATTCAATTCCTAGCTGCAACACTATTGATGAGTTAGCCTTTGGCAAACAATTAGACCTCCCCATCGTAGACCAGATAATTGGCCCCTCATCTAGGTCCTTTGCCAATCAATTTGCAGTTCCTTCTAGGGTAGACTTCTCGGTCTCTTGATTTGGGGTGTGGCCATGTGACGTGGCTTAGGATGGAAGCTTAACTCAAGGGTGAATTTAGTATAAATATGAGCCTATCACTCAAATATCAAGGGCAGGGATGCATCTAGCCTCCGACATAAACTAGGATCGGGCCCTCAATCCTTCTATGAAGTCTCAAGTCTTTTTCTTCCATCCCGCCTGTCCGTCTACCCTTACCCCTCTTACTAACCAAGCTTTCTCCGTCTTCCAGTGTCAACGGCAAGAAGTCAACTACCAGCAGCACCCTCTCTTAAACCCCCTTGGTTCGTTATAGCAGCAAGCCCAGAAGAGCAGCAGAGGCACCTAAGTCCCAAGGCAGGTGAGGAGCCCACCATCAACCAATTCAGTGTAGCCACAAAAAATGTGCATACTTGATATACAGCAAAAAAGTCAACGAAGAGAAGTGAAACACAGCCTACATATGTCACTTGCCAAGCTAGGTGACTTGGCATGGGGCTGCTCTCTGCCGGGAGAGGAGACACCATTTTCCTTGCACGAAAGCACCATCTGTCCAGGAGGGGCACAGAGTAGAGTGAGGGCCTCTATACCTGAAGGCGAGAAGGGCTGGGCATGGAGTGTGAGTATCTCAGATAGTTGAGGAGAGTCTCCATGGAAGAGTGGCCCAACAAGGGGGGGAGATGACTGATTAAGAAAATCTATTCAGGACAGTGGGAGCCAGGATACTCACTGTCAAAAGAAGGGAGTTACAAGTAATGAAAGGTGAAACCAAAGTTGAACCATGTGTTGCTGAAATGGAAATGGAATTTGTGACTTTTAATACATAAAAATATAGAAATAGAGATGTAAATGTAAGTGTATGTGTGCGTACACACACACACACACACAATCCCTAAATATGTCCACTGAATGAATGGGTCTAGAAGCTGTAACATCTCGCAAGCAATGAACACATCTAATGCCCAGATCTTGGTTTCTAAATGCCATTCTCCTCTGAAAAGAATCAGAGCTCCACGGCCCCTTCCTTGTTCCTTCACTAAATCCAGACCTGAGGCCAACAAAGCACGAGATAAACCTTGGAACTTCTTGTTCCGTAAGTAAGGAAGTATTCTAATAATGAGGGTGACACATATCAAAGGACACAGGAATCGGCTGGAAGGAACTCCCACTATCTACATGGGGGGGTGGGAGGGGCGGGATTTGAGCATCAAAATAATGGTAGTAACAGATTACAATCTACTAAATAAAACAGAATTCCAGGTGTCCAAAACTAGTATGATGAAAAAACAAGCTGCAAGTTTAAGAAGGGTCGTAACATTATCTATCCACAAAATAGTACAACAAAGGAAAAAAAAACACAGTAAGCTTACAATGGAGAAGCCTGGCACATGCTGCCTTCATCAGAGTGATTACAGTTAACATCACCAGCATCGGGCATATGGAGCCACCTGGAAGGGTGCAGTGAAAGGAACAGAGCATCACTTCTATTGATATTTCTGCCCTGACACATGACCCGAATCTAATTGTGAGGAAGCCTCAAAGAACCCAAATTGATGGGCAATATACAAAATAATTGGTCTGTTACCTCCAAAATTATCAAGGTCATAAAAGTCCAGGAAAGCCTGAGAAACTGTTTCAGAAACAGAGGACACTAACAACTAGCACATGATCCCCAATGGCTCCTTTTTTACTGGGGCCACCACAGCAAGTCTGAATGGGGTCTGAGGATTATTAGATAGGAGTGCTGTTTCGAAGCTGACCTCTGGATTTGGACGGGTGTTCTGTGAGCATTATAGGACAATGTCCTTGTTTAGGAACAGTACACACATAAGAAGTATACATGCAAGTGTTCAAAGACGACAGGTCACTAAGTTGGCAAAGAATTCAAACTGGGTTTGGAGGCGTCGGAGGTTCTTTTTTTATTATTATTATTGCAATTTTTTTCCTAATTAAAAAAAAAAAGGCTTCTTTAGCCTGGAATGCATAGGGTGCAAGGAGACTATCAAAGGGGTCGGTCCTTCCAAAGGGGGATGGGGACGGTCACTCAGAAAGGACACTTAAGTTGAGATGTACACAAGAAGAAGCCACCTCACTAACCCCAGCGGGAGTAGATAATAATTATGATGCTAATTTTAGAACAAAACAGTACCATCATCATCTGACTCTTAGTGTTTATTGAGCGAAAAGGAATGATCTAGGTTCTTTCACTCACCATATTTTCACTCACTCATTTCTCACAACAACTGTACACAGAATTAAGTATTATGGACTAGAACTGTTACACCCAGCTTAAAGATAAGGAAACTGAGACACAGGTCTCAGTAACTTACATGGGTCAGAAGACTGGGGAGTAACACAGCCAGGATCTGAACCTACTAGTATAGCCCCAGGGTCTACACTCAACAACTACACCACCAAGGTTACGGCAAGCAGGTAACTGCATGAGGTGCTGGGGCAAAATGGAGGAACACCCTTGGACCACCCCAGCCATGAAGACTGGAGTAGGCAAGTCCATAGGTGAGAGTCTAGATTTTGCCATGTGTAACGGGAAGGTGTTTCTGAAAGCAGGGAGACACTTAAAAGGCTGTCATTGTATTTTAATCCCAGCAGGACAAAGTCAGTGAAAGAAGAGATGGAGAATGCTGGCCAGAGAGAGTAAAAGATTTATAATTTGGAGTAAAGCCAACAGAACTTGGGTGATTGTTCTAGACCACCAGGCCATGAGACCACCTTTTAAATAAAACTGTATTCACCAAAAATCACCAACCAAATTCCTTGGATCTGAGTGTATACAGAGACAGAGAAGTCACAGTACATTGCTGGTGGTTTTCTGTTCTGGTCAACTCACAATTCCTTCCCCCCTTCTTTCCTTCCTCCCTCCCTTCTGGTAGGTGGAGGGTAGGCTGGGGGGGATCCCAAGCAGGCTCTATACTGTCAGCGTAGAGCCCGATGAGGGGCTTTGAACTCACCAACCGTGATATCATGACCCGAGCCAAAATCAAGAGTCAGGCGCTTACCTGAGTGGGCCACCCAGGCGCCCACCCTCTTATTTTTATAAAGCACAGAGAGCAAAGAATTCACCCCTGCCCTCTTCTTTTACAAGGCCTTCGGTCACCCAGTAATGGTTCATGCTTTAGTGAGACTACACCATGTTCAATTTAAGTAACCATTTCCCCCAGTTATAAACAACGTCCAGTTCATTCTGATTTCACAGCTTTCCTCTATCCAAAGAGAATCTATCTCCCACCGATGAAGTCATTTGTTCTCCCTGAATCTCATCAAAGATTGTACCTGGCACTGTAATTGGAAGGGTTTTAAATAGATAATTTAACCTTGAGAGGATGTTCATTTGACTCAACACATCCTTCCAATCTAAGAAACACACAAATTCTCTTTCGCTTCAGCATGTCTTTCTTTCATTGTGACAGCAGAGCCGAGAAATTCATTTCAAGGAGCTAATTGAGCCACGAGGGAATATTAATACCTAAATATTGAAGCAATCCTGATGCTCTGCTTAAAGGGAAGCCAGATTTGCTAGATGAAAGGCTCCAAAATGTCTCTGCTCTATGCCTTTAAAAAAAAAAAAAAAAAAAAAAACTATGTCTTTAGCATATTTTCTTCTCTCTGCATTAAGTCGGAAAGTAAAAGGTACAGCTGATTTCTCTTAAAAACGAAAAAAAAAAAAGCTCTTTCCTTTCTATTGCCAGTAATTGCATCTGCTAGAATGCTGCTAGGTTTTTGAGTGTCCTGGTCTAAAGGTTGTGATTTTCTTCCCTTTTGAATATGGAGGCATAAATGCTCTTTCAAATCTTTGACAGTTCTAAGTGTATCCCACTCTGCAGTGCAGACTCTGGCTAATAGAAAAGGCATTTCACACCACAGGTCGGAAATTATATGGGGGTGAGAGGGACAGCGAGGAATAGAGGCACACAACAGACGCGTTCATTGTCATCCTCACGTTCATGGCAAGGCTGCTCCATCAAACAATTACAAGTACAAAAAAAAAATTAATTAATTCCAGGAACCAGAGAATTCAGAACGAGTAATAGGATCCCATTCCCCCGAAGCTGATATCATCAAATTCTCTCACATGATTTACAACCTGGCAATCTATCTCTTTCCATTGATTATCCTGCTATTATGGGATATAACTGCTCTCTGCCTCTTCCAAGAACTCTAAAGAGTTGCACTGAGAATACACTAATGCACCTTTAATGCAGAGAAGACAGTGGGGAACAAAAACACCTAAGGAACAAAACAGGCTGGAGAATGCAGAAAGCTGAAGTTCCTTTCAAAAGCAATGGAGAAGTTAACAGCTTTGCAAGGAGGCAATCAAGCAATCCATGCCCAGCATCTATCAAGGCTCAAGGCATTAACATTTCTAATTGGAAACAGGCCCTGTGCTACACAGAACCGGAAGCAGGATGCACCTCACTCTGGGCAAAGGCCATCCAAGAAAGCAGCATCTGAACCTGATCAAATTGCAAAGTCACTACCAACGTTACAGGAAGAAGCCTCCGATTCCAAGATGCTGGCCAGACAAGCTTTATAAAGGAGACCCTTCTCTGTTGCATGGATTATATAAGGCAGTTTATCAGAACCTTAAAGGTAGGTTGGCAAATTCCAATTGACAGCCCCTTTCTGTAGGGTCTTCAAGCTAAGTAAGAATGGTTTTTATACTTTTAAACGGTCAGGGTAAAAAATAAATAAATAAATAAATCAGGGGCGCCTGGGTGGCTCAGTCAGTTGAGCGTCCGACTTTCGCTTAGGGCATGATCTCGCGGTTCGTGGGTTCGAGCCCCGCGTCGGGCTCTGTGCTGACTGCCAGCTCGGAGCCTGGAGCCTGTTTCAGTCTGTGACTCCCTCTCTCTCTGACCCTCCCCTGCTGACGCTGTCTCTCTCTCTCCTAGAAATAAAAAATTAAAAAAAAAAAAATCAAACGAGTATCTCATGACACATGAAAAAGAGATGAAACTCAAATTTCAGTGTCCATAAATAAAGTCTCATTGGAACAGAGCCATGCCCGTTCATGGATGTATGGTCCATGACTCCTTCTGAGCTGTACAAACGAAATATATGGCGGGCAAAGCCAAAAATGTCCACTTCCTGGCTTAGAAGCAAAGTTTGCCAATCCCTGCCACGAATTCATCCACAAATTTCAAGGAAACGGTTCCAAATACACTAAAGGCCCAGCAGAAAATTGAAGTTACTAATAAAAGAAATTGTTCCTTGCCTTCTAAATATTAGGCTCCCGTCTCAGAAAACTCAGCAGTAACGACACAACGTACATAAAGTCCCCCCAAAAAGCTTTCACGGTTGCGGACTTGGTAGCCAAGACTGCGGTTGGGAACAAAGCAAAAGATGAAAATAAAAAAGTATGGTGAACACATGGTGCTGGGTCAGTTTACGTATAGGATTCCACTGCATCCGCACAGCCGAGTTCTGGGGAACGGTCACCCCCATTTTCCAGGTGAACAGATGGAGCCCCAGAGAATGTGTCCACGGTCCTCATGAGGTCGTCACAAGGTCACGGCAGTAGATGGTGCCTCCCGGAGCTCCGGGCCAGGTTTCATTGGCTCTGAACCCCATACTTTTAACAATTTCAAAATGTCTGGTATTTCCGTTCAAATAGACTGTCTTTGTAATTAAGAAAAAAAGAAGGAGACGGCAAGACAGTAAGTAACATTTCAGTGTGAAGGAAATGAGCGAACTGCTTGCCTTGGGAAGGAATGGTCATTTAACAGAGAAACACTTGGCTTATTAAATGCTACATGCTTTGGTGTTGAGCGCGCAAGTAACAATCAGTTCCTGAACTATCACCCTGAGTACAGCCAAATCCATCCAGGCAAACGCGCTGTATAATCTCCTTATCCATCTGCTCTGAAGACTGCTGGCTACAGGCCAGCATCCTTACCCCATGGAGGCTCGATCCTCCATGCTTACCTCCTAGGGCAAGTTTTTATATCCCGTAATCAATCACTTGTAATCTCAGAGCCACTGACACTACATCTACCAAATGACTCAGGTCTTCCAAAATCTCTTAGGAAAGCCTCATGCTACAGCCAGTACTAGTACTACAGATTTTATTACCACTATTGTGACGCTGCCTGGTAGCGAACATACACAGCACTTAGAGGGTGTCAGGCACTATTCCAAGCACTTTAAGAGGGCCCGTGCATTAAACTGTTAATCCTAACAGCCTTACAAGGGCGGCACTATAATTACTTTTATTTTATAGACCAGGAAATTGAGGGACCGAGGAAATCCAGCAATTTGCCAAAGACCCAGAGCCAGAAGGTGACAGAGCTGGAATTCACACCCAAAAGTGCGGCATCAGGGTTCACACTGCCTACCATACTACTCAGTGCTTCTCCAGGCTAGATCAAAATAACAATAATAAAAATAATAATAGTGTGAATATCAATTGTGCATGGGAAAGCCTATCTAGATTATCAATAGTACAAGGGCGGTCTTTAATATTTAACAATTGGGAAAAGGTTGGGAAGAATAATCTGCATAAACTGGGGCGCCTGGGTGGCTCAGTCGGTTAAGTGTCCGACTTCGGCTCAGGTCATGATCTCACGGTTCGTGGGTTCGAGCCCTGCGTCGGGCTCTGTGCTGACTGCCAGCTCAGAGCCTGGAGCCTGTTTCAGATTCTGTGTCCCCCTCTCTCTCTGACCCTCCCCTGCTCACGCTGCCTCTCTCTCTCTCTCTCTCTCAAAAATAAAAAAACAGTAAAGAAAAAAATAATCTGCATAAACTGACAGAAATAAGAAAACATCCTAAAATACAGTATTATTCCTTATTAAACAGAGGAGGAGGAAAAGGGAGGATGAGGGAGAGAAAGCGAAGGAAGAAGAGGGAGGAGGAGGAGGGAGGAGGAGGAGGAGGAAAGAGGAGGGGGAGGAGAAGCATAACACATGGCACTTTTAGAGACGGTGGGATGCTCCCCGTGGATTTATCTTCAAGGTACAAGGTCAGGCCAGGACTCCTTTCTGGTTTGTCCTCTTCTAAGATCCTAAAACGTTTTCGATTATACTAAGCACAGCTCAGCCCTTCCTGGAAGGGTGAGGCTCTTTCCATGACAAAGATGTATCAACCTGAAGAACAATTTTCATAAATGGTCACGGTCATAGTTCAGTTATTATTAATCCTTCTCTAACCCTCTACGGAGACCAAAGTCCTCACTATCACGTTCAGGCCGAATCCGACCACAAACCATTGACAGCAAACCTTGTGTCTGCTCACCACTCTGGGCGCCCGTGACAGATGTAATGGATGAGGTTTCTCTTCCCCATGAGCCCATCCTTCTCAAGAGAAAGATGGAGGATCATCCTAGATAATATTCCAAGGGAGCAAGACCAACGGATCAGAGTAAAGACAGAAGAAACCCTTCCATCATCTAGCACGGAGGCAGTGACAGCCCAGCCCAGCCCAGCCCAGCATCAAGGGAGGCATTCTTTATCACCGAAAGTTCAGGGAGTCTACAAATGGACAGGGGTCTCTCCCCCAGTCCCGGTCCTCTCGGGCCAACTCCTGCTGCCTTAACCAAGAAAGAATTTTCATGACCCCAAACAAAAGAACTTCGGTGGAAAAGCAGACTTCAGGGCTGGCTGATTCAGCCCTTCAAGGACGTTAACAAAGATCCAGGTTCTTCCCTTCTTTTCCAGGTCAGGCCTCAAAGTTGACTGCATCCTCAGGCTGAAAGCAAGACAGCTGTAGAAGCTGGGGGAGGGGCATCCTGCCCGCACCCAGAGCAAGGAGAGCCCATGGCTTCCCAGGCTTCAAGTAAGACTCAGATTTCCCATGGGAGGGCCCCCCCCACCCCCCTGCAGACACATCTTCCCCTCCCACTGGACAGAGTCACATCGCGTGGCCAACCCTGAGCCAATCACTGATAAGGGATGGAAACCAAATAAACTGAGCCCTGGAGCTGGAGCTTGGCTTTTCCCCAGCTACAAGGGTCCAGAGAGCAGGGTGGACCCTGTAAAAAACTGAGGATCTATTAGGAAGCAGCAGTTGGATGCTTTAAGGCATCAAACAGCATCCACAACAGGCCTTCTGACCTGGGCAAGATGCACACCAGAGACCAAATTGGCCACCCGCAGGACGACCCTGGCCAAAAGGCAAATTACTTCAGCCTTCACGGTGTAATAAAAGCTGAAGTCATTCAAGAAGTTCTAAGAAGTAATTCAGTGAAATGTTAGATCTCTAGCTTCCCTTGAAAACACTGGAATGTCCGAACACTGGATCCAATTCCCTCAGGGCAACAATGGAGCGAAAGAGAGCTAGCTGGCCCCAGAGAAGGGAGGCAAGTTGTCCAGAGTCCTGCCCCTCCCTCTGGCTCGGCTCCCTCCTTTACCTGAGCTTCCTGAGCCCAGATGGTGCCTACCCGAGTCTGCAATCTCAACATCGGCCATCATGGAAACCAACGGGAGAAAGTGAGCCCTCAACCTGATGAAGACCCAGCAAGAGGAATGTCCACCTCGGGGCCTCTTCACAGACAATTCAATTCCACGGAGAGGCAGGGGGAAAGGTAGGTTAGTAATAAAAAATTTCTAGCCACAGTCTCAGCTCCCTCTCCCCCTGCAAAGTCATATAAGATTTAGAGAGTTTATGAAGCTGCCTTTCTGCGGTAAAGAAAAATCCTATAAAATGAGAACATCCGAGTGATCCAGCTCACTGCTGTCTCAGATTTAGTGCGTTTGATGCATCTGGCTAGCATCCGGCCCCAGGCATTTCAGTTTTAATGAATCCCAAAGAACATCGTTTTGATCCGACTTCTTGAATTCACGTGGCATTTTCTCAGGACAATATTCATAAGTCTTTAAAGGAGACCCGTGTCAGGAAGACTGAGGATTTTACACTAATATGAAAACCTACCAGGGACTGCCACTTACCCAAAGCTTTTATTAGGTCACCGATGGCTGTCCACACCACTTGTTTCACCAGCTGTGGGGTTGAGGAAGGAAGGATAAGGAATACCAATTACACCAAAAATGATGCCCGAAATTATACCAAGATGATCCACTAAGCTGTATCTAGGACTTCAGGTTCCAAGCTGGGTCTTTGTTATTTTCACATGACAGTGTTTCCCCTCTTTCTCCCCTCGGCAAAGCCCCCACTTTCCTAAGAGGAATCTATTGCAAGAGCCTTTTTAGGCTCTTACTCCTGCGTCAGTAACAGTGGTGGGGACATTTTCTGAGCCTGTTCAGTTACTGGTCTAGCCAAATCCAACCCAAATCTTGATCATTAAGAGTCCTTCTGCAGAAATAAGGAGATTGTTATCATATAAATCTGCAGGTGTTAGGGGAGTGAAGGTGGCTATCTATTAACACCACAAGAGCTACCAGGAGAGAATATTTAAAAGGGGGGCGGGGGGAACCCTCATAGCATGGTTTGAAAACCTGGATCCAGCCATTCCTGAACCCACTACGCTTGTACACTTGTACTGTGGCACGAGTAGGTTCTAACTGTTTCAACTACTTTGTGCTGATTTCTCTTCCTTCCAACTGAAAATGCTATTTTTTGAAATTAAGAATACTCAAGTAACAGAAAACAGAGGTTAACAGGGACGAAGCCAGTGGACTGGAACTCTTAAAGAACCTACCTACCTCTATACCAATCACAAGGACTGGTGAAGGAAATGATAGTCATACAAGGCCAGCCATGGTGTGAACACTCAGTGAACTGTGACTTGTTCATGAACTATGTGGGCATATCGAGCTAAGGTAAGGGAGGGAATACGGGGGAATAACATGGGTCCAAACCCTAAAGGGTGGAAAAATTCTTTTACCAGACAAGGTAAAAGAATTCCAAGATGGCCTCTGCGACCATCGCCTTTGTGTCGTGCCCTGTGTGATCCCCTTCACTCGACTACAAGTAAAACCTAAAACTTTCTTCTAGCTATTAAAAATGGCAAAAGGAAAATGAATTTTGTAGATGTAATTAACGTCCCTTATCAGCTGACTTTACTTTAATGGATAGGGAATTTACCCTATGTGGGCCTGACCTAATCAGGTGAGTTTTTGATAGACTAGAAGCAGTCACTCTCCTATTGGCCTTGAAGGAAACATCCATGTTGTAGAGATGGCCACAAGCATGCAAAGGCAGACAGTTTTTAGAAGATAAGGCCTCAGCCCTGCAACCACAAAGAACTGAATTCAGTCAACCATCAGCAAGCAAAGATGACCCTCAAATGAGGGTCAAATGAGACCACAGCCCTAGCCCCTTCTTCTTTGATCTCGGCCTGAGCAGAGAGCCATACTAATTCCCAGACTCCTAATCCTCCGTCACTGCGAGATAATAAGTTCGTGTTGTTTTAAGTCACTGAGTTCATGGTGATTTATTACAGCAAAATAGAAAACAAAATATACCAGAGAAGATGAGGGTTGTCACCAACTAGGAAAATGGCAGAGACAGAGGACCTTGTGGCCATTTAAAGAAGCTTGGTCATGGAGGATTCCAGAGCCTGCTAGTTCTGAGAGATGAGCCGTTAGTATCTATTTACAAGTCACAACTCATCCCTCAGCACAATCCTTGGCACATCATTAGGGCCAATGAGAAGGATGGGGAACGGGCTGGGTCCATGTATCAGATGTGAGCGTTGCTGAAAGACAACACAGGAGGTGCAAACAAGAAGGCTCTTTGGTCCGGAGAGACGTGGGCTCCTATCTCAGCCATTCCCTTTACCAGCCCTGTGCTCCCAGTCAGTTAACAAAATTCACTTTATCCCCCTACAGCTCCATTTTCTCACCTACACTGGCCATAAAAACTCAAAAGTTTGCCATGACGATTAAAGTAATAAGTATGTAGACAAAGGCACCAGGCTCGGCGCCTGATTCTGTAAAGCGTTATCAAGCGTTTGCTCTTCCTTCTTCTCTCCTACTACTACTACTACAACAGTGAACCCTCCGTGTGGATTTAGCACAGCTAATATGGCTCTGGAGAAATAAGATTCATGACAAGTAAGTTGACTGAAGCCAGTGGTATTTGGATTCACATACCTAATACGCTATCCAGGACATCTGCTCCAGTTTGCCCAGAACCAAATTCCTAACTTGTTCAATGGGAATAATGATACTTACATTACAGGGTGGCGAAGAGAGTTCAAGGAGAACACATGTGGAGGGAAAAAACCTAGCACACAGTAAGCCACGAAGTTATATACATGGGCTCTTATGTTTATTTTTATTATTTGAGCTGGAAAATGAGAGGTGTCCCAAAAAGCAACATAAAGCCACTGGAGGCCATCAGGGGTTGAAGTTATGTTAAAGTCCCAACATCCAGCATTTCAGAATGTGACCTTATCTCGAACTAGGTTACTGCAGATGTAACAGAGAAGAGGTCTTACTCGAATAGAGGGGCCCTCAATCCCGTAGGACTAGTGTCCTTATAATAAAGAGCAAGGGGCACAGAAGGAAGATGGCCTTGTGAGAACACCCACAGCACAGAGAGAAGCCCACGTACCGATGAAGGCAGAGAACAGAACGATTCACCCGCAAGCCAAGGGCTGTCAGCAAGGATCAGAAACTACGAAGTGGCAAGGAACAGAGTTTCCCTCAGAGCCTCCAAAAAGGAACAGCCCAGCTGACAACTTGACCTTGAACTTCTAGCCTCCAGAACTATGAGGCAACCATTTTCTGCTGTTTTCAACCACCTAGTTTATGGTACCTGGTTACGGCCGCCCTAGCACACTAACACAGAGGCCGGCCCCAAAACTTTGTAAAAGTTTTGCCATCCAGCTCTGGGAGACAGGGTGGGTCTGTACCTTTTGCCGACTACCATGGTAAAAGCATTCTCAGCACAGCTAATTTCACATTACCTACGTGACATCACTAAATGTGAAAAAGGAAAGGGATGACCAAAGCACATCATAGAAGAGCATTTTGCTTTTAACTTTATTTACTTTGTAAGAGAGAGAGAGAGAGCATAAGCAGGGGATGGGCAGAGAAAGAAAGAATTTAAAGCAGGTTCTGCACTGTCAGCACAGAGCCCAATAAAGGGCTCGAACTCACGAACCATGAGATCATGACCTGAGCTGTAATTTAAATCAGACACTTCACCGATAGAGCAGCCCAGGCGCCCCTCATCGTACAGCATTTCTACCACACAAATACAACAGACAGAAGCTCAAGACCACAGATAACAGTAAGATGTATTAACATAATTAGCAAATGGGGAGTCTGGGGTATTTATTACTTCTAAGTGTCACTTAATTGTAAGTTTACTTAATTTTATCCTTCAAAAAGATGATGTTGAATTAAATAACCAGCTCACAAAATTCCTGGGAATCTAACAATCCATTCTCAGGAGCCCACACAAAGGGCCCCCTGACCCAGGAAAGGCTGCACACAATGCACAGTCCCCCACCCCCACAGGTCTAGCCTGCTCCTGGCCCTGGGAGTCCGGTCATCAAACCAAGCCCCTCTGCAGAAGTGGGGTCACGCTTGCTGTCAGATGGTAACAGACAGCGTTGGGTTAATGAAGGTTTTAGCGCAGCTAAAACCCTGGGCCTAGCTTCCCCCTGATCCCATAAAGCATCTGTGGCAGTTTGGTTTTTAACCAATACAAGAGTAATTTGAAATCAATTTCCCTTCTCCTTGATGAACAATGGACTATTTAGTGTGACCCACGGAGAAAATTAGAAGCCCATGTACGTGAGCCCCGGCTGACGCGGGGCTGGTTCCACCTGAGGAAGGCGGCCTTACTCCCCTCTGAACGGTGTTCCCACCACAGGCTTGGGTGTCTGAACCCCTCTCTTTACAAGGTGGCAAGGGCCATATTTTATCCTTCTTATTCAACCGACATGTGCATAATGAACAACAGATATGCACTGGGTACCCCGGAGGCCCACGTGAGCAAGACAGGGACAGCCACAGCCTTTCGAGGATGCACAGGCTGGCGAAAGGCTAGGAGGGCCTCAAACAGGAACCTCTTTAGGTTCTTATTAACCAAGTCACAGAGAGACCTCTGTCCAATTAGGCAGCTTCATGCTGCATCAAAATGCCGGAACTCCACCACTTTTTCCTGGTCACTTGACCCTGGACGACTTTAGCCTTAGCTTAATGTAGATCCTAGCAGCACCTGCTCTTAGAGGGTTACAGTTGGGTCCAACTGAGATATGCAAGAGAGCAGGCTGTCTGTCCGTCCCCTGTGTCCCAGGGACCACAGGCTTCGCTTTACTCATTATCAGTTCTCTATAATAGGTCTATTTAAAATAGGTGACACAATGTGGCACCTGGCTGGCTCAGTCAGCAAAGCGCGCAATTCTTGATCTCAGGGCTGTGGGTTTGAGCCCCGTGTAGGGTGGAGAGATTACTGAAAAATAAAAATCTTTCAAAAAATAATAAAGAGAATAGGAGACACCCAGCCCAATTCCCCACCTCTAACAACACCCACTTCCTCTTAACTATTTTTTCCTTTTTCCTGGCACTTATCACCTTCTAATATGTTCATTGTTTCCCCCGCCCCTACACTAAAACACAAACCCACAAAGACCGGGATTATTAGTTCCATCACTTTTTCAAATGCAGAGAACAGGGCATAGCACATAGGAGGCTCTCAAAAAGCATGAACAATGGATGGATGCATGAATGAACGAAAACAAAACTCTTACGGAAGAGTTTGTATCTCATGGATCTTTCGATCTTCAACACCTTACAGATTACTCTCAACTTTTGTTGAATAAATGAACAAAAGAATATACTGTGGGGGCGCCTGGGTGGCTTAGTCGGTTAAGCGTCCAACTTTCGCTTAGGTCATGATCTCGCGGTTCGTGGGTTCTAGCCCCGCGTCGGGCTCTGTGCTGACTGCCAGCTCAGAGCCTGGAGCCTGTTTCAGAGTCTGTGACTTCCTCTCTCTGACCCTCCCCTGCTCACGCTGTCTCTCTCTCCTAGAAATAAATTTAAAAAAACATTAAAAATTAAAAAAAAAAAAAGAATATACTGTGAACACTGATTTGAGGTATACGTGATATATTTATCTGAAAAACAACACTAACAGGGGTGCCTGACTGGCTCAGTTGGTAGAGCATGCAACTCTTGATCTCAGAGTGTAAATGTGTGCCCCGTGTTGGGTACAGAGATTACTTAAAAATAAAATCTTTAAATAGATAACAACCACCCCCAAAAAGCTAACAAACACAGAGAACAGACTGGTGGGTAACAGAGATGGGGCTGAGGGAGTGGGCCAAATAGGCAAAGGGAGTGAGAAGATACAAACTTCCACTTAAAATAAGTCACAGGGACGTAATGTAGAGCACGGGGACTCTAGTTTATAGCACAGTACTGTGTATCTGCAAGCTGCTAAGTGAGTAACTATTAAAAGTTTTCATGAAGTGGGACACCTGGGTGGCCCAGTTAAGCTTTGGACTTCAGACTCCTGATTGTCTCACAGTTCAGGAGTTCCAGCCCCACATCAGACTCAGCACAGAGACTGCTTACGATTCTCTCTCTCTCTCTCTCTGCCCCTGCTCATGCTGCTCTTTCTCAAAATAAATGAATAAACTTAAGCAACATTTGCAAAATTACTTGCGCTGCTGAAGATAACTTGAAAACAACTTGAAGACACTTTTTTTCTTTTGCCCAATCAAACGAACAAAACCCATCTGACCAAACTTTCATGTAATTAGAGATTACTCTCCAGGGTAGTGGAGAGGTTAGGTTCAAGTCCGTGTACAAGGTTTTAGCAAGAGCCAGAATTACCCTTGACAAATCCCTTGAATCACTCAGAAAGTACAGTCCATATTTTATGTCAAAATACAATATCCAGATTGTGCAATGCCAACAGCTGCCACCCACAGAGCTTGATTAAAGTAAATCAAAGTTTTCATGCAGGCGACTGGGATTTAGGATGTTTTTCCATACCCAGAAGAAAACAGAAGAAGAGTATAAGATTCTAAGGTGTCCCTGCCCATCTGCAGGGTCTGCTCTACTTTATTCTATCATAAAATCTCTACAGCCTTCACAAACGTGAATACATTCATTCGCTGGGATAAGGAACATGAGATACGTGAAAGCACCTAGGAAAAAATCTGTACAACGCAGCACATGTTTACCATGTTTTGAATCTGTAGATTGCAAAGGTGAAAGCACTCCTAGGAAGACCCAAAATCAGCCCTAAAATCTATCGGTTAGAAATTAAATCCTGTCCCTCAAAATCCTATGTATCCGAACCCAGTACCTTGGAATATGACCTTCGTTAGTAACAGGGTCATCACAGAAGTAATTCGTTAAAAGACAATCATTAGAGTGAACCCTAATCCAATATGACCAGGGTCCTTATAAATAAGAGGAGATCTATATACAGACACGTGCACAGCTAGAACACCACGTGAACACAGAAGCAGAGATCAGAGTGATGCTTCTACAAGCCAAGAACACCAAAGAAAGCCAGCCAACCACTCGAAGCTAGGAGAAAGGCATGGAAGAGATTCTCCCTCACGGCTCTCAGAAGGAACCAGTCCTGTGCATATCTTGATCTTGGGACTTGGAGCCTCCAAAATTTGAGATGATACATTCCTGATTAAGCTACCCAGCCTGCAATAGCTTGTGGCAGCCCTAGCCAACAAATATAACATACGTGCTCACGTTTTTTCCCATGGCCTCAGCTGACACCACTGCACCCATGTTCATGGGCACTGGTCTCCTGACTAAGTGGCGTTACAACTTAACTGATGCCTGAGTTTTTGGAATGTGGCAATCATTAGATGGATGATTTTTGGCATCCCTCCACCCAATCATCAACTAACAAGACACCCAAAAATAAGAGACAGGAAGAGGGCAGCTTGGGATGATCAACCGCAAATCTTGGTTCACAGATTTAAAAAAAAAAAAAAAGTCTCCAAGCTAAAAAGAGACACTAAGTGAACTGCCTCACTCAGGCGTGAAAACCCGTTCTTCTCCATTTCTCTACTGTGTTGACCCACTCCTTTCCTTCCCGTGGTGAATAAAAACACCCAAGGGGAAATGCGGACCCATTCATCAACATTCCTAGCCAGACAGTGAGCCACTTAATGGCTTTATCGATTCCTTGTTTTGCTCCACATTATGTGTTACATTGGCTCAAGCAGTCCATACAAGAAGAATCAAGATGGTGTTGGCAAAAAGGCATTATTTCATTTTAAGCTTGTTACCACCGAGACCAGTCAACCCTTAACAGAAGTAGCCGAGTTTCAAAACAAGCATGTGCAAAATTTCTATTCATTCCATGCCAATAGCTCCTTCCCATGGCCAATGCCCCTTGGTTTCAGAGCCCTATCTCAGCTGGTAAAGAAAAGCAAACTCTAGCAACACGGTGCCCTTTAAGTGGATTTTTCATGCTAGGATATGGTTTGGTTTGGTTTTATACTCCAAGATATCGGTTCCGAAGGCTTTAAGGGGATAAATTTCATATCAGTAAAATAACTCTAATTACAACTAACGCAAACCGCTCTGTCTTTCCATTTTCACATAAATATCAATTCATGGCCAAAAACAAAATGATTACATGACTCACAAAATCTGTCAAAGAACTACAGGATCTTCAATGTCCTTGCAAATGTATCCGCCGTAACTGATTAAATTAATTGTGATATATTCAAACAATACAGAGGCTTGTTAAAACAAATTTATTAAATTTAGTACAATGACTTAACACCAAACTCAACCTAGTAAAAAGACTACATAAATCAGACCCTTTAACAACTTGGGCAGCTGGCGGAATTCTATAACTAAGAAACAGGGAAAGTGAAATTTGACATTAAATGTTCTACACCATTTTTTTCTTGAATCCCATATATAGTTACTAAAAGGTGGGTTAAGCAGCGTAAAAACCTTGAGGGGGAAAAACCCACAAACCTTGAGCAAATTATTCAATTCTGAAAAACAGTTGAGACCCTAAATTCACATGTGTGCAATTATCATTTTTGTTCATCATTCTTTCAGGGAAAAAACAATCAGGAGCTAGCAACTCAAGAGGCACACATTTCAAACCCTTTCCACTGCTGATTCACTGTGACCCTGAATGGGTATTCTCATCAGGAATGGCAGAGGGTTGTACTCCATCAAAAGCAAAGACCTCATTTTAAAACCTAAGGTGGGGGGGCGCCTGGGTGGCTCAGTCAGTTAAGCATGGGACTTCAGCTCAGGTCATGACTTCACGGTTCATGGGTTCGAGCTCCTCATCAGGCTTTGTGCTGGCAGCTCAAAGCCTGGAGCCAGCTTCGGATTCAGTGTCTCCATGTCTCTGCCCCTCCCCCTCTCACAATCTGACTCACACTCTCTCTCAAAAATAAAAGATATACATTTTCCATATTCTAAACCAGAGAGAAATTGAGACATTCAAATATTCTTTTTAAAGTAATTGTCCCCCTGCCTAAATGGATTTTGCCTTAAAAATGAGCTATGTATAGGGGCACCTGGGCGACTCAGTCAGTTGAGCATCCGACCTGATTTCAGTTCAGGTCATGATCCTAGGGTCATGGGATTGAGCTCTGTATCTGGCTCTGCACAGGCGTAGGGTTTGCTTAAAATTCTCTCTCCCTCTCCCCTCCTTCCCCCCACATTCCTGCCTCCCTCTTTCTCTCTCTCTCAAAAAAAAAAAAAAAAAAAGTGAGCTCTGTATAAATTAAGTGGATTAAAAGAAGTTTTCTTTTCAAATAGTAATTTCAATTCTGCAAGCTTTGCTAAAGAATACAGTGGTGCTAACATTTCAGTCTGTAGCTGTCTCAGACTTTGTTCACTTAAAGAAACTTAAGCACAAAAGAAATACAACATAAATCTTCCAATCTTTTCCCCTCTTAGGAACACTAGCTAGATTTCTTGCCCTTTATATTAACCAGCTATATAACTGATAGATTCTAAGTCCCATATCCGGGCACATATGGAAATCTGAGACTCCGTCCCACATACAGCTTCCCAGCTGCTGTGTATAAATGGTATTCCACCTACCCCTTATGAACATGACACTAATTTCACTAGAAGAGTCCAGGCGTAGGGCCAAACTACCAAGTTATAACTGAAATTCCCAGACACCTTCGCTCACGTAGCCCTAAGAAATACCCCTTTACCTGACTTCTGACCTCTAATCCTTTTGCTAGAACTGCAACATTGTTCACACACCTTGCAGAGCACCCAAAGGTAACATTCCCTGCTGTGAATGTGTCTGTAGTTTTACTTGTTATCAACTTCTTTGAGCAGTTAACACTATACAGTCAGACTTTCCTTCCCATCTGCAAAGGACAGGAAGTACAATTAACAAACTCATAATGCAAATATGACTGGGCGGATCCTACCATCCACCTACAGTGGAAACCAACATTCATCTGCAAAAACACCGGACGGCAAAGCTCCCGTGCTCTGGGTACACAGGAAATGCCCCCCATCTTGCTCGGTTCTATCTAGGGAGGTGGGAGATTTTCCATGCTCCGTGTACACAGCCACATGCCGCATCACCAGATGGAGACCAAAAACCATACTCTGTCATCTGTGTTTTGACTAAATGACAAACATCTGTAAACAAACAGACAGGCTTTCTCACTTTTCATCTGGATTAAGAAAAACTCCTTCATTTTCCCACAACAGATTAAAAGTGGTTAAAAGGAAAAAAATGCACTAATTGTAACAATTCCCTGTCGATTTCAGACCTTAGCTATGCTTAGATCAGGCCAATTTTGTTGTAACATCGTGTTTCTTCCTGTAAGCTATTTCCCCAAACACACTGTGCAGATTTTTCCGTCATGCTTTATTGATAAGAGTCAGGCTTGAAAGGAGGGTTGCCAGATTATTAGCAGAATGTAAGTCACAGCCATGCAAAGTGCTTTTGGATGCTGGCTCCACTGACCCCAACAACCAAAGGGTAGATTTGAGGCTTAAACTGCTGAACCAAGGATCTGGCACAAAGTAGATACTTAGTATTTGCCAAACTGAGTAACACTCTATGTAACAAACACAAAGCATCACCAAGTCTTGTGTGTGCTTCAACACAAATCATGGATTTGGATGCAGGAGAGGGTGCGAAATGGACGCACAGCCTTCGGGGGCGGCTCCTGTCCTCTACAGAAGCTGCATTAGCGATCTCTACCTCTCTTTTGCTTGGCCTCCCAATGTCTGATGGCTACAATTAAGGCTTGACCTACTTTCCGTGAGCCTATCAGCACGTGGGCCACCAAATCAATTCGTATGTGGTCCGCTCAGAATGGAAGAAATGTCCGTGTAACTCACAGCCCACAGCTGTGAGTATACAGCAAGGGAAGGGATGCAGGGCTGTGCACTGTAATCCCCCGGTACCCTCCTCCGGAATGAGCATGTTCATCCTCTATGTTTAATTCCATTTTGGTCCACAGCATTTTGACTGGCCCATGCTGGGCAGAGCACAGGCTTCCAAAGAAGACTTGTTGATTCCAGTCCAGTACTCAGGAACAGGCTGCAGACTCAGTTAAGAAACATGCCTACTAGTATGGGGCGCCTGGGTGGCTCAGTCGGTGGAGCATCCAACTTCAGCTCAGGTCACGATCTCACAGTTCATGGGTTCGAGCCCCCTGTCAGGCTCTGTGCTGACACCCAAGAGCCTAGAGCCTGGTTCAGATTCTGTGTCTCCCTCTCTCTCTGCCCCCTCCCCTGCTCACACTGTCTCTCTCTCTCTCAGAAATAAAACATTAAAAAATTAAAAAAAAAAAAAGAAAAAGAAAAAAGAACCATGCCTCGTAAAAGAGTTTAGACTCTGGTTTCAAAGTTATATTTTTCAAGTTTTATCAATCAGTACACCCTCATTCCCTGCCACAGTGAACACCCTGAGATGTAATTCATTTTTTTTTTAAATACAGTTGTCCATCCTCTGCCTATATTGCTGATAAAGCTCTAAATGATTAAGGAAAAAAAGAGAATTTGTTTGCTGTAATAATATACAGATCTGTGTACCTTTCCAATTGCCTTCAAGGTTGAAAGAAATGAAGGGTTGATGAGTACCAGCTAGCTATTAATCAGATTTAGTAGCAACCAAATACTACTTCTCAAGCACTTTAAAGAACGGAGCACAGCAACAGAGCTCAGCAAAATTCTTCTTTCTGTTTTTTGGTTTCCCCGGCCCCTTTTCTAATTCCTCTCCTCATTAAAAATGCCTCAATCTGAAAGGAAATGAAGAGAACAAGAGCTGATGGGTAAATGCAAGTGGTTATTATAAAAACCTCATTCATCTATCTCCAATTTTGAAAACGCATTTCATTTTGTTTAGCTAAGAAAAGGAGAAATATATACACAGCTTTCAAGAGATGACTTGAAGCCTTAAGCAGGAATGCCTACCCGTTACCACAGCTGTTTTGACTGCAAGCAAAATTTTGATCACCTTTTTTATTTTTTTATGTAATCTCTACACCCAACGTGGGGCTTGAACTCACAACCCTAAGATCGAGAGTCCAATGTGCTACCAACTGGGCCGGCCAACCACCCTCACCATCTCCCTTTTTGAATCTCCCAATATTTACCTCATTAACAAAGGAAATGCGGATTCCTGGGCTGAAGGGAAAGTGTAGGGCTCCCAAAAAAGCAACTCACCACAGTGGGGTCCTTCTTGATGGACAAAGGTATCTGTCCTGATGGGGAACAGAGGTGCCTGGTGCGTATGTGAGGAAAAGCTGCCGCGTGCGGCCAAGCTGTCCCGGCTTCTCTCCACCCATTGCTTCTCCTACACCCACGTGCACAGGAGGCACCTGGGGAACCTTAAGTATAGATCTTAACAAGAGTGGGGTCTGAGAAAATGTGTATTTTGGAAATATCTTATTATATATTAGTATAACAATACATCTATGCTATGGAATGGTTTCCCAAAGTTCATACGTTGAAGGCCTAACCTGCAACATGAAAGTATTTAGAGGTGAGGCCTGTTGGAGGTAATTAGGTCATGAAGGTGGACCCTCCATGATGGAATTAGTGCCCTTATAAGAAGAGACAGGAGAGCTCCCTCACGTTCGACCTCTTTCCCTCTCCCTCTTTCTCTCTCCATGTTCACACACCAAGGAACAGTAAACTGGCCAGCACTTCCTAGATTCTAGAACCATAAGAATTAAATTTCTGTTGTTTAAGCCACACAGTCTGTGATATTAAAGCAACTCAAGCTAAGATAATCTGTAATTTAGAAAAATAAAGCACATTAGAGGTATAGGTTCAAACTCTGTCCTCAGTAACAGTACTGGATCAAAAACAGCTGAGGCATGAAGATGGGGGTGTGGAGTAAGAGCTGAGACAAGTTCCACAGGTTCTTCTCAGAAACAAGGCATCTAGGGGCACCTGGGGGGCTCAGTCGGTTGACCGTCTGACTTCAGTTCAGGTCATGATCTCACAGTGCGTGGGTTCGAGCCCCATGTCGGGCTCTGTGCTGACACCTCAGAACCTGGAGCCTGTTTCAGATTCTGTGTCTCCCTCTCTCTGCCCCTCCCCAACTCGGTCTCTCGAAAATAAACTTTTTAAAAAATCTCTTAAAGAAAGAAATAGGGCATCTAATGGCAATAAATAATCTGAATCTGATCATGAGTAAACACCACACAAATTCAATATGAGAGAGATTTTAGGCAGTAAGTGGCCTATGTTCTTCGAAGGGCAAGTTCATGAAACATGAAGAAAGTTTCAGATTTAAGAAGACTACCGAGACAAGATAACCCTATACAACAGGGGATCATGTAATTTATTTTTTTACATTTATTTATTTTTGACTAAGAAAGACAGATTACAAGTAGCAGAGGAGCAGAGAGAGAAGGAGACACAGAATCAGAAGCAGGCTCCAGGCAGGGTGCCTGGGTGGCTTAGTCGGTTAAGCGTCCGACTTTCGCTTAGGTCATGATCTCGTGGTTCGCGGGTTTGAGCCCTGCGTCGGGCTCTGTGCTGACTGCCAGCTCAGAGCCTGGAGACTGTTTCAGAGTCTGTGACTCCCTCTCTCTCTCTGACCCTCCCCTGCTCACGCTGTCTCTCTCTCTCTCCTAGAAATAAATAAAACATTAAAAAATTAAAAAAAAAAAAAAAAAAGCAGGCTCCAGGCTCTGACCTGTCAGCACAGAGCCTGACACAGGGCTCAAATTCACAAACTGTGAGATCATGACCTGAGCCGAAGTCAGACACTGAACTGAGCCACCCAGGCGCCCCAGGACCATGTAATTTGGATCCTGGGCCAGGATAAAGTCCAAAAGGAGGAAAAAATAAAATTTCTCGTTTTCCTACAAAGGACATTGGTGGCATAACTGACTATATTTGAGTGAGGTGAATAGAGAACAGAACTGTATCGAAGTTAATTTTCTGCTGCTCACAATTATATTATGGTTACAGAAAACCAAGATGGCATCTAAGGTCACCTGAATGTCTGCCCTGGGTTAAGATAAAAAAGAAGCAAAATACTCCCATACCCACCCACTAGCAGTGACCCTTTCAGTGGCCTGGTCACAGGCAACCTCTCTGCCCGTGACAGATACCGAGTGTCACAGGACTGGAAGCAGGAAGACACACCTGGGTGAAGACCTACCAAGGTGACACCTGGTTCTACAAATGGTAAGGAATAAACGGGAAAAAAAGGCTGCCTAGCCGATCTCTTAGTACGCTGTCATTTCCATATCGTCCCTAGTGAGAGAATCCAGTAGATTCTCTCCAGGGAAGGAAAACACCCCGCCAAAGACCAAGGTAAATCCAAACCACAGAGATGGTCCCACGGCCTCTGGTATCCCTGGGTTTCCAGCTTGCTGATTCTTAACCACCCTCCTGGCCTCACCACCATGGCCAGTTCCTTCCCTGGAAGCCCGCCTGTCTTCAGAGCAGCCAACTTTTTTTTTTAGTGTTGTCGACACGACAACTTTAGAAACTGTTGATTCAAAGAAACAGAGAAACAGCAGAGCTGTGGCTTCCTACTAGTGACCTGCGGCAATCCCTGGCGACACGATCTAAAACCACCCCCCAATTCCCGGGCACTGAGAAGGTGTTTGCTGGTTGCCAGGTCATCTTCACACAATCCAGTCCCATCCCAAAGCCCTTACATGAAAATGACCTGCTAATTGGGTCCCCAGTGCCTCCATCATAAATAGTATTACAACTGGCAGTGTAATTAGCAAGCTTCCAAGACAACCATCCTCCCCCCACCACCCCTGCTGAAGTTGTCCTCTCCAACCTTTCAAATCCTAGATATTTTTGGATAGAAAGATCTGCTCAATCAGAGGAGTCTCCCACCTAATGAAAGCAATTAAAGTAACGATTCAAAATCCGTGGTAGCAAAACAAAATTAATACATGAAACGGAGGGGCAGTCAGTAAAAAGCAAGCCATATGAATAACTTTCCTTTGTCGCAACTATCCAGAAAATGCATGTTAGCAATCACAAGACCAGGAAGTGTCTCAATGTCTCAATTTTCATTGAGACACTTCTGTCATTGACCAAAGGAGATCCTGGATCATCTTCCACCTCCTGAGAATTAAGCTTTAATGTTGAATAAAAGATGTCTTAATATCTTTCACAATATGATTCTAATATTTTTTTTTTTTTTTTTTTTTTTTTAGTGTTCCAACAACCCACCCAAAGGCCACAGACCAATGGCTTAACGGTCAGTCATTAGTTATGACAGGGGGTTGGGGTTACAGATTATCTTCTCCTCTATGAATGAATATGCATGAATTCCCCTATTTTCCACAGTGAACACTTCGGTAGGAAGAAATGACGAAGTGTGAGGATAATGAAGTAACACTCCCGTTCAAACACACAGAGCCATCTTCAAACTTCAAAGGTGTTGGTAATCACCTGGGGTGCTTGCGGGAAAGCCAACACAGGTGCCATTGGTCTGGGGGCGAGGCGGCGGTCCCACCTTTCCGACAAGCTCCCCGCTTAGAGCCAGACAAACCTGATGGCGCTCTGATTGCCAAGGAGCTACACGAACACAACTCAGATGCCAACAATCCCCGTTGTAAAAAGATGATGATGATAACAAGGCCTTAAATCAAAGCGGGGCAACATCAACGCCATCTTACACTGAAAAATTAATGCACTCGGGGCCCCAGCCAGCGAGAGGGAAAACAAAACCAAACCTGAACTTTACTTGAAAGTACAGTGCTCCGCCGGAAGCGCCGGTCTTCACAGTTAAAAACAAATGAAATTGGTTCTTATTGATTTTAATTTAGGCTGGAACGTTTGCTGTCCAATCATGCCAGCACAGAAGACTGCGAGCAGGGACAAGATATGATAAGAGAGAGCTCAGGAAGCCATCAGACACTCTGATGACCTCTCGTCTACGCAGCAGCGAAGGCATGGGATGCAGGAGGAGGTGTGGGCGAAATACACACTCATTCACAGCTCCACTTTAACACGTTAATCTCCTCCTCCAGGGCCTCATAGCATTATGAACTCGTTTTATTTTTTTGATTCCGTCTCTAACTGTTGTTCAATTAAGTTTTACTCGTTTCCTTACAGATCCTTAGGATTCTCATTTACAAATAAAATCAAGAGAAGCAGTTAAGGCTAAGTGTTACCAGCATGCCTCCTCAGAGAAGCTGTCCTGAGCACCAAAGTAAGTCTTTCGCATTCCTGGAGATAAAAAGCTCAAAATGAATGAACTAAAAAAACAAACAGACAAACTGAGGAATGAAACCTTATTAAAGGGCTACTGTGGCCAGGCCACCTGGTGACCTACCATTGTATGTATTTCTGGCCGATACTGGTGCTCTTTGATTCAAAGTGACCAAAATCAACCCTGGGCTAACACAGGCAGAGAAAGAACCTATTGAAAGGAATTGGGACATCTCAGAGTCCCAGCAATGGCCAAACAATCCAGCTTCTGCAAGGGCAAGGTCAGAGCAGCTCTGGGAATTCAGATAGCAGGAACTAAGAGAGACATCACCATTCTTATGTCACTTGACTTAATCCTCCACTTGCATGGAGAAAAGGTAGGACCATGACGACCAGCCAGGGTTTTGTAACCCCCCCTCAAACAGGGATAGATAGAGCCCCCTGATGGGCAGAAGGCCCCAGAGGGATCAATACCCAAAAGTAGCAAGGATGCTAAGAGCCAAAAAGGGTAAAGGGATGCTGGGCACGCAAAAACAAGAATGATATAGGGGCACCTGGATGGCTCAGGCAGTTCAGTGTCTGACTCTTGATTTTGGCTCAAGTCACGATCCCAGGGGCATGGGATCAAGTCCCACATCGGCCTCTGTACTGCTCAAGATTCTCTCTCAATATCTGTCTCTCTCTCTCTGCCCTTCTCCTCCACTTGGGTGTTCTCTCCCTAAAATAAAAACTTTTTTCTTAATTAAAAAAAAATCATGAGTGAGATAAGAACGGGGCGCCTGGGTGGCTCAGTCAGTTAAGCATCCAAGGTCATGATCTCACGGTTCATGAGTGAGTTCAAGCCCCACATCGGACTCTGTGTTGACAACTCGGATCCTGGAGCCTGCTTCAGATTCTGTGTCTCCCTCTCTCCCTGCCCATCCTCTGTAGGCACTCAGTCTCTTAAAAAATTTTTAAGAGAAAAGAATGGTGTAAGAATAATAAGCATAGCTGTGTGTTTGCAGGGGACAGTGCCTTACTTATATTCACACTTAATTCTTATGTCAAGTTTATGAGATAGAGACCATTATCCCATCCTATGGATGAGGAAATTGGGGAATGAGGACCCACAGCTAGCCCAGGACAAAGCAAGATGCTACAGTCTCAGTTTACAAGACCACTGTGAGAAAGCTGTCCAGTCTTTCCCTGTGCAATTTTACAGTCTCCACAAACAACCAAATCAAGTCCAAATGCCTCACCCTGGCATTCAGGGCCCGTCAATGCCTCAGCATTGACTCCCAGGCCTCTCAAATCTCTGCAGTATCCACCTCTTTATGCCATGAGGAAGAAGCTAAGATAACACGTGGAGATGGGTCCACATTCCAGAATGGCATCACTCTGCTCTTGGAATAAGCCCATTTACCGACTAGTCAACCCACCTTAACAGGATCATTACTGCCTCTGCTCACTAGCTCCCCCTGCTGCATGTGCACTTACAAAACATCAGGCAGACTGTCCCAGGTATACAGAGCATCTCCCAGGAAAATATCTTCCTCATTTCTCTATTGCTCCTCAACACTTAGGGGCTGAATCAGTATTTCACCATTTTATATCTTCAACCCCAAACAGCTAGGCACACTGTTTTATGGGCCTTCACCTTATTTCCCCAATTCACACACGTTTTTAGAACCCCCATAAACACAAAGCAAAGTGTTACTCACAAGGAGTTTCCACTTTTATTTGACGTGAATCCATTACCTTCCTGCAACACTGTACACGAAGATACCCTCCCTTTGTAGGTTAAAAACCATGATGTCTGATGTCCCACTGGTCAGTTCAGGCATTCATTTCTGTCTACAGACTGGAGGTAGTAACGTCCAGAAGTCAGCATCAGAGTGTCACACTAGCAACTGCCAAGATGAAGCAGCAACTTCTAGGTTCTCCTATTTCCTCTCTGTCCCTCTTGGCCACTGTTTTTCCCTCTCATGTTATCGCAGCCACATACTCTCAAATAGATAAACACAAATCTAACATCAGAGGAGACAAAGCGCCCCATAGCGGTGTGCGGGCTGCACTCACAAATGACTCAAACACAGAGTTAGGGAGTAAAAAAAACAATGCTGCAGACCTGCAGATGCTGTTAACACAAGGGCTGTGGTTGTAGGGAGAAAGACAACTGATTTGACCTTGCTTCTCACTCTTGAGCTTTCTCGCTTGCCATCTGATTAGCTAGTGTCTGGAACTAATTAACAGGTGTGGCAAGAAGGTGAGAAGAAAACAAACCTTGGCAACTTTCTCCCAGGGAATTGATGGCTTTAGATTTACAATGGCTCCTCCAGGACAGAACTAACAGAGAGAACTCAGTGAGCTGGGTTCGTTATTCACAGACTGTCCACCTGTTGCGCCTTCAGGAGTATCCACCACCAAAAAAGTAGAGTTAAAGACTCACCCCTGATTAGCCGGTTGCTTCCTTGGCTACAGATGATGCCAAAAATATTCACAAAAATACCCGAGTGGACAGAGCCCCAAAGCCTTAGAAATGTTCAGAGCGAAGACATGTGCTTGCTATGCCCGGAGACTGAGATACCAAGGAAGGAAACACAAACACACTGTCCCTCCACCAAAGACATTACTTCTCTGGAACTACTCAGAAACCTGCAGAAACCTGTACAAATCACACAGTCCCTTGCAAACATGCCTTCTGCAGGCGAAAGGTGTAATTATATCCCGTTATCCAAGGTAATTTACCTAGAGCTCCTGAAAGATTTCTATAGCCATAAGAAAATAATAATCTTTAAGTCCTTTGACTTTATTTTTGGCCACAGGAATAAAACATATGTTTCCAGTAAGGCTTTTTTCCTCATTTTAATTAACACACATATCATTTATTGAGCTGACAATGCATTCTAGCATTTCATCAACCTGAGTCAGAAGTCAGAATACACACAAAGACTTGACCCTATTCCGTGTATCCCTACATTGGCCAAGTGTGAAAGAATGAAGACATCTGTCCAACTTAGCCTCCAGTCCTTGCTCACCTGGGCCTCTGACTTTTCCAAGTGAACCCGGAGTTCAACCCAAGATGGGCAGAGCCAATTATCTATTAACAGAAGCACCATGTTGTTAGGAAAAAGATTTCTGACTTTCGAGTCAGAGACTTGGATCCTCACTTTCAAATGTATCTGATGCTGGGCAAGTTTCTTAACTGAGCCAAACTTCAAATAGGGTGTATCTGGCCGCTAGCCTGAGGCCCACCTGCTCTGAGTGGGTGCTCAGCCAACAGCGGTTTATGTTAGTGATGTCACGTCATAAAACACCTGGAGAACGAGTAAGAGCCAAATGTCTGGATACTCTCACTCTCCCTTGCAAGAATGGGCTGGAAGGGAAGTATTCTTCCCAGAAATCTGAGACTAGAGCAGAAATCACTACACCAGAGTAGAAAACTCCCAGACCCAGGGAAAGGCAGAAGGGAGGCAGCTTGCAGAAGCAGCAAAGGTGATCACAGGAAACCCGAAGAGGGAGGTGCCTTGATAATTTGGCAACAGAAACACGAAAACTCTGTGTGGACAGAAAGGGCCACTTTCCTTTACAAGCCACTCTGAAATCTGGCTACACCATAGACAAGAACGTCCTCAGAGAACTCCTTTCCTTCCCCTTCCCTGCACAGCTGCTCTCTCCACCCCTCCCCTGGGTTTCCAAGGCAGACTCTGGATGGGACCTAAGGACCTCCTTACAAACACGTATTCAACACGCCATTCAACACCCCAACTCGAAGACTTCAACAACCCTGTTTATGCCTCGTAAAAGAACTCACAGCTGAAACTCCGATGCTTATCACCTGCACCAAACAAAGGGCATGTGTCCACCCCGCCAAACGTTCCCTGGGAAGGAAGCGTTCCCATCCAGAACCTGGAAAACAATTAAAGAGGGGGGGGGGGTCTTCCCGCCAACCTGCTGCTTCCTTCTAGCAACGGCCATCCTTGCCCAGGTTCTTGGCCTGCTGATGTGCGCCGACACAGGGGGACCCAATGCTCGCAACCTTCTAGGCAGATCTGAGCTGTCTGATACGTGTGTTCATCTGTCCCATTTTCCCCATCGCCCCCTTCATAATTAAGCAGCAGGCTGGCAAGTTCGGAATGATCTACTCTGATTAGAAGAGCCTCCAATGTTCACAGCAGCACTCTCCACAATAGCTAAAACCTGGAAAGAGCCTAAGTGTCCATCAACAGACAAATGGATCAAGAAGATGTGGTTTATCTATACCATGGAATACTACATGGCAATGAGAAACAATGAAATCTGGCCATGTGTAGCAACATGGATGGACCTTGAGGGTGTTATGCTGAGCGAAATAAGTCAGGCAGAGAAGGACAAATATCATATGTGTGCACGTATAGGAGGATTAGGAGGAACTTAACAGAGGACCAAGGGGGAGAAGAAGGGCGGAAATGGTGGGGGAAAGGGGGAGAGGCAAACCATGAGAGACTCTTGAATGCTGACAAAAACTGAGGACTGGTGGATGTGGGGGAGGAGGGGTGGGCATGGAGGAGGGCACTTGTGGGGATGAGCACTGGGTGTTATGTGGAAACTAATTTGACAATAAACTATTTGTAAAAAAAAAAAAAAAAAAAAGAGCCTCCCATTTTCATATTCTGTTAGAGAAAGAAGCCAAACATCTTAAGCACGGTTTGGACACCTCCACACTCTATAGATGCACCTGCTCCATCTCACCGAATCCACAGCTGTGTTCAGAACGCCTGGACCGCTGGTCCTAACCTAGAGCGCAGTGCTTGGATCTGATGTGAACTCGGCTATTACATAGAAATGGGAATTTCAGCCTCAATAAACCAAATACACAGGAGGACAAACACCAAGGGCCTGGGGTGCTGCCTGAGAAAGGGCCCCACAGGCAGGGGGGAACCGGTACTGGGATGGATTAGCACTCTTGAGCTTCTGCGAGCAGCTTGCAATGTCTGAAGCTCTCCTAGGCCCTTTCTGCCATTCCAATTACCGAGCACGAGCTGGGTCAGAACGCTCCAGGTCTTCTCCGCCGTCCTGGGGGTCCAAGGCAGCAGAAGCTGGTGTTTTAAAAGCACGCAGACAGGCTTGCAACCCTCCAGAGATCCCACAATGTATCACCCACTGGAGCCAGAAGACGGAGAAATCAAAGCCAGGAGCCCTGCCAAATGCCCACTCAGGAGCTGGTAAAATAACAATAATGGCGAACACGTTCAAATGCCTGCTATTTGCCAGGCCTGTTAATTGCCTTTCAAGGCTCTCCTCATTTTAATCCTTCAACAACTTCACAGAGCAGGGACCATCAGCTACGCCACTTCACAGATGGGCAGAGCTAAATGACCTCAGAGCTATGGGCCACCTGGGTGGCTCAGTCGGTTGAGCGTCTGACTTCAGGTCAGGTCATGATGTCACAGTGAGTGAGTTCGAGCCCCACATCAGACACACCGCTGTCAGCACGGAGCCTGCTTCGGATTCTTTGTCCCCTTCTCCCTCCGCCCCTACCCCGCTCATGTGTGCGCGCTCTCAAAAATGAATCAACATTTTTAAAAATAGATGACCTCGAAGAGAAATGATCTCAACTCTCTATCCTGACACCCAGACTCTCGTGCTTTCTAGTGACAGAGGCTTCCAGGAGGCACGCCTCTCCACCAACGACTAGAGTCCCCTGGCCCTATGTGTTAAAAGGGTACAGAAGGCAGGAGGGGTGACCATGGTCACCCAGGGAAACACTCTTCTGGAAGGCAAGATAAGGCTGGAAAGAGCACTCAACACGGGTGCTATCAGATAAAACCACACTACAAGCCAGGAATGCGAGCCACATATGTAATTTTAAGTTTTACAGTGGTCACACCACACGAAACAATAAAAAGAAACAAGCAATATAAATTTTAGTAATATATTCCACTTAACCCAAAATACTGAAAACCTTATTTCGATAGACAATCAATGTAAAATTTTTTTTTAATGTTTTATTTATTTCTAGGAGAGAGAGAGACAGCGTGAGCAGGAAAGGGTCAGAGAGAGAAGGAGTCACAGACTGAAACAGGCTCCAGGCTCTGAGCTGGCAGTCAGCACAGAGCCCGACGCGGGGCTCGAACCCACAAACCGCGAGATCATGACCTAAGCGAAAGTCGGACGCTTAACCGACTAAGCCACCCAGGAGCCCCAATCAATGTAAAATTTTAATGAGCTATTTTACATACTTTTCCCATAGGTCTTTGAAACCCGATGTCTTTTTAGACTCAAAGCCCATCTCAATTCAGACAAGCCACATTCTGAGTGAGCCACATGTAGCTAGTGGCTACCGTGTGGGTCAGCACAGTTCCACAGACAGATCATAGTTAAGCAAAGGCTCCACTTTAGGAGGAAAACCTCATATCCAGGGAACAAATAAGGAATTACCTGTCATCACCCAAGTACTTGGCATATTACCAAATACCAAGAAGTCATCTGATGTCAGCTTCACAAAAGAATTCCTTTCGCCTTTTATCCTTGCTCTCCAATTTCAATAGCAAAACGAACACTGATCAGAGGACTGCTCAGATTTTGAGAAACAAGCTACCTAAAAGGTAACAATGAATTTATTCAGAGTAAACACAAGCCATGTTACTAAATATAAACAACAGGGGGAAAGGATCCATTCAGTCAGTCACAGTTTTAAAGACTGCTGTCACCAAGCCCACACTTAACACTTACTTAAATAGCTAAGAATTCAGAAAGGTGTCACTTTGGAATACAAACAGTCCTACAGGAGCCTTAATCTGATGCAAAACCTTTGGGCTTTGAAGAAAGGAAAAATAAGCAACTAAATTTAAGTCCCTAAACCTACATTAGTAAAGCTCACCAATTAGAATATGATGTAACCACCACCAAGAGATTGGACTTTTTTTTTTCCTTCCAAATAAATGAATGGGAGTCAAACAGGAGCCAAAATCAATGTGTGAATCAGGAAACCTGTGCACATGATACTTGCTATTGACATCTGCTCTTTCAGGTCAATTTCTAAATAGCTCCATGGTTTAAAAACTGCCCCTGTAGGGGCGCCTGGGTGGCTCAGTCGGTTAAGCATCCGACTTCGGCTCAGGTCATGATCTCTCAGTTCGTGGGTTCGAGCCCCGTGTCAGGCTCTCTGCCAACAGCTCAGAACGTGGAGCCTGTCTTCAGATTCTGTATCTCCCTCTCTCTCTGACCCTCCCCTGCTCATTCTCTCTCTCTCTGTCTCAGAAAAATAAAAAAACTGCCCCTGTAGCATCAAGAATATAAAAGCCCTTGGAAATCCTGTTCCTTATGCTACCCTCTAAGGCTGGCTAACATGTCTCAGAATTGCATAGGGGGTGGCACAAATCCTCTCCCAGGCCAACTCTTGCATAGAATGTCAAGACCTAGTGTAGGTGTTAGCAGGAAAGAGCTCTGTGATCGATTAGCAATGTCTGTCAAGGCTAGGGCAAGGAGGACTCTCCCCTCAAATGCCAATTTCCAATCCCTGTGTAGAAAAACTGCAAAGTAACACAAGGACAAGAAGGAGACAAACATGAACACGCACATGCTATAGACTTGCACTGAGTATTTTCATCCGTGTGCACCCAAGGGATAGGATGGGCCCCACATTACAGATATAGAAAGACAGACAGACAGACGGGTGGGTGGATGGATGGATGGATGGAAGAAAGGAAGGAAGGAAGGGAGAAAGGGACGGAGGGAGGGAGGGAGAGAGTAAGACAGTACATCCTACCCACACAGGTTAATTTCAGTAATGAAATGCCAAGGGTAACTATAAACCAGTTCCTTCAAGCTGGGGGCATATAGGGCAAATTGAAACCCAACAGCCATCTTTGGTAAATCTCTGTCAATAAAAAATGTTCCTGAGCCACATGCACTTTAATTCATCCACCACCAACTACTCTGTTAGCAGAGAAGAAACACGACACCATCTAGAAAGGCAAGTTGGAATTCTGATCCGGCCATTTCATTAACTGGGAGATCTCTGCTCTCCCTGAATTCCCAGTCTCCTACCTCTTCATAGGGTCACACGACACTAAGTAAGTTCATGGGTACACAAGCATTTCTTTCATCAATCTTAAGCAACAGCTATTAAAAACAGATAGGTACCATTTATAATGCCCTGGGCACCTAACACTTTTCTGGTACTTTGCACTCACAGTCCCATTTCATCCCCATTTTATAGATGAGAAAACTAATTTAAGTAGTTGGCCTAAGTAAGTGAGGTACAAAGTGAGGGTTCACTAAATTGGGTCACTTACTTAAGTTTGATGGACAGATCTGTGCAATTCAAAAACCACACGCCTGAGGCACCTGGGTGGCTCAGTCAGTTGAGCATCTGACTTTGGCTCAGGTCACGATCTCACAGCTTAGGAGTTCAAGCCCTGTGTTGGGCTCTGTGCTGACAGCTCAGAGCCTGGAGCCTGCTTCAGATTCGGATTCTGTATCACCCTTTATCTCTGTTTTCTTTCTCTCGCTCTCTCATAAATAAAAACATTTTAAAAGATGTGAAGGGGCACCTGGGTGACTCAGTCATTTAAGCATCTGACTTCGGCTCAGGTCGTGATCTCACCATTGGTGGGTTCAAGCCCTGCATCAGGTTCTGTGTTAACAGTTCAGAGCCTGGAGCCTGCTTTGGACTCTGTATCTCCTTCTCTCTCTCTCTTGTTCTTGCTCTCCCTCTCTGCCCCTCCCCTGCTGGTGCTCGGTCTCTCTCAAAAATATATAAACATTAAAATCTTCAATGTTTTTTAAAAAAGCACATCTTAGAAGGGGTTCAGAAAAAAACTCTAATGCCAGAGTTACCCACCCTCTATCTTGCAAGATAATTTTAGCAGCTTCTGCACAATCTGATCAACTGGGAAAATGAGAAGCTAATGCCTAAAACTACCACGTTTTTTTTCTTTTTTCCTCACCTTCCACATGGCCTGTGCATGCCCCTAAGCAAAGAAAATGAGTAGTTTTACAAGAGAAAACAACTGGATAGAAGAAGAAAATAGGGTGGCGTCAACTAGCAGTGAATTATAGAAAACTTCGTTTCTAAGCAAAGTAAAGAATCACCATGCTGCACCAGCCAACATCTGTCTGGTCAAGGCCATTCAGAAAGGTGATCAACCAATACTTGCACAACCAAAGATGGTCAGTTCCGGCAAGCCCTCCCTCTTTCTAGACCAATCTGCCCAAAGTCTCGTTACAAGGTAATAGATCAGGATTTGTCTTCAGGCTCTACGGTCCGCACTCTGCCCCCCTCTGGATGGATTCCCCATGTCGCTCTTAGCGAAGCCACCAAAGCAGACATGCAAATGCACATTTCTCCTTAATCATCCCTAAAACCAAGGGGACTACTGATGTAAATGGACACCAGGCTCACAGAATGCAGCCTAAGTTATTCCACAAGAGGAAAAAAAAAAAAAAGTTCATGATCATCAAAATATAACCCTGCTGTCCCTGAGGGCATTGGACTCTAATTAGAATGTATTTTGTTTCCAGCAAAAGATACCTTGGTGGCCAGCAACAGAAAACACAAATTTAGCTTCTCTCTTTCTATTCATTTATTTTTTTTCAGAGAGTGAAGGCGCATGCAAGTGGGGAGTATGACGCGGGGGCTCCATCCCAATGACCCTGGGCTCATAACCTGAGCCAAAATCAAGATTCGGATGCTCAACTGGCTGAGCCACCCAGATGCCCCCACTTCTCTCTTTTTAAGGATGGACTTCAAACACCATGAAAATATGCATACTCATAACTCTCTTAAAGAAGATGTTAGCTTTGGATATCCTATCTCTGATAAGGGATACAATATACAAATGTGAGATTTCTGGAAACCACACACAATGATACCAGTGTTTAAGGGAGCATCTACTCATTTGAGGAGTCCTCAATATGACCAACACCATGTAGATGCTGAAGACAGACGGAGGAATGGCATCCTGGCCCCCAAGAGCAGTCTAATTAGGCTCTCAGTCATACATGAGGAACTCATGTGAACATACCCCATGTTAGAATGGCCACTTGAAGAACACGTGCTAGAATTAGGGCCAAGGAATCACCCACTCAATTGTTCCATCTGTCTATGCCAAAAGCTAGCCACTCTCCTTAACTCAAAGTTCAGGTTTTCATAGGTTACTGTTGGAAAAATTAAGATGTGCTATTTCCACCACACGTTAAACAATGTAATGAATGGTATGTTATGAAAAAAAAATGGCTCAAGGATGTTCTGTGAAAAAAATTAAGATACTTGGCAAGGGACCCGGTAAAATGACATCTCCAGTATTAACTTGGCTCCTTCCTATTGGTCACCGTCCTTCCCTCTTTTCACCACCCACCCACCACCACCCATTATCATCTCCTTCCTGGATATTTTGGTAACAAGAAAGTGACCGAGAAAGCCAGTTCATACATCACATGATCCATTTTTCAAAACAACTTTTTTAAAACTGAACAAGCCAACAACAACTTAGATGGAGCAACAGAAGTCACCACAATACTGTGAAACACCCAAGCGGAAGGCCATCTACGGGGCCAAATAGGACACAGCCAGGATGGCTGAGCTCCAGCTTGGACAGGCCAGACCAAAAGGAGTGAGGTCACTCCATCAGCCAGTGGTGGTCGGCCTCACGGCACAACGTGCACATACACACGCATTTACGCGCCTCCAATCCACGTAATACAAAACCTCAAACGGAACAGTAACAAAAAAAAAATCTTGCCCTCAGGCAGAAACTGCGAAGTCTCCCCCGCACAGATGGCAAACACCTCCAGGGACCAGCTGGATATTGTAAATAACCGCTATGGGCCAGGTGACGGGGGCAGCCACTATTTAATTCAAGCTTACCGCTGTTGCCAAGCAAGAACATAGGCACTAGGTTGCAGCACCTTCCAATTCTGAGTAACCCAGACATCTCTGGGAAGCCATTGTGAGGACAGGAGTTTCCACCCGTTTCGGTCACCACTCTCCCCCAAGTGCCTGGTATGCTGTAAGCATTCGAGATCCACTGAAAGGCATGGATGCAAAATGCCCCGATTTTTCATTTCATTTTTTTCTTGTTAACACGGTGTGGCCAGATGTTCCCCCCGCAGAACTCCAGATAACCTAAATGACTGTCCTTTCTCTGTTTCTCTTTTCCAGAGGAAGATCAAGAACTAGCTTTGTGTCCTCTATTTACACAAAGAATCCTGCCCCATAATCGCAAATCGCATTAGTTTTAAAGGCCCGATGTAACCTCATTGGCATGAACAAGCCTCCGTTTTTTACCTGGACTCCAGAAAAAAATAAGGTTTAACGTTTAAAAACAAAAAAATAAATAGCTTATAGGCATTCCATTAACCGAGATCCACTCACCACCTTGGCTGTTCCCTGGGGATATTCTGTAGCAAGGTTAGCAACACAATCAAAGGGTTCTTAGAGCCTTAGGAAGCAAACTCTCAGAGGAAAGTGAGCAAGAAGCACACCTCAGAAATCACAATGTAATACGCAATGAGCCCTTGACGTGCCTACTGCAGAAAGGCTACAACCTTCCAAACTGCCCAGCTTGGCACAAACAATCCCTAAAATCACAGGTGAATTTCGGCTCAGGGTGAGGAAAACAACCCCAAAGGAACACAGGGTCTTGCCTAGATCCCGTGGCGGGCTTGGCTGGCTCTCCTGGCTACCTCCGAACTCCAGAGGAAAAATCCAGAACCCAAACCATCTCTTGCCACCAAATACAACTCCCTGGGACCTTTTCATCAAGTCAAAAAAGAGACACAACCAGGAGAGCTGAGCTCCAGAGCCTGCAGCCCACACTTGAACGATAGATGGGATAATACCACATTCTTCTAATATAACCATATATGATGCTACAAACAAAAGTTCTCAAACTGTCAACTACATGAGATCATTCTGATGAGCAATCAAAAAAAAACTTACCACCAACAAACTGCCTCTGCCCACAGTTATTATCACCTTATTGAGAAGCTAAAGTAATTTGCTGAAAGGTCATCTCTTCAATGAAACCAAATAAAGTCCTATACTAATTGCATTATTTCCTTATTTGTTTGTGGTAAATACACAGAAAGACACCTTTACTTCACCCAGTGTTTATAGTCCCCGTATAGATGGGAAAAGTACTAAGGTCAAATACTCAAGGCGGGAAATTGGCTTTCCTATGCAATTAGGAAAAAGTTTTCAGACCAACAGCAACCAGTCTGAAATTCACAATTTTCCTGAGAAATGATTAGAGAGGCATAGTCTAGCCACCCCCGCTTACTACAAGGAGTAACACCTCAGACAAGGGTCAACTTCCTTCAGCTTTAATTTCTTCAACCTAAAGCAGAGATATTTACAGTGTCTATTTCCAGGTGGATCAAAGGTACATAAAAAGCTTAGGCACACGCCTAGATAATGGCCAAGCGCTTGGTGAGTGGAAGCTGTTATAACCATTGTTCCCATGTTATAGATTAAAAAACTGAGGCCCATTTGCCCTAGGGAACACTGCTGTAATAGAACAAGAATTTCAACCTGGGCCTCTGGGGTCCTAGAGTAGTTCCCGAATAAGACGTACGTGTGTCTGGGCCCCCCAGTCCACCAATGCCACTCACTCCTGCCCCAACAAGATGTTGGGTAATTCGCCCGGCTACCGAGTGCCACAGCTAGTTCTTGGCCTCCACATTCTGAATGGACGCACTTCAGGAAAAGTAATACTTTTTTTTTAATGAAGAGAACCCATTTATAAATATTACTTTATAAATAAATCCTTTCGGCGGTGCGTGACTAACTAGACTCTTGCAAACAGTCAACGACATTTCCTTATTAATCTGGCCTCTGCATTTAAATGTGGTCAACCGTTTATGGCGGTCTCCTCTATCCAAACTACTTCAAATTGATGCGTTTATCTGATGGAAAGGGCACTGTGATGTAAGGACACGCAGCTGCAACAGTGTAAGGATTCAAATACCTCTTGGAGTCCCACAACCAGCGTGAATTCCTCAAAAGTATACCCATCGCGCTATCAATTGACAAACCTGTTTCATTCTCCTTGTTAGAGAAATAGTATCACAGACCCAAAAATAAGACCAGTTGTCCTATTTTCTTACATGGAAGTGTTACATATTCCATGAACTATGCTTTCGTCTCTTCTTTTTTAGTTGCTCGATTTCAGCAGCCAACTGTGTCACTTTGCCACAGCCCAAAAATAGAGAAGTCGAGTGGTTGAAACTCACATTTTGTTGTTTGGCCAGAAAACCATCATGCTGATTTCAGTTTGCAAGAAATTGATCCGAGGGCAGGAGCTGTGCATGCTGTGTGGTTCTCCCCTGCACGCTCGGCAGGTCCGAATCTCTGGAGACAGGGAGCCAGGACGTGACAGTGTCCAAGTGCCACACAAGCACAAAATGAACACAATACCCAAATAGGGCTGTTTGCCTCCCGTTAGCAGCACAAGAATTAAAACGCCGGAATGTCAGTAACAGGCAGACCCATCCTCCTTGGTAACATTACCCAGAAACCCTTAGAAAAATTGGCATCCCAGGGTGCTTGTGGCTCAGTTGGTTAAGCGTCTGACTTCGGCTCAGGTCATGATCTCCCAGTTCATGGGTTCAAACCCCACACTGGGCTCTGTCCTAACAGCCAGCTCAGAGCCTGGAGCCTGTTTTGGATTCTGTATCTACCTCTCTCTGACCCTCCCCTGCTCACGCAGTCTCTCTCTCTCTCTCTCTCTCTCTCTTACTTTCTCTCTCAGAATAAAATATTTTAAAAAAAGAAAAAAAGAAAAACTGGCATCCCAGGGTACCGGACTAGGCAGCTCTTTCTACCAAGGATAACCCCACACGTGGATCTTGGAGATTCCCGCGGCACCTTTTAAACCTGTTGCAAACATCATTTTTCCCCATTTAAAGTTGGGGGGGGGCGCCTAGGGAGGTTCAGTCAGATAATGATCTGACTCTTCATTTACGCTCTGGTCATGATCTCTTGGTCATGAGATGGAGCCCCATGTCAGGCTCTGATGATAGCACAGAGCCTGCCTGGGATTCTCTTTCTCTCTCTTCCTCTCTATCTCTCTCTCTCTCTCTCCCTCCCTCCCATCCCTCTCTGTCTCTCAAAATAAATAAACATTGAAAAAAAAAAAAATGTTCAAGCTGGGAGCGTGGAGCCCTTCCTTTGTAATGTGAGTGAGGAGGGATCTCAGACTTCACTGAGACTTTATCCTTTCTTTAAACCTCAAAAAGAAACTACTTCACTAATTTTACATGGGACGTCCCCTTACTGCCCCTATTCCTCAACAGCAATTCCCTTGCCCTCAACAGCAAAGCCAGGTACAAAACCCATGGTGCAAGTCTATGTAAAACCTTGAAAAAAAATTTTTTTTACACACAATTGTCTTTTTCAGCTCCATTCTCCTCCTTCCATATACTCCTGTCCAAATCTCTTTAAAACACATAAAATAAAAATGGCTGCTCTACTAAATACCTAATGTTCACCAGGCAAAGTTCTAAGTCCTTCAGCATGCATTCTTGCTCAGGCCATGCAAAGACCTGAGGAGTCAGGGCACTATCACTATGACATTTCACAGAGAGAAAGAGACAGAGAGAGAAAGAAGGGCACAGAGAGGTGAAGTAACTTATCTAAGGCAGCACAGCTAGTAATGGGAGAGGCAGGCTGACTGCAGAGACCATACCCTTATGGACTTCAATACAGCCAGTGTAACTCCCTAGAGTTACCTAGTTTAAAAACAAAAACAAAAGGTATTAACAAGTTCCAGGCTCCTACGAGACTTCCTGCTATACGCTGACATAACAGGGACCCTCATGAGAGCCAAAGTTCTCCTGCAGCGTGACAGCTGCCTCCCACCCACTCCCACCGCCGTGACAGTAAAACCACCCAAGTCAGAGGGGCTTCCAAAAGAGGAGCTGGGCTCATCTCAAACCTAGTCAGCTGTCATTCCTCCACGTAGCCCTAAAGGCACTTTTTACAACGGTTTTTAAAATAATCCTATCAAGCATTATACTCACAGAATCGATGAACATGCATAGGCCTGGCAAACCATCTCACATAGATTATAGATTTTTTTTCTGTCAAAACATTTGCTGCAAAGGACACCGGGTGAAAGGGCCCCTCCCAGTCACAGGTGTCCCTCTAGGAGCAGACAATGGCACACGGAGGCCTTTAGCTACTTCGAGCAATCTTGCACACCCATCTCTTAGAATCTTCCTCCTTGACAGAATCAGAGCAAACCACAAATTTATCTGTTAATAGATTTCAAGCATCAGACGCTTCTGAAAATGAAATTCACCTACGTGACTTCCAGATTTTTTTTTTTTAAAGAAACATTAACAATTCCGTGGTCTCGGAAATTTGAGACCGAAGGGAATTGTAGGAAAAAGGCACAGAGAGGTAAACAAGGGATGTGAAAACACACACTATTTCTGAAGTGATTTTTTTTTTCAGCTACGATGCCTCATAAACACAAACCCCTGCCCCACAAAAAAGCCAAAACAATGTCAGTAACAGGTATCTCTTTTCCTTACGATGATGCCTTTGATTTTTTTACGTGCACAGAACATTGCCCTAGTCCTGGGTTTAGTTCTTCACAAGCAAGGTGGTCACCCCCATTTCTCAGGCAGAGAACCTGAAGTAGATGATCTTTTAATCCTTTGCAAACATTCAGTGAGGACCTAATGTGTGCCTAGGCAGCCTCATTCCTGGACAAATTCCACAACAACTCCCACTGCCTGTTGGGGGCAGGCTCTTCCCAAGAGAACGTTACTTACTTTCCAGAGCCCTTCCTCAGTACTCACTATTTTTACCCACATGGAGCTCTGTTGGGGAGCTGGGCACACTTCCTTGGCTTTCTTTATATTACTGGATACACCGGCCTCTTATTCTCCACACATACAGCCAAAAATGCAGTTTCAGTGATTACCACTCATCACCTGATGGCGGCCAACCCTTAACAAGGCACATCAAAGGCTTATCGGGAAGGGGAGCAGGTGGGAAGAATCAAGAATTTGTCAGAGGGGCGCCTGGGTGGCTTAGTCGGTTAAGCATCCGACTTTCGCTTAGGTCATGATCTCGCGGTTCGTGGGTTTGAGACCCGCGTCAGGCTCTGTGCTGACTGCCAGCTCAGAGCCTGGAGCCTGTTTCAGTCTGTGACTCCCTCTCTCTCTGACCCTCCCCTGCTCACGCTGTCTCTCTCTCTCTCCTAGAAATAAATTAAAAAAAAAAAAAAAAAAAAGAATTTGTCAGGTAACTTCAGAGGACCTGAATCTGTCCTGGAAGTTCTGATTTAGGAAATGTGACCACATGGAAGTTGTGCCCCAGGATGAAAACGTTAATCATAATTTTTTTTAAATCTTGCAGTTCAGAAGGTACATGCATCTTAGAACCTTCATCTGCTTAGAAATACCACTGCATTGCCCTGCATATTAGACAAGTAAAATGCTGAGTGGAAATTCAGATTTCAAAAAACAAAAACAACTTCCACCAGAAAGGTCAAGAGGGAAGGCAACAGAGCATTAGCAACATTTGTCTTCACCTAGTGAAGGCTCATGTAAGCATCCGGACTGTCCTTCTGGTCAAGTAGTTTCCAGAAAAACAAGGGAGGGGGTAAGGAGATGGGAGAGAGGTCCGCAGTAACAAAATGCTAGGGGGCACTTTTAATGATCTTACCTGAATGGCAAGAAAGTCCATTCCAATTGGTGCAGCAATATGTAACTGATTACATAGTACATTAACCTGGGGAGTCTGAGTCCCAAGACAAATGTGAAAGGGGTTTTGTTTCATTTTGCTGTCCCTGCACTGCTTCGTGTAAACAATATAATCTTTTACTCAGTGAAAACAAGACCACAATTAAGGGGAGATGTTTCACTATTAGAGGGGTTTTTTTCCCCCCTCATTCCGGCCAACCTTTCCTTGAAACTTTCTGCCTCCAGCAGCAGGAAGTTCCCATTTCCAAAAAGTCCTGCTTTATTTGCATTCATGTCCTAACTTCCTCAACTCTGTAAGAACACTTTAAAAGGAAACGGAATACTGTATTTCACAACCATGTAGAGAGATACAAGTTTCAAGAACGGACAAAGATTCATGTTCAAACAAGGCACATGAAGGGAAGGGGGGCGGTGGTGAGGGGACCTGGTTTCTCCATTCCTGACCTACAAATGTTACTTCTGCATTTTTCTAATAAGGCCATAAATGGGGTGCCTGGGTGGTTCAACAGGTTAGGTGACTGACGCTTGATTTCGGCTGGGGTCATGGTCTTGTAGTTCATGGGTCTGAGTCCCCCATGACCGCTTGGGATTCTCTCTCTCCCTCACAATAAATAAATGTTTTTAAAAAGTATCTTTAAGGGGCGCCTGGGTGGCTCAGTCCGACTACCGCTCAGGTCATGATCTCCCGGTTCGTGGGTACAAGCCCCACATCAGGCTCTGTGCTGGCAGCCAGCTCAGAGCCTGGAGCCTCTTTCAGATTCTGTGTCTCCCTCTCTCTCTGTCTGACCCTCCTCTGCTCGACAGGATGCCCGTCACCAGTAAGCATGTCCATGCAAATGCTCCAAGAGACAGCAGGAGATGGAAAGTCACTGGGCATCAATCATGCAACTTCCGATTCTGACACATCCAAAGCACACAGAGCTTGTCCATCTCAAGGGTTTCCAAAGTCAGCCTCCTAGATGTAATGTAATTATGGTACAAAACATATCAGAATCAAAGAGAACAGTTTCACTGAGGGTGGAAAGAGAGAAGAAATCAATAAAAAAATTTTTTTTATGTTTCTGCTGAATACCTTACAAATGTAATACATAAAATATTAACCCTCTCACGTAACATATTTTATTACATCCTGCTGCAAGCACTTAAATCCTCAATGACGAGCTATAGATGCCAAATGCTTGCATGAAGTCTGTATCAGGTTTGCTTTTAAATAACGAGCTGTTAGGGAAGGTGGATGGGAATAGAAAAGGTGGAGTTCGTCATTGCTTTCACTGGGTGGGGGGACCCGTAGGGATCCATTGCATTTTCCTAGTTTCATAAATCTTTCTGTAGCAGAGTATTTTTTAAAACATGTAGGAAAAGAATGTACTAGGCACTAAAACATGTTTGATACCACTTCTGCTCGGGTAAGTGGAAACCTCGCTTGAAACATGAACCGAGATGCGGTCCCGCACCTGCCATATACCGTCCTTCTGTTGGAAGGCGAAAAGCCACAGTTTCTGCCCAGCTGGGGAAAGATCCGGGGCAGGGCTGTTTCCAAAACCCTCCCAAATCACAGCTACCCTGCGTCCCAAACAAGAGCTGAGCACAAATACAAATGGGAAGTTGGTCATTCTGAGAGGAAACAAAATAACAGGGGATTGGAGTTAAAACGTCACACGGAGGACCCTAATTCAACACCAGAAGCTTTTTTATCCCTCCGGGCAACCAGATGAAAGCTTCCGAGGTTATAGAGGCCGGGGGGGTGGGGGGGGTCCCAAAGGCAAATGGGGGCCCCCACTGGGTTGTGAGCCGGCCCGGAGCAGCAGCTCTCAGCCGCGGCTGCCTCCTCGCCCCAGGGCGCACCCGATGTCCCCGAGCCCCGGAACCCCGCCGCGTGCGCCCCAACCCGGCGCCCACCGCGGCCCCGCCGCACCCAGGAGGCCGAGCCGGACGAGTTGAGGTGGTAGGAGCCCCACCAGTGGCTCGAGGGCGCCCCCTGAGGTCCAGAAGCGGCGCGGCACCTTCGGAAAACCGAAAGCCTGCGTCTCCCACGGCTCTGACATTTTAACTTTGCCGGATTCCAGCGGCTGCTGGCTGCACCCTCTCCAAAAGGTACTTCTCCGAACCACAGCCCCTCTTCCCCGAGCCTCACACCGATGCGCCTACCCTTCCCGACAGCCTCATAGGCTCCGGGGCGAGGAAGGGCGCTTTACCTCGCAGAGTGGGCACGGAAAGAAACCGTGGAAGGTGTCAACTGCCCAAGCCCCGCGAAGGCGGCATCCCTGGAGGTCCCATTTTGGATTGCACGCTTCTGACACACCAGGAGCAACCCACGGCCACCCCCCGGCCGCAGAGCCGAGATGAGGCGGCCACGAGGGGAACGAGGAATCCTCTTCTGCCGCAGGGCTGCTCTCCGGCTGCCTCCCACTGCCCCCAGGAAAGCGTGACCCTCACAACGCTCGACCCCACTGTGCACCTGAGCCCGCTCGGCCGGCTAGTCCACGGCAAAGAAAGTCTAGAGGCAGCAGATGGGAAACACAAACACCGAGTCTTCGAAGGGAAAGAGGGTATCTTTAAGGAGAAAGGTCCACACCACCCCTAGCCCCGTGGAGACAGAACCCCGGTGGGCAAACCCCAGGCCTCGGGGTTAGTGTGGACGCACGTCGTCGCTCGCCATCCGAGCTGGGTTTCTGGGCAGCGGCAGGAGCTCCCTGCGGTTCCGGGGGCAGGAGGCTGCGCAGAGGGGAAAGGAGGTGCCGTAGGAAAGACCGTGCTTGCCTTTCTGCCCCTCGAGGCCACTCCGTGCCACTCCCGGAGCAGGTCCCCGAGGGCAGCGAGAGCGCCCGCGCCCTGTTGCAGGGCGCACGATGGGGCTGGGGAGACCCGCTGCACCAAAACCTTGCGCTCAGGCCGCTCGGGGACAGGAGGCTGAGACCAGAGAGAGCAAAAACATCAGGACACGTTCCTTTTTCCTTTCGTTCAGATAACCCCCACCTCTGGGTAGCCAAGAGCTAATGGATCAGAGAACAGAAAAACGGGGGGTTTCTCCATCCTTAGGAGAGCGAGGCATGAAAAAGCGAATCGCCCCCTTCTTCCCACCCCTTCCCCAGGCCAGGGCAAGAGGACGTGGCCTCCACCCCTGGGGAGGGGGCCGGACTGACTCCAAGGGGATCCGAGGGGCTGTGTAGCTGTAGCCCGGGGGGGGGTGGTCTGCAAGAGGGGAAAGGGAGGCGGCTGGCCTCTGCCCTCCCGTAGAGGAGGAAAGAGGGTTGGCCAGTGGAGGGCTGGATGTGGAGGGTCGCCGAGCCGCACACCGCTACGTGCGGTGATTTAGTATCGTCATCAGTAGCCAATGCTGTCCCCGTCCTAACCTGGCCAGGAAGGAGCGGCTGTAGGTCCGCCAGCCGCGAGCCGCCTGCAAAAGGGCAAAAATGAAGGTAGGCAGGGCGCGCGAGACCGAAAAAAATCCGCCCCGGCGCGAACAGGAATCCAGCCGCCGACCGCCCCCCGCCCCCGGCGCCCCTCCTGGAGCAGCCCCGCCGAGCAGAGCGGCTGGGCAAAGGGGCCGCGGGGTCGCGGTTGGGGGAGCCACCGACCTCCCTAAACCGCCTGCTCCCAGCCCTCCTGCCGCTCCAGGGCCCCGGCGCCCGGGAAAGCGGTCTCGCTCCGCCACGAAGAGCAGCCTGCGCCCCAGCCCCGAACGGGGGTCGCCCCCGGCCCCGGACACCAGAACGCAGGCTACTCCCAACATCCCCATTCCTCTACCACCGGCCTCTCCAAAGAGCCGGGAAGCCGCAAGACAAGTCCCCCCATTTCCGAGCTCCTTCGATCCGTTCCTGGGCGAGGGGCGCACCGTGGGCCCCCCAAACCCACAGAGACCTCCTCCCCTGGCCCCAGTCTCCTCATTCGCCCTGGAGCTCTCTCTCCCCGCAACGGAGATGTATCAGCAAAGCGAGCTTTTCTCCCTACTCCGGCTCCCTCAGGCCCCCCAAACCTGAGCGAGAGCAGACCTCTACGGCCCCCGGCCCCCTTCCCGGCCAGCCTCTGCTTCCACCCTCCCCAGCCATCAGCCTCCCTAAACGCCGCCAGACCCAGCGCAGCGGACCCCTCGGTCTCCTTCGCGGGCGCCCGGCCCCCCTTCGCCCTCTCCGGGGTCCTCGGGACGGGCGCCCGAGCGGAGTGCCGCGGCGACAACTCCGCATCCCCCGCGCGCGCGCCGGCCGGGGCCGGGTCCCCTCGGCGGCCGGCACTCACCGGGGAAGCACACGACATAATGGAGCACGGAACTGGTGATTTTCAGGAACAAAATCCACCAACACGGTTCCAGTAACCTCCGCATGTCCGAAAACGCACATCGAAAAGAGGAAGGCAGGGGGGGTGTAAACTTGTTGAATAAGTTCTTGCCTCCGTGGGAGCCTCCGCTAAGCCCGGGCTCCTCTTCCCCTGCTCGCCCGCTCTACGGGCCCCCCGCGCTCGGCGGCCCGAGTCCCCCTGGAATCCGGGAAGCCGCCGAGCGCCCCCCGGAAAATCTCAAAAAGTGACCGGGAACGCGGAGCCACGCTGGGGACGATCCTCGGCGGAGAAGGGCTGCTTTCCGCTCAAAGAAAGAGCAAGCCGAGCGAGCAGGGCGAGGGAGCAGGCGGCGGGCGGCGGCGGCGCCGGGGGCCCGGGGCAGGCAGGGACCGCAGGCGGCGGCGGCGAGCAGCCGAAGATCCCCAACTTGAGTCGGCGGCGCGGCGCAGCCCGAGAGCCGGCGGGCGGCGGGGCTGAGCGCGGCGCGGCGTCTCCGAGCTTCAGGCAGGCAGCTCCTTCCAGGGCCCGGGGAAGGAAGGAGGCATGTTTGCGAGCGGGGAAGGGGAGGGGAGAGGCGGGGGGAGCGAAGAGCCCCCCAAAATAGAAACGGCCGGAGGAAACGGAGGAAAACACAAAGGATCTCAGAGGGGCGCTGGGGCGAGGGCGCCTTCAGTCCATGCTCCTGAAAGTTGTGGCTCCAGCGCAGGCTGGGGAGGAACGAGGAGCGCGGGGCTGGAAACTGGCCATGCCTCCATACAGGAAGTAACATGTGAGCATGGATCCTGGCAGAGACTTTAAAGCCGGCGAGCGAGCGAACGAGCAGGGGCGCGCGGCGGCGGCGCGGCGGCGCGCGAGCGGGGCGCGCAGCCGGGGCTGCGGGCGGCGGGCGCGCGCTCACCGCGCTCTTAAAGCAGCCGCGCTCGGCTCCCGCCGAGGGGGTCCCACAGCCGGGTTGTGCCCGCGCGCGGCCGGGGGCACTACGGGCTCAGCTGAGGCAGTTCGGAGCTTGGGGACGGCCCTGGGCCGCTCTCGGAGGGAGGGGAGGAGGACGGCTGCCTTCTCGGGCTGGCGAGTCCTTGCCAGATCCCAGTCCTGCGAGCTCTTAAAGACGCCGCGCTTTGCGCGGGCTTGGCGAGATCTCCCCTCCGTCGTCCGCTTGGCTCGCAGATCCCGGACCGGGGGAGGTGGGGGGGGGAAGGGAGGAACCCTGGCTCGGGTCTGAGCAGGGGAGGGGAGCCCTCCTTTTTAGGCAAGGGGCTTGCTTTGCAGTCCGGCTCCGGCGCAGCGGGGCGCGCCCAGCTCAGTCCCTGCTCGCGCCCCCAGCCCGGCGCATTCCCCCGCCTGGAAACAAAGCCGAGAGGCCTTTGCTCCGGGGCTGCGTTGAGATTTAATTTTTTTTTCCTTTCAGGCTTCCATTGGCCGAGTCGGCTGCTAGGGCGGGGGGGAGGGGAGGGATATCGATCCGAGGCTTGCAAAATCCAGCCCGCCCTTCCGAGCCCCACACCCTCTTCCCTCTCGCCATGAAGGATCGGTGGCTGAGTTTTTCCAACTCGAAGCTCCGCAGGAGGAGGGAAGGTTCCCGCGCTCCGGCTGGGTGGTGGGGAGGGCGCAGGAAATGCGCCTCTCACCCCCGGCTGGGTGAAAGCAGCGCCGCGGGGCAGGACCGATTTCCTGGCAGCTACCCGGGGAGCGGCTGCCTCTTTAGCAATGCGGGAGAGGCGTCCGGGGGAAATGGGGGGACTGGGCTTATCTGTAATGAGTTTTGTCCCTTGGCTCTCGGTGAGAAGATCTTTATCGCCGAGACTTCTAAGCGCCCTATTTTCCCCTCTTCCGCGGGTGCTGAAAGTGGGGGAGGGAGGCTTTTGATTAAACGTGTAATTAAGCCAAGGTAATTTGCCATTTGTAATTTTTGCCTAATTTCTCTGCCTCTGTGTAAAAGCCATTTTGACATGTTTTTAACGTGCCCCTGCTATTTCATCCCACCACGCAGGGTCCTCCACCCACCCAAACATCCCAACCGGATGCTAGGTTTTCAAATAATGTACAGATGTTCGGAGATCCTCCTGCAAGATGTGATTAGCGAAGCAGTTTCACACCCACACTTCCAAAAGAAAAACCTTTGAAAAGTTACGTCTGGGATTACAAACTAATAAAAGCCAGGAAGTTCCTGGGGAGGGACCGCGCTCTATCTTTAGCTGAACACAGGGGTGAACACCCTCCCTCGCTATGGGTAATGGGTTTGTTTGCTCTGGAATTTGGTCCTTCCCGGTTTTGTTGGAATCCTGACTCCCGCATAAAAGCTTGAGGGTCCGCTTTCTTGGGAGTGTTGGATTCAAGGGACATCCATTTGTCAGTAGGAGCTTTGAGAGAGGTTAAAATGACCCCTGCGCGGCTGGCTACCGTACTAAGGAATGAATGGTAAACTCTGTGGGATCTGAATTAGAACAGAACGCACCAGGCTAGACATCCCCAAGTGAGCTTCCAACTTTGCAAAATGGAGGTAATAAGCACTGCCCCTTGTGGGATACCTATTATCTACCGGGCGCTGTGCTGAATTCTCTTCCAGAAACTGTTCATTCCAATTCATTGAGCATTTACTGAGCGGGGCATGGTGGGAACACACCCATGAAAAAAAAGGCAAGGCCGGTGACCTTCGTGGAGCTTACCTTCCAACATACAAGGAGTCCTTACTAGAGTCTGCCAGCAGTAGGGATTATCTTCCCTATTTTATTGACAAGGAACATGTTTAGAGGAGTCAAATGATGGATCCACGGCCAGTGAGTCGTAGAGCTGGGGTTCTGAGGCCTGTCTGCCTCCACAGATGTGCGGAAGCAAAGAAATGATAGTTGAGAAGACTGAAATGTGGGTGGGAGAAGTGGCTCAGTGGAGGAAAGTTCACTTGGGTTTAGAGAGTAAATTACCACTACCTTTAGGGCATAGGAGGGCCCACACTAAATATTAACATTGAATTAGATCCAGCTGGTGGCTGTTCTGGGGCCCTAGGCTGAAGTTTTGTAAACTGCCTTTAGAAGCACCCTCCCACAACCTAGGCCTTACCACGTGCGGTAATAAAATAGAATTTTTTTGTTAAGTCTATTTATTTTGAGCATGGGAGAGAGAGTGTGAGAAGGGGAGAGGCAGAGAGAGAGAGAGGGATAGAGAAAAAGTCCTAAGCAGTCTGGGCACTGTCAGCACAGAGCCGGACATGGGGCTCGAACCCACAAACTATGAGATCATGACATGAGCAGAAGCCAAAAGTCGATTGTGAGCCACCCAACGGCTCTGATAAAATAGAATTTTAAGTGAATGCCTTTGTATTCATTCTACAAGCAATTACAGAACAGCCCATACCTACTGGAAGGCATATCAAGTGTTGACAGCATAAAATGACCAGGCAGTGAACCTGACAGTGTCCCCTACGTGATGATTACAGCCCACCTCCCAGAAGATGTGGGGCCTGCACAACATGGTGAGCACCCCAAGACAGTGAGTGTGAGGCGCCCTGGGAGCTCCAAAAGAAGGAAGGGATCCCCAATGGGAAAAGAAGCCTACAAAGAGAAAGGGCTGGTATTGGTAATAAATTACCCCCAATTTAGCAGCTTACAACAACACACCTTTATTATCTCGCAGCTTTGTAGTTCCGCAGTTGGGGTACAGCATAGCTGGGGCGTCTACTCAGATTCTCCCTAGGCTGAAATCAAGGTGTCTGCCAGGCAGTCTCATATACAGCTCTGAGTCCTCTTCAAAACCCATTCCAATGATTGACAGAATTCAGTTCTTTCTCACTGCGGGACAGAGATCCCAATTTTGTTTTTGGTTGTTGGCTGGAGGTAGATGTCAGCTGGAGACCATCTTCAGGTCCAACCCATTCAGTCCTCTCACAAAATGTCAGCTCGTCTCTACCAACAGACAGTCTCCCTACAGGCAGCTATGTAGTTTTAGGAGTGACCATCCCCATCACTTTTGCCATAAAATGTAACCTAATGAAGTGAGTAACTACCCCAAGACCTGTTATACGTCTCACTCACTCTCAGAAGACAGGAGAATACACCACGGTGTAGGACTTTTGGGGACCATCTTGGGGCTCTGCCTGCCATCGTGCTGGTGGTAGAGGCTGGTAGTTGTTTTGTTGTTTTTTTTAATAGTTTATTGTCAAGTTGGTTTCCATATAACACCCAGTGCTCATCCCCACAAGTGCCCTCCTCCATGCCCATCACCCCCCCTTCCCCTCCCCCGCACCCCCTTCCCCTCCCCCCCGCCCTCAGTTTGTTCTCAGCATTCAAGAGTCTGGGTAGAGACTGGTAGTTAAAGGTGATGGCTCTCAAGCCAGACTAGTTGACTTCTATCTGTTTGACCATAGGCAACTTAACCACTCCATGCCTCAGTCTCCTCATTTGTAAAGCAGGAGTAATAAGTGCACCTACTTCTAAATTAAGAAGATTAAAAGGAGTTAAAAAGAGTAAAGTGGGGCGCCTGGGTGGCGTCAGTTCATTGAGCATCCAACTTCACCTCAGGTCATGATCTCACAGCTGGTGAGTTGGGGCCCCGTGTAGGGTTCTGTGCTGAAAGCTCAGAGCCTGGCACCTGCTTCAGATTCTGTGTCTCCCTCTCTCTCTCTCTTTCTCTCTCTCTCTCTCTCTCTGCTCCTCCCCCACGTGCACTCTGTCTCTCTCTCAAAAATAAGTAAAGATTTTTTTTTAATTTTTAAAAGAGGGAAGTAGTCTGGAGCATCTGGTTAGCATTTAATAAATGTAACTTATTACTATTATCTGCTCAACAAGCCTGTGCAAGAGAGAGTGAACATGTTACTCTCTGCCTCCTCAACTTCCGTGTCTTTTCTTCCACTAACAGCACCCCGGGTTTCCTTTGTGCTAATCTCTATGGACAGTCTTGATCCTTCTTCCTCCAGCGCTACCTTCTGCCTTCCCACCTCACTGGTTCAGCCTGGACGCATGTCCCAGCCCGGACCATTTGGAGCATCTCAGCCCTGTGGCCTGATTGGGTTGATAACACCCACCTGTTTCCACTTGGTACAATGAGAACGAGACTTCCTCCTGGGTTTACCAAGCTGGATGACCTTAAGCCTTGACAAGAAAGAGGGGCTCCACTTGGGAAGAGCCTGCTTGAGAATAAAACTGTTGCCCAGAGGAAAACAGAGTGGAAAGGAAGAGGCCAGCAGAACCCTATTTTCATCACTCGAGTCCTTAAGTTAAGTCTTCCTGGAAGCCAGACCAGACCCCTGGACTTTTCAGTTACTTGAGCTGATAAGTTCCTTTATTCCTTTTGCCTCTTTGAGTTTGTTTGCTTTTAAGTTTATTTATTTATTTATTTTGAGAGAGTACACAGAAGGGGCAGAGAGAGAGAAAGAGAATCCCAAGCAGGCTCTGCACGGTCAGTGTGGAGCCTGAGGCAGGATTTGAACTCCCAAACTGTGAGATCATGACCTGAGCTGAAATCAAGAGACGGACGCTTAACCGACTGAGCCACCCAGGCGCCCCTGAGTTGGGTTTTTATTAAATTGAAACTAAAAACTTGGAACTGATGGTAAAAGAGCAGTAAAAAATACCCACAGTTTCCAAAGAAAGGAGCAGGGGCTCTTAGAGTAAGTGATTTACTATCTCAGGTGGCTGAGATAGTAAAAAAAAATAAAATAAAATAACTGGAAACAACGATCTTTTTTTTTTTTTATTTTGGAGGCCAGCAGTTTGGGCTTGGGGCTCGGCGAGGCAGTACTTCTGCTGGGCACGTCACTCATGCAGCTCGAGCACCAGCTGCCGGACCTCAGCCGGGTCTGCCTGGTCCAAGATGGCCTCGCTAACGTGCCCAGCAGTTGGCACCGTTGCCTGGGGCCCCTCAGTTCTCATCCACTGACGTTTCCAGCAGCCTATCTCGGACTTATTGGCAAAATGGCCTCAGGCTAGCAGGAATGAGAGTGGACGCTGTAAACTCTCTTGAAATCTAGACCGACCATTGTGTTTTATTGGTCCAAGCAAGTCTAAAAGCCCCAGTTCAGTGAGAAGGAGAAATAGACTCTAGCTTTCGTGGGGAAGGTTAGCAAACGCCCATTGCAGCTGGGGCAGGAAAGAGGGATGAGAGGAATTGGGGCCTTTGCAGTCTATCCACTGTTAAAGCAAAATGGTTACTGCGTCGATTGACTCGTGTCCCCCCAAAAAAGAAATGTTGAAGTCCTAACCCTTAGTGTCTCAGACTATGGCCTTCTTTGGAAACATGGTCTCTCCAGAGGTAAGTTAAACTGAGGTCATTAGCGTGGGCCATAATCCCATATAATCAGCATCCTTCTAAAAAGGAGACATTTGGATACAGATACAGACAAGTACAGAGGGAAGACAGTGCACAAACATATGGGAAATAGAGGGCCAAGTCACTAAAGTGACACATTTATAAGCAAGGAATGCCGTGGTTGATGGCAAACAGCAGAAACTAGGAAGAAGCAAGGAAGACTTTCCCTACGTATTTCAGAGGGAGTGTGGCCCCGGCACCACTTTGATTTCAGACTTGTAGCATCCAGAGCTGTGCAACAATAGACACCTGCTGTGGGAAGCTGCCCAGTCTGGGGTCCACTGCCCCACCAGCTCTGGGAGACTGTGCAGGGGCCATCAACCCCTTCCCTACATGGTCTTCACGTACAGACAAACCACACTTGGAATTCACGTCTCCAGGTGAATCCTTGCCAAACAGTAACAACAGAAAACCTGTTCTTAAGTCATTCTCACTTCAGATTTGGGGGCAATGTTTATTTTAGGGTAAAAGGATAACCACATATGTTCACTCTGAAAAAAAATGTAAAAAAGAAAAACCTCAGAGTCATCTGATGATAATGATACTTGTGATTACATAATGCCCTATATTCAGTGGCCTAAAGAGGATGAATAAGTAGTGGTACTATTTTAATACGCCATTGTGAGGTAGGATTAAACACTAACACCATAAAGGACTGGTCACGCAGTTTTGTTTACAAGCACCAAATGGACCAACGGGAAGAGAGAAAGGAAGTTACTGATTTATATCACTGGTGGGAAGCATAAGGCTTCGGGAAAATCTCCGAATTCCCTCTTGAGCTCTGATGGCTTTGCTTACCTTCCCCTTGACTTTCTTGTCTGGCTCCTGGTGAAACCTGTTCTCAGACAGAGATCTTTCCCAACGTCCATAATGATTCCCCAAAATGTATTTTGCTTGCCCTTGCTTGGATCTTGCGCCTCTGTCTGGACTAGGGTCAGGGACTTGCCGGACCTTGACGAGCAGGGCTTACACTTGATTTTCAGCACAGTCGAAGAATAAGGAGAAGGACAGACAGCAAAAAAGTAGCTATGATCTCATTTAAGCCTTGAAAACAGATTTTGAGGTGGAAACTATTATTATTCCTATTTTAACGAAGTAAAAGCTAAGGGATCGGCAGGTTCGGTGATTTGAAGCGATGCTACCAAGGACTGCGAAGTAAGGGAGGGGCTCAGTCTCTGGAGAGCCCTAGAATCAGGATGTAAGACTTGAAGCCTAGTTAGCAGAACTAAATGCTAAAGTCAAAGCCAAAATCACACTAACATGATTCACAAGTATTGTAGGTCCAGAGCAATCAGAGATGGTGACAACAATTCCTGAATAAGAATCTTCATCACAGTATTTCCAGCTAAAATGTGGGGAAAAAAATAAATGTTCAAGTATAGGGGATCAATTAAATAATGATACAGCTATTCAGTGGAATATTATGCGCTATTTACAACGCTGCTTTTGAGATGAAATGTGTTAAAACCTAAAATAGTTTTCACAGACATAATATTTTCCACAATTGCAGAAAATAAGAGGACTTCAAATAAATACGAAATATTTCAACACAATGGATTTAAGCTTTCTGCTTAGGATTTCTGTTAGCGAAGGAAGCTCCAAAATTTTTCTGAAGGGGCTGGTCTTTTTCACATATACAGTGTCTCAACAACCTAAGCCAGAAAGAAAGAAAGAAAGAAAGAAAGAAAGAAAGAAAGAAAGAAAGAAGGAAGGAAGGAAGGAAGGAAGGAAGGAAGGAAGGAAGGAAGGAAGGAAGGAAAGAAAGGAGGGAGGGAGGGAGGGAGGAAAGAAAGAAGAAAGAAAATTCATCTGTAAAATAGTCCTTGATAACACTAAATGCTGGAAAACATGCAGTGAAATGGGTACTTATATGCTGCCAGTGGAATGTGATTTGGTATAAATGTCCTAAAAAAATATTGGTCACTATATAATAAGAACCTCAAAAATATTCATATCTTTAAGCCTGGAAATTTAACTTTTAGTAGTCTCTTAAAACAGAGATGGTGCACCTGGGTGGCTCATCCGGTTGAGCATCTGACTCTTGATTTCAGCTCAGGTCATGATCAAGGTTTGTGGGATCCTACCCATGTCAGGCTCCTTGCTGAGTGTGGAGCATGTTTAAGATTCTCTCTCTTGGGGCGCCTGGGTGGCTTAGTCGTTTAAGCGTCCGACTTTCACTTAGGTCATGATCTCGCGGTTCGTGGGTTCAGGCCCCGCATCGGGCTCTGTGCTGACTGCCAGCTCAGAGCCTGGAGCCTATTTCAGAGTCTGTATCTCCATCTCTGTCTGACCCTCCCCTGCTCACACTGTCTCTCTCTCTCCTAGAAATAAATAAAAATATTTTAAAAAAAAAGATTCTCTCTCCCCCACCTCTGCTCCTCTCCCTGCTCAGGTGCTCTCTCTCTCTCTCTCAAATTAAAAATTAAAAAAAAAAAAAACAGATAATAAGTGTCAACAATATATGAATAAAAATAAAGAATAAATAAAATCTAATACTTGAATTAAAATAAATAATAAAATAAAATAATGGAGAAAAATTCATGAGGGATTACAGCAAAGTATCCACCCTTAGGAAGAAAGAAGTTATTTTATTTTATTTTTTTGAAAAAAGAGATAACCAGAAATGAAAATCCCTCAAAAATGTTTACAAAGGTGTTCCTTGCAATAATATTTACAACAGGAGAAAATACATAAAAATAACATTTTGAAAAACCTACCATTGATATAATAGATTAGTGCATAGGAATTTTAATGATGCTTATACGACATGGGGAAAATGCTTACCTTGCTTTTTTTTTTTTTTTTCTAACATTTATTTGTTTTTGAGAAACAGAGCATGAGCAGGGGAGGAGCAGAGAGAGAAGGAGACACAGACTCTGGAAGCAGGCTCCAGGGTCTGAGCAATCAGCACAGCTTAACTGACTTGACTTAACATAAGACTTAACTGACTGAGCCACCCAGGCGCCCCTTACCTTGCTTTGTAAGGTAAAAATGGGAACACCAATGCACACTCTAACCTTAACTTTAAAAATATGTATATATGTGAAAGTTATTAGAAGAAAATACACCAAAATATTTTAAATGATGATCTTAGGATGGTAAAATTACCAGTGATTTTTATTTTCTTCTTTATGTTTTTATACATTTAAACTTTTCTACAATAAACTTATTTTTTAAAAAGAAACATTTTTGGTGATATCAACATCATGGTGGCATAGGATGTTTCTTGTTTTTGTCTCCCCATACATACAAAAAAACCTTGGCATTCATCCACAAAAATGCCTTTGAAGGAGCTATAGGATCCAGCACCATACACAAAGCGGCCCAGAAAGAGTTGCCCACCCATGCACTGGGTGATAAGTAGACACACCCCAGACCCATATGTGCACCTTGCAGTGACCTCTTGGCCACAGTCTGAGAGCCCATGAAAAACATTGTCCTGGACACTCACTTGTAGACAAGAGAACCTTTGTGAGAATCAAGGTTTTCCGAGAAGAGGTTCCAACATATCACTGCAGGGGAAAAAAATGACTTTGGACACATTAGAATGGGTCATTAGTAAAGACTGGAGGAGGTGATTGCTACCTCAAAATGCAAAGACAGCAATGCAAAACTTGGAGGAACCTGAAAAATCAAGGTACCATGATACCACCAGAGGATCACAATAATCTTCCAGTAATCAAACTCACAAACATGAAAAAAAATAGTACAGAACTTCAATACCCCGCTCTCAACAATGGATAGATCAACCACACAGAATATCAAAGAAGTATTGGACTTGAACCATACTTTAGACCAATGGGCCAGCAGACATATACAGAATACTCCTTAAAACAGCAGCAGAGTACACATTATTCTCAAGTGTGCCTTGATCATTCTCCAAGCTACATCATGTGATAGGTCACAAAATGAGTCTTAGCAAATTTAAGATTAAAATCATGCCAAATATCTTTTATGACCACAATGGTATGCAACTAGAAATCAGTAACAGGAGGAAAGCTGGAAAATTCACAAATATATGGAAATTAAACAACATACTTCTGAATAACCAATTGGTCCGAGAGAAATAAAAATGGAAATTTTAAAATATCTTGAAACAAAGGAAAGTCAACATGCCCAAATCTATGGGATGCTGCAAAAACAGTACTAAGAGGGAAGTTTACAGGGATAGACTGTAAAAACATTAAAATTTTTTTAATATGTTATTTATTTTTGAGACAGAGAAAGAGAGGGACAGAATGTGAGTGGGTGATGCACAGAGAGAGAGGGAGACCCAGAGTCTAAAGCAGTCTCTAGACTCTGAGCTATCAGTACAGAGCCCAAAGCAGGGCTCAAACTTACAAACCACAAGATCATGACCTGAGCTGAAGTCAGGCATTTAACAGAATAAGCCACCCAGGCACCCCTAAAAAATATTTAAAAAAAACTCTCAAATACACAATATAATTTACAACTCAAGGAACTGGAGAAAGATGAACAAACTAAACCCAAAGTTAGTGGAAGGAAAAAAACAACAAAGATCAGAGAAGAAATAAATTAAATAGAAACCAGAAAACCAATAGAAAAGATGAATGAAAGAGCTGTTTTTTTGAAAAGGCAAACCAAAATTGATATGCCTTTAGTTAGACTAGGAAAAAGAGGGAAGAATCAAATAAATAAAATCAAACACGAAAGAGACATACAAGTGACACCACAGGTCTAGGAAGGATCATAAGAGGCTACCGTGAACAGTAGTACAACAGCAAATTGAATAACCTGGAAGAAATAGATAAATTCCTAGAAACATACAACCTGCCAAGACTGAATCATGGAAAAATAGAAAATGTGAGCAGACCGATAATGAATAAGAAGAATCAATCAGTAATCAAAACCCCCCCCAACAAAGAAAAGCCCAGGACCAGATGGCTTTCCTAGTGATTTCTATCAAGCGTTTAAAGACACATTAACACAATTCATTCTCAAACACTTCCCAAAAGAGGAAGAGGAGGGAACACTTTCAAACTTATTTCACAAAGCCAGCATTACCCTCATACCACAGTCAGATAAGGACATCACATTAAAAAAAAAAAAAAACTATTGGCCAATATCCCTGATGAATATAAATTCAAAAACCCTCAATAAAATAATAGCAAACAAAATTCAATAACACATATAAAGGATTATAGAGCATGATCAAATGAGGTTTATCCCTGGGATACAAGGATGGTCTATACATACATATCAATACATGTGATACACCACTGTAATAGAATGAAAGATAAAAATCACACTATCATTTCTATAGATGCAGAAAAAGCATTTGATAAACTAGAATATCCTTTCATCTGAAAACACTCAACAAATTGGGCATATAAAGAATTAGCCTCAACCCATGAAAGCCATGTATGATAAGCCCATAGCTAACATCGTAATCAACAGTGAAGGGTTGAAATCTTTTCTCCTAACATCAGGAACAAGACAAGAGTTCATACTCTCACCACTCCTACTGAATATAGTTTTGTAGGTTCTAGCCAGAGCAATCAGGCATGAAAAGGAAAGAAAAGAGAGAAATCAAATACCATATGATTTCATTCATACATGACATTTAGGAAACAAAACAAATCAACAAAGAAAAAAAGGAGAAAGAGAGACCAAGAAACAGACTCTTAACTGCAGAGAACAAACTGATGGTTACCAGAGGGAGGGAGGGAGGTGGGTGAAATATAAGTGATGAGGATTAAGGAGCATACTTGTCATGGTGAGCAATAGGTGATGTATGGAATTGTTGAATCACTATATTGTACACCTGAAATGAATATACCACTGTATGTTAACTATATAGAAAATTGAAAGGAAAAAGAAATAAAAGGCACACAAATCAGAAGTGAAAGAGTAAAATTGTCCTTTGTAGATGATATGATCTCAATTATCTATATTTTGTGATATATAGATTATAGATATAACCTATGCTCTATGATATAGAATATATTCTATACTATGATATAGAAAATTTTATTTTATTTTTTATTTATTTTTATTTATTTCTAGGAGAGAGAGAGACAGCATGAGCAGGGGAGGGTCAGAGAGAGAGGGAGTCACAGACTGAAACAGGCTCCAGGCTCTGAGCTGGCAGTCAGCACAGAGCCCGACGCGGGTCTCGAACCCACGAACCGCGAGATCATGACCCAAGCGAAAGTCGGACGCTTAACCGACTACGCCACCCAGGTGCCCCTAGAAAATTTTAAATACTACACCAAAAAACAGTTAGAACTAATCAACAGAATTCAAAATCAACATACAGGAATTAATTGCATTTCTATACACTAATAATGAAATATGTGACATTTCAAGAAATAAAACAATCCCACTCACAACAGCATGAAAAACAATAAAATACTTAGGAATGAATTTAACCAAGGAGATGAAAGATATGTACACTGAAAACTACAAGACTTTGATGAACGAAATTTAAGAAGTTACAAATAAGTGGAAAGATATCCCATATTCATGGATGAGAAGAATTAATATTGTTAAAATGTCCATACTACCTAAACCAGCTATAGATCAATGCAATCCCTATCAAATTCTTAATACTAATAAGTGAGTTTGGCAAGGTTCTAGGATACAAGATTGGCCTACAAAAATAATTTGTATGCCTACAATAGGCAGTTTTTGAAAATTGAATTTCAAAAAACTAATTTACAATACATCCCCCAAAAAGAAATGCTTAAGTATAAATCTCACAAAACATGTGCAGGATCATTATGCTGAAAACTACAAAATGCTGATGAAAGAAATAAAAGAAGAGCTAAATATGAGAGATATACCATGTTAATGGATTGGGAGATTCATTATAGATGAGATGTCAACTTTCAATAAATCTATAGATTTAATGCATTTCCAGTCAAAATCCTAGGAAGATTTTTTCTAGATGTAGACAAGCTGATTCTAAATTTATGGAAAAGAAAAGGGACTAAAATAGCCAAGCAATTACGAAAAAGACAATAAAATTGGAAGCCTCACATACTACATAATTGTTAAGACAAACTATAAAGCTACACTAATCAAGGCACTATGGTATTGGTGGAGGTATAGACACATAAAACAATGAAATAGAAAAGAGAACTCAGACCCACACAGATATGGTCAATTGGTTTTTAATAAAGTGCAAAGGATTTTTTTTTTCAACAAATAGTATTGAAATAACTGGATATTCATTACAAAAAAATAATCCTCATCCTACACCTTATACCATATCCCAAAAATTAACTGAAAATGAATCATAAATCTAAATTTAATACATAAAACAATTTAAAAATTTAGAAGTCATAGGAGAAAATCTTTGTGATCTTGGGTTAGACAAAGTGTTAAATAATATACCAGAAGCACAATCTGCAAAAGAAAAAAATCAATACATATGACTTCAGCAAAGTAAAAATACTTTGCTCTGAAAAAGACATTGTTAAGAGATTGGAAAGCTACAGATTCACAGAAAATATTTGCAAATCACATATCCAGCAAATGATTTGTATCTAAAATATTTAAAGAACTCTCAAAATTAAACAATAAGAAAACAAGTTAGCAACAGGCAAAATATATAAACAGACACTTTACCAAAGAGGATATATGGATGACAAACCCACGAAAAGTTGTTCAACTTTCATAATGTGGTATGAAAATGCAAATTAAATCATAATGAGATATCACTGCACACCTATTAGAGTGGCTTTTAAAAAAAAAAGACACTCCCAAATGTTGGGTAGGCTACAATGCAGATGGAGCTCTTATTCATTGCTGTTGGGGATAGTTCCATTTAAGTAACATTCTAGAAAAGATAAAACTGTAAGGATAGAAAACAGATAGTAATTGCCGAGGGTGAGGGATGCAGAGAAGCTTTGACTATAAAGGGGCAGCATGAAGGAGAGTTTCTGAGGTCATGGAATTGTTTGTAACCCGATTGAAATGGTATTTATACATAATAACATGCATGTGCTAAAACACAGAACTATGCACCAAAGAGTCAATGTTATTGTGTGTAAATTTTATTTTATTTATTTTTTAATCTTTATCTTTTACATAGAATTCATGCCCAGTGCAGGGGCACCCGGGTGGCTTAGTCGGTTAAGCGTCCGACTTTCGGTCATGATTCGCGGTTCGTGGGTTCGTGGTCTGCCTGCCTCAGCCAGCCCTGTGAGCTGTCTCCTCTCTCTCCCTCCCCCTGCTCACGCTATCTCTCTCTCTCTCTCTCCTAGAAATAAATAAAAATATTTAAAAAAAAAAAAAAAAGAATTCATGCCCAGTGCAGAGCCCACTGTCGGGCTTGAACTCAGGACCCTGAGATCAAGGCCTGAGCGGAGATCAGGAGTTGGAGGCTGAACTAACTGAGCCCCTCAGGCCCTCCACTATAAGTAAATTTTAAAAACAATGGTTTTAAATGTTGGTTCACGCAACACCGACTTCAGGAATAGCTGAATTGAACTCAGGGTCCTGAGTTTTATTTTGAATTTCATTTTCAAAAATAAAAATTAAAAAAATAAATAACATAAAATTCACATACAATAACATTGACTTTCTGGTGCACAGCTCTGTATTTTAGCACATGCACATTATTATGTATAAATACCATCTCAGTCGGATTACAAACAATTCCATGACCTCAGAAACTCTCTCCTTCATGCTGCGCCTTTATAGTCAAAGCTTCTCTGCATCCCTCACCCTTGGCAATAACTAGCCTCAGCAATAATTCGCCTCTCCCCAATTCTTGTGTCTCTTACTCCAGGCTGGATTTATTTCAAGCCTGGCCTTTGCATTGATGGGACTGACTCATTGCACCAACTCTAGTCATGTGCCACCCACCAAGGCCAGAGAAACGGAATATGCCGACTGCCCAGGCCTGGGTCATGTGCCCCGCCGCCCCCAGGATCAAACTGATGCAATCCACAGGGACTGAGAATGTGGGAGATGTTGTCGTTTCAACAAAAACCAAGCTGCTGTTCATAAAATAAAAGGAATATATGCTAGACGGGTAGAAACAATAGATGTCTGTGGCTTCCCCCTGGTATTTCTTTAATTCTGAATTATATCATACTCTGCTGACTATGTGATATTTTACCTCTAAACCATAAATGTTTTCCAAGCAGAGACTACCATTCTTTTTTTTTTAGTTTCCAATGCCATATACATTTTTCCCACATAGTAGGTCATCAATAGTATTAGCAGCATACATGAATGATAAAATAAGTGATAACCGAGTATATGAGTATGGCTATAAAACTACACAATTTTTTATACATCAAAAGGCTCTAAAGACACATTATTTCATGTTTCCCTGCAGCCACATTAATAGCCACGTTCCCATTCAATCTTGCTTCTCCTCTATTGCAGTTTTAACGTGTACAGCTCAGTTTTCCAACAACGGCACATCAATCATTACATCATCATCCATCATGTCTGAGTTCTCAGTAATGAAGGTGTCTTTCTTTCCACATTAGCAGTTGGGGTGGGCAAAAGAGCCATAAAGATGTGCGACAGAAGACTGGTGAATTGGATTAAACAAGGTTAAACAAGACTCCGTTTTCTGGGTCCCTTTTTGCTGCAGGAATTCTGTTGATGCACAGGATGAAGGGGCCAATTGTTTGGAAGTTTTTTCTTTACACTCTCAGAAGAAAATTGTACTGAAATCATTTTTTGCTCTGTTATTGGGATAGCAGTGAGCAAGAAAAAGCAACCTAAAACTGGCTGGTTTATGAGTGGAAGTACTTTGTTTGCCCAACATCATCATTTAAGGCAGCTTATGGGGTCCAGGTTAATTGTTCTGAAGCATCACTTTCATTGCCACAGCCAACATGCCCCCCATGATTTGGCCTTCGAGGATCTGTGTCTCTTGTCACCTTCTACTCTCCCAGGTCTCAGAATGTCTCTTCCACACTGTCTTTTGTCTGTTTCTCGGGCTTAACAGTTAATTCCCACTTTAAGGTCTTTGCAGTTACCCATCCCTCTAGCTCAGGGTTTCTTAACCTGGGCACTATTAGCATTTGGGTCCTGATAACTCCTTGCCATGGGGACTGTCCTATGCACCATAGATGTTTAACAGTATCCCTGGCCCTTACCCAATGGATGCCGGTAACACTCCCCCATCTCCCTAGATGTGACCACTGAAAATGTCTACAGACCTTACCATTGTCTCCTGGGGGACAACATCACCCCAGGTTGAGATCACTGCTCTGTGGAGTCACTTCTTTCAACTCTTGGGGTGGCCATGCTATTTTCATCACTCTGAACCCAGCTTCGGGGAAGCTATCCCTGACCGCCCTGTCCAACTGGCCACTTTCGGTCGCAGCACAGTATTCCCTTCATAGTAAGTGATCATATCGTGTATGTGCGTGGTTTCGTTGCTTTAGTCACTCACTGGGTTCTCCTCCACTGGACTATGAGCCTCATACAGACAGCAAGCTCACTGCTGGGTTCCCAGAACGTGGATTAGAATGTGCACATAACTGGGGTTCAATACATCAAACATGTTGGATTAATTCACAAAAGAGGATGGCTTTGACACCAGGCCTTTTACCAGCTGTCATTAGTATTTCCATTGTTGAGGGTTTCTACTTTTTACTCTCCCTCTTAAAATTTCTCAGAGTCCCTATCTTGGACCTAGTAGGAGCAGCAAACATAAAAATCAATCCTCAGATTGGCCTGTCTTTCCTGCCTCAACCCCTTACCTTATATCATTTCTGAAGTCTCTTGTCTCCTGCTTCATTTTTTAAATTCTAGTTAGTTAATATACAGTGTTATATTAGTTTCAGGTGTACGACATGGTGATTCAACAGCATTACTCAAGGCTCATCATGATAAATGTACTCTCAGTCCCCATCACCTATCTCACCCTCCTCCCCATTGGTAACCATCAGCGTGTTCTCTGTAGAGTGTGTGTGTCTGTGTGTGTGTAGGTGTGTGTGTGTGTTTATATGTTTTTCTGTTTGTTTCTTTTTTTGTCTTTGTTTCCTTCTTTTGTTTCTTAAATTCTACATATGAATGAAATCATATGGTATTTGTCTTTCTCTGACTGATGGTATTCTACTTAGCATTACACCCTCTGGATCCATTCTTCTGCCTCATTTTAACCCTATGTTATTCTGCCAGGTTGAAGATCTAACTTAAATGTCACCTCCCTCTACAGGCTCTGAATGTCTGTAGCACAGGCACCGTTTTTTAGCCTTAAGTTCATTCCCAAGTTAATGCTCCCTCTCTCTCTCTCTTTTTCTCTTTCTCTCTTTCTCCTCTTCCCGTTCATTTATTATCAAGCACCTTTTGAGTACTAGACCCTGCTTAGACCCAGAGCCTTTAGAGCCCTGTTAAGGAGACTGAAAGAGGCAACTAATTAAACTGATGAGACAATGGATAAAACTTGCATTGTGACCTCAGGGTACAATGACTTGGGAAGGCTTTGAAAAACATCTTTCACATTGTGCTCGTATCATTGGTGATCATACGTAGATTTCTCTCCCTTCCTAGATTTTCAAGTCCTTCAAGACAGGGACTTTATGTTTTCATTATTTTCGCCCCTGTAGGTGCCCTCCTCAGCACTCAGCATGGTGTTTTTAATACAGCAAACACCCAATAATTGCTTATTGAATCAATGAATAAATAGTTGCTTTTAAAATACTGATATGGAAAGTACCTTTCCCCCCCTTTAATTTGAAGAGAAAATGCATTTTCAGTCACTTTGCTGAGCACGAGAACATCTCTACTGGGAAACAGATAAAAAGTCTTCTAATTTATTTCATCCTCAGAAGACATAACAGGAACTTGAAATCGAGAGGAAGTCAGGTGCCTGAATGAGAAGCACATAGATGGAAACAAGACAAATATTGAAAATAATTCAGTTAGGAGAGGGCTGTTGAACTGGAAAACTATTAATGGTGTTAATCGGTTTCCACTGTGTACCATTAACACTCAGAACAATGCTGAAAGCACCTGGAAGGCACATTAGTGAAGCCAGGAAGCCATAGCCAACAGGTTTTTTGTCAACTTTGGAAAACAGTAAATATAAGCTTTCTTAAAAATGCAAAAAAAAAAAAAAAAAGAGATGGTTTTGGTTTAGTTTGCAGAGTCATGTGATTTATAGACTTCCAAATTGTTCCATATGGCTAAAAATAGAGGATGTGAACTTGCAGTTCATACGTTATGTTAACAGGAGAGTTTCTTTTCTCAACCTCAGGATAGATGCAATTCTTCCTGGCGTGTGCTCTGAGTGCTGAAAGTCGGCATGGAGAACCCGCTGAGGTTCAGACGTGGGGGCAAGCCAGGCAGATGGTGAGAAAGAGAGTTTTTATTTCAACATAGTCGTAGAAACACGTGGTGCTGGCTGTGATTTACGACGACATAAAGACAATTAATCCAGAGCACGCGGGGAAGCAAAGTGGGAGGGAAACGATCACAGGTAATGAGGACTGGAAGTGAGGAGACAGGTCACGGATAACCTCAAATTCTGCTTTGCCAAGCAGAAAGTCTGGCACCGAGCAGGAGAGTATGGATGCTGGCCTCAGAATACTGATTTAAGTGCCCCAATCTGTCAGGTTTTAACAAAGGATGGGCTAGATGGTCAAATATCCCCAGAAATGATCTGGCATCAATGGGAAAAGAGCCTAAGGTTTCTACATCCCCCTAGCTCCCCTGTGCCATTCACGTAAGTAAATGATGAAGCCCCACTTGCTGAGCACTGGCATGGGCATGGACTAAAGATAGGATTTATTAGCCCAACTTTGTGGGTGAGGAAAAAGGCTCAGAGAGGTGAAGTGACTTAGTGAAAACCACACAGCTAGTAATTCAAAAACAGTCTTTTCTGATTCCATAGGCTTATTGTACATCAACACTCTTGCTGCTCAAATGGTGGTCCCAGCAGCACTGCCAGTAGCTGTAAGTTCAATAGGAATGAAGGACCTGAGGCTCAGTCAAGACCTGCAAAATCAGAACTTGCGTTTTACCAAGATCCTCCGATGATTTATATGCTCTTGAAAATTTCAGTCCTTGCTATCAACAACCTTGCTACACATTCAGTCATCAGTGGGGAGAATTTAAAACCAAAGATACCAAGGCCCAGCCGAAACAACTGTATCCGGTTCTCTGCAGGGGGGCGGGGAGTCAGTCTGACAATGGTAGTATTTTCTCCTCCTCTGGAGGCTGAATTCTTAGCAGGTGCCGTCACTGACCTCATTTTGCAAAGCTCTTTAGGGCAGAGTGATAAGAAGGTGGAGTGCTTGCCTTTTTTTTTTTAAGTTTATTTATTTATAAATAAATAAGCAGAGAGAAGAGAGAGAGAGAATGCAGGAAGGGCAGAGAACCAGGTCAGGGGAGAGAATCCCATGCAGGCTTCTCACTGTCAGCGCAGAGCTCGAACTAATGAACCGTAAGATCACAGCCCGAGCAGAAACCGAGTGGGATGCTTAACAGACTGAGCTACCCAAGAACCCTGCTCGCCTTTTTTCAAGACAGTGTTTATCTAATCTGGTGGTTTCCCCCTCAGAAGCTTTTAAAAATCCTGATGCACGGGCCGTACACCAAACCAATAAATCGGAAGCTCCGGGGGACGGACCCCCGCATCTGCAATTGGTCAGGCTCTCTGGTGTTTCCCACGTAGAGCCAGGATGGAAGCCTCCTGCTCCCATAAGAATCTCTGGGACCTGACTCTCATCCGTTCCGCAGCACTAAATGCCAGCTTGCAGGAAACACAGGGAACAGAAGAACAAGTGAAATAACACCATGGGGAAGGGATAAGCCAAATCAAAACTTCATAACCCAGTTTCTCTAACAAAGGCATCAAAGGTATTAAAAAAGGGAAAGACAGGCAATATTCTACTTTCTCTATTTTAGGGTACGGATGTTCACTTTTTTTTAAGTAATTAAAAAATATTTTTTTAAATCTTTGGGGTTAAAGCCCAGGAATTTGCTTTTTAATCCTGTCCACAGGGGATCCTGGTAAATAATAAACTTTGAGATCTCCTGCTCTATAGCAGGGAATTAATTATGCCCTGGGGCTTTGTTCCCACTCCAGTGGGTTCAGCTTGTCAATAGCATCGGGCCCTTGTAGGTTTTTGCTGGGGTTGTCTACACTTGCACTGCCTGATATAGAAAGCATTTGTTCTGTAAAGTACAAAATACATACCAGATTCCAATGACTTTGTATAGGGAAAAAAAAAAGTAAAACATCTCATGAATACTCTTTATATTGATTACATGGTAAAATATAATATTTTAGGTACATAGAGTTGAATAAAATCTATTAAAATTAATTTCTGTTTCTTTTTTTTGTAAGATGGCTACTAGAAGGTTTTAAATTCCAATTGTGGCTCGTATTACAGCTCCATGTAATGTCATAACTCTAGGACTTTGCTACTCAAAGTATGGTCCACTGATGGTTCTTCAGCAGCAGTGTCCTCCGGGAGCTTGTTAGAGATGTAGACGGGAGCCCCGTCTAGGACTCAGTCAAAATCTGCATTTGGCCAAGATCTTCCAGCCTCTGCCTGCCTTGCGGGCTATCATTTCTTTAGTTTTGTGCATTGTCTGCAACACTGTACCCCTGCTCCAGACAGCACTGTGTTCAGATTCTCTACCAATGTCATCATTACCATCATCAGGTTATCCACCTTTGTGGACACACATAGCCAGGCGACGGAAAATTCCTCCTCATTTAACCTCCTTCCTACAGTTTTTTGGGTTTTTTTTTTGTTTATGTTTTTGTTTTTTCCTTTCTAGCTCTTGTTCTCAATCACTGCAGAACACCAGTTACTATTTGTCTTTTCCCTTAATACTTCCTCTCCCAGGCCTTCTTCAAATTTTGTTTCCCTATTCTCACCTGACTCCATCCGTATCTCACAGGACCCATTTCCAGGCTTTTCCCCCCACGGCCAGCCCTCTTTTTGGAGGCCTGCTGTCCCCCTCAAAAGAATTTACTAAATAAGTGCTGGGGTGTCACCAGCCTGTTCTTTATGGTAAGTCTGAAAATGGCGATTGCCAGGCAGGTGATTTTGAGAGAGGACTTTATTAATGCCCTTCGGAAGGGCAGACAAAGGAAAAAAGAATAGGGAGGGCTGAACTCCTCCTAGTCCAAACAGCAAGGGGGAAGTGAAATGCTCATGCCTGGGATGGAGTGGGTCCAGTGGAGTAGGGAGAGGGTGCAGGAAGTTAGTGATTCTAATTTTGGCTTTCATTAGCTCAAGTCACAAGCTTAGAAAAAGTCTCCAAGTCCAACTGCCCCAATTTCCTCCAGTCAATGGGGGACAACATTACTCTTCTACCTCACAGAGAATTTTTATTTTATTATTTTATTTTATTTTATTATTTTATTTTATTTTATTTTATTTTATTTTATTTTAAGATTTTCTTTTCACAAAATCTCTACATCCAACGTGGGGCTTGAATTTATATCCCCGAGGTCAAGAATCACATACTGCCCCAACAGAGCCAGCCAGGTGCCCCACCCCACTGAGAATTTTTAAAGACTGGGATAAAGACAGAATCAGCACCCTTAGAACACCAGAAAACATGCCAGTTTCCTTGTTCATGAGCAACGCTTATTTCCAGTGTGGGCCAGGACAACTATTCCCCCACTTGGGATTTCTGTGTGCACTTTATTGGTCAAATGGATAATACCTCCATTTTGAAAAGCTAAATAGTTCTTTAAGCAAGTCGTTATTCTAGAACACCTCACTGATCTAAACCAGCTCGTAAAATCCATTGCATTGATTTAGTGACTCAAGGACCCTCACTTCCACAAGTGAAATGAGCAATTTAATACTCAGCAGAGAGCCCCTTGGTGACAAAGAGAAAATCTGAGTGCTGTTACACCAGTCTTAGAGCTAGAGATAGTCTGCAGTGGAGATCTTTGGAAAATGGAAATAAATTCATTTTTACTAAAGAGATCTCATGGAGAAAGTGGTCCTATAAAATTCCTAGTGCCTTTTTTCTCCCCTCCAATGTTAAAAACTTGCCTCATCTCCCAAGGCTCTTCTTAGCTCTGCTCAAAATGAACTCAGGCCTCTGAAAGCTAAGCATTATCACCACCATGTAATGTTTTCCTGCAAAAAAAGCATTGAAATGTTTTCTTCAACAGCATGATACAATCCCTTGCACTTAACATTTATATTTTACCCTTTAAAAATTAACCATAGTCTACATTTCCAAAAACACTTTACCTCTGCTAATTAATATCACAGTTGGGAAAGTGACTTTTTATTCTTTTCTCCAGGCAAACAAGCTGAGAGTTTAAGTGATTTGCCCTTTCTAAGAGGAGGTCATGGCCAGAATTCTGGGATTTAAACCTGTACAAAGATCATTATGGCAATTTTTCAGGAATTTAACAAATACCCATGTGGTGATGTTAAACTGTCTTTGAAGAAAGCAGCTGTTGGCCCCAATTGAGGCCTACAAGGAACCCTGTGGATTTTAAGGGTGAAGGAGATCTATGTGAGGTGGGCCGACTTCTCTACGAGGAGGCAGCCATATGGAAGACAAGTAGCTGACATTTCTTGAGCACTGACAATAAGCATAGGAATTTATTTACAGGATCTTATTATCTCTCTAACACGTTAAAGTGTGTATCTTATTATCTCCATCTTACAAATTAAAAAATAAAAACCCTGGAGAGATCTAATAACTTGTCTAAGATCAAAGGCTAAAATTTGAACCAAGAATCTGAAGCTAAGAACTCAATAACCTCATGATGTTAGCCCTGCGATTCTATCTACAGAGGTCATTCACCTTCTTAAACCAAATATCCACACCTACTCTGCTTCATTTCCAGACTCCTAGTCATGATTTCTTATTTAAGTTTGAAAGCCTTAGTAGATTCAGTTTTACTGACGTTAAAGTTCATATTTTTAAAGCAAGACATGCTACATCAGTAGTTCTATTTCTCTGTTGTAATTTGGATCTTAGAATAAATAATTTGGGAATAAAATGAATGACAAGAGCATTGATCAGTTAAGAGTATTCAAAGCTCTTATTTTTATTTATTTATTTTAAGTAAACCTTATACCCAAAGAAGAGCTCACACTTACAACCCTAAGATCAAGAGTTGCATGCTTCAATTTCGAACTTCAAGGTGTGTTACAAAGCTGTAATCATCAAGACAGTGTGGTCCTGGCACAAAAACAGACACATAGACCAATGGAACAGAAGAGAGAACCCAGAAATGGACTCACAACTATATGGTCAAATAATCTTCAGCAAAACAGGAAAGAATATCCAATGGAAAAAAGTCTCTTAAACAAATGGTGTTGGGAAAATTGGAAGTGACATACAGAAGAATGAACCTGGAAAGAAAGAATGAAACTTTCTTCTACCATACACAAAAGTAAATTGAAAAATGGTTGAAAGACCTAAATGTGAGATAGGAAACAATTAAAATCCTAGAGGAGAAGACAGACAGCAACTTTTTTCACCGTGGCTGCAGCAACTTCTTAGACACGTCGCCGAAGGCAAGGGAAACAAAAGCAAAAATGGACTATTGGGACCTTATCAAGATGAAAACCTTCTGCACAGCAAAGGAAACAATCAACAAAACTTAAAGGCAGCCTACAGAATGGGAGAAGATATTTGCAAATGACACAATGGACATAAGGGTTAGTATCCAAAATATAAATATAAATATAAATATAAATATATATATTCATATCATTATATATATAAATTTGTAAAATATAAATATAACATAAAGAACTCCTCAAAGTCAACACCTAAAAAATAAATAATTCAGTTAAGAAATGGGACAGAGATGTGAATAGATGTTTTTCCAAAGAAAGACATCCAGGTGGCCAACAGACACATTACTCCTCATCAGGGAAATACGAATCAAAACCACGGTGAGATACTACCTCCCACACGTCAGAATGGCTACAATTAACAATACAGGAAAGAACAGACATTGGTGGGGGATGTGGAGAAGGAGGAACCCTCTTACACTGTTGGTGGGAATGCAAACTGGTGCAGCCACTTTGGAAAACGGTATGGAGGTTCCTGAAAAAGGTAAAAACAGAACTATCCTACAATTCAGCAATTGCACTACTAGGTATTTACTCAAAGGATACAAAACTACTGATTTAAAGGGACACATGTACCCCGATGTTTATAGCAGAATTATCAACAATAGCCAAACTATGGAAAGAGACCAAATGTCCATTGACTGATGAATGGATAAAGATGTGGTATATGTGCACACACACACACACGCACACACACGAATATTACTCAGCAATAAAAAAGAATGAAATCTTGCCATTTGCAACAACGTGGATGGAATTAGAGTGTATTATGCTAAGCAAAATAAGTCAGTCAGAGAAATATAAATATATGATTTCATTCATATGTGGAATTTAAGTAACAAAACAGATGAACTTATGGGAAGGGAAGAGAGAGAGAGAGGAAAGCAAATCATAAGAGACTCTTAGCTATAGAGGACAAGCTGAGGGTTGATGGAAGGAGGCAGGTGGAGGATGGTAGTTATATGGGTGATAGGCATTAAGGAGGGCACTTGATATGATGAGCACTGGGTGTTATAGGTGAGTGATGAATCACTAAATTCTGTTCCTGAAGCCAGTATTACACTATGTGTTAGCTAATTAGAATTTAAATAACAACTTGAAACTAAACAAAACGGAACAAAACATTGCATGCTATAGGATGGAGCCAGTCTTAAGTGCCCTGATAGCACTTATTTTTCAATCACCAAGAGCAACAAGCTAAGTTTAGGGTACATCGGTATCCCAATATCTTTATTTTTACATCTATCTATCTATCTATCTGTTTTTTTAAACACCAAAATTGCTTTATTTTCAGTAAGAGGAAAAGGCCAAAAATTATCCACGATATTTCATACTTGATTTTACGTTCATTTACTTTGCATGCAAAGAGTTCCAATTTCTTCCATTGTACCTTTTCTTTTCCATTCTATTTCTCACAGATCTTTGTTTTAAGCCTTAAAAAGTGACTAACATCATTTTGAAATTCAGGATCTGTTAGTATTAAAGTTCATCAATAATACTAAGGTAATAGTGGAGTGTTTTGTAAATATTTTTGTCTCTTTGATATCTATATGTGAAGGTCTCATCTTTCAACCCTTAGTTAAAGCATTACTTTATTATTTAGACCTTGCTTCCTCCCTTCCTTCCTTTTGCTTATGTCATCCTGAAATCATCAGGGTTTTTTGTTTTTTTGTTTTTTTTTTAATGAAAATGTTAGACATTGTAAGTGGCAAACTGATTGAATGAAGACCACTGACTTTTTTTTTTCCACATAGTGATATGTTCTGGAAATTTTACACGCATGTACGTATGTCTCACCTTCTCTTGCAAAATAAGAAGTTTAGGATATATTGATACCATATTCACCCCGTCAACGAGGTAGTGAATACCTCATAAGATACCCTGAGCCAGAACCACCCATTTAAGCCACTCCTAGAGTCCCGACTCAAGGAAACTGTAAGATAATACATGCTTGTTTTCTTAAGCCACTAAGTGTCAGGCTAATTTGTTATACAGCAATAGAAAACTAGTGCACACTTCAAATTAACCTAAGTAAATGTGGTTATTCACAATCTGTATGTTATTTTTAATGGATATTGATAACCTCCAGGAATTAGGGTCGATAAGTCCTCTGGTTCTTCCTGACTCTACGACTGAATGAAAAAACAATGGTAAGTGTAATATCTCATTCTGTTCTGCAGACCAGCAGACACAAAACAATCATGTGCCTAGTCTAGTGAAGCCCATGAAGACCCTGATATTTTAGGTCCTTTGATAGCATTGTGCATTAAAGGCTCTTTTCAAGGCAGGATGTGACCGTGTTGCAATGGCAGGACCTACTAACCCTCTTGAATCAAGTGACTCTAGTCAGTCAGTCGAGACGACACAGAACTGAACTGAATTATCAGCTTTAGGTGTCACTCAGGAGGCATTAGGCTTCTGGGCTCACCAGATAATTATACCCCATCCATGCCAGAACGAAGATGCCTGCACAAAATTTCCTGCCAACTTCACATCATTTCACACATGGAAACTTATTTTTAACATCTTTTATGCTAATTAATAAAACTTCTGGTGCAGTTTCAGATTGAGATATTTGCAGCTCTTGGGGAAGGGGCTTCTCTACTGTGTTGATTCCTGGTTGAGATCTTGTAGATGATGGTGACTGGATGTAGATTCTTGATTAGGACATTTTGGCTATTAATTCACCACACGACTACCTAAGGTGGTGCACACACAACCCTCATGTCTTAATCTCTCTCTCTTTTTTTCCTTAAGTAACTTTCCCAAACTCACGTAACTATCGTTGGAGTCAGGATTTGAAATGACATTTGTTTTACTCCAAAGTTCATCCCCTGTGTTACATCTTTTTAAATTCAATTTATTTAAACTAAAAAGAAAAAGAAAGTTCAGCCATGTCTCCCATCCTCCCACCTCCCACACCCACCTCTGGCAACCACCTCTCTGTTTCCTGTATCTACGAGCTTATTTTATTTGTCGATTGACTGATTCTACGTATAAGCGAGATCATATGGTACGTCTTTCTGTGTCTGTCTTATTTCACCTACCATAGTGCCCTTAATGTCTGTCCATGTTGTTGCAAATGGCAAGACTTCCTTCTTTTTATGACTGAATAATATTCCTTTGCATTTATAGACCAGGCTTTCTTTATCCATTCAACCACTGATGGACATGTAGGTTGTTTCCTTCTCTTGGGTACCGTAAATAATGCTGTAATAAACATGGGGATATCTTTTCAAGTTAGTGGCTTTTGTTTTCTTTGGATAGACACCAAGAAGTGGAGTTGCTGGATCCTATAACAGTTCTCTTTTTAATTCTTAGAGGAAATTCCATACTGTTGTCCACAGTGGCTGCCCCACTTTACATTCCCAGTAACAGTGTGCACAAGCGTTCTCTGTTCTCCACACCCTTGCCAACGCTTGTTATTTCTTGTCTTCTTGATAATGGTTATTCTAACAGGTGTGAGGTGATATCTCCTTGTGGTTTTGATCTGCATTTCCCTGATGACTAATGATGCAGAATATCTTTTCATGGACCTGTTGGCTATCTGTATATTTTCTTTCTTTTTTTTTTTTTAATTTTTTTTTAATGTTTTATTTATTTCTAGGAGAGAGAGAGAGACAGTGTGAGCAGGGGAGGGTCAGAGACAGAGGGAGTCACAGACCGAAACAGGCTCCAGGCTCTGAGCCAGTAGTCAGCACAGAGCCCGACACGGGGCTCGAACCCACGATCCGTGAGATCATGACCCGAGCGAAAGTCGGACGCTTAACCGACTAAGCCACCCAGGCGCCCCTATCTGTATATTTTCTTTGGAAAAAAATGTCCGTTCAGATAATCTGTCCATTTTTAAATCAGATTGCTTATGACTTTTGCTAGTGCGTTTTAGGACTTCTTTCTATATTTTGAATGTGAGCCCCTTATCAGATACAACTGATTTGTAAATATTTGCTTCCATTCTTCAGGTTACCTTTTCCTTTTGCTACTCGTGTCCTTTGCTGTGCAGAAGCTTTTTAGTTCTGATGTTGTCCCACTTGTTTATTTTTGTTTTCCATGTCAGATTCAAAAACATCTTGCCAAGACCTATGTCAAGGAGCTTACCATCTATGTTTTCTTCTGGAAGTTTTATGGTTTCAGGTCTTACATTCAAGTCTTTGACTTCTGAGTTATTTAGTGTGTGTGTGTGTGTGTGTGTGTGCGCGCGTGTGGTATAAGATAGTGTTGTTGGGTCTTTTTGGTGTTGTTTTTGTTCACAAGACCTTATTCAGATTTGTACCGGAACTTGTGTCTAAGCCACCCTCTTGGCAACAACATAGACATTTGCTGATCCCATTAGGTCACTCCCTCAGTACTCCTCTAAGGAGAGAGTTTGGCTCACCAAGTCCATGACATGGCGGGCACACAAACAAAACGGAGTCCCTACTGCAAAGAAAGAAATGTGGGGGTGGGGTGGGAAAAGAGAGAATTGCTTGAGAAATAAGGACCTGCCACCTCTAATCTGAATGCATTTCTCATTTCTAAATTATGCCTCACTTGTCTCTTCATCCATTTCTGAGGAAATCCAATTTACAAACAGTGCCGGGGACTACGTAGTCTTAGATGAAAAAGGAAACCATATGGCTCAGTATGCCATCCGGAACACTGTGAATCTTCCTGCTGGTCTTGGGCTGCCGGCAAAAGTAGGGAAGTTTGTCTCCAAGAGTCCACATGGCGAAGGCGTGGCCATCAGTGAAGAAATGATAGAATGGCCCAGGTTCTTATGTTCATTATGTGCCAAGTAGGTCTCGGGAAGAATAGAGACAGAAGCCAGGAGCAGCTGTGGACTCTTTCGAGAAGGAACAGGTTTCTAGGGTTTTTCTCAGTGTCCTTTTTTTTTTTTTTTTTTTAAAGAATATATATTTCCAGTGTTCATTCTGTGTTTCAGGCAAAGATCTTAGTGTGTGTGTGTGTGTGTGTGTGTGTGTGTGTTTTATTAACTGAAGTATAATTTAAACACAATGCTACATTCGTTTCAGGTGTACAACATAGTGATTCCACAAATCTATACCTTATGCCATGCTCACCACAAGTGTAGCTACCATCTGTCACCATACAACGCTATTTCAGTACCATCAATTTACACTCTCTAGGCTCTCGGTACTTCTGCTTCCTTCTTCGTGTGGGAAGATATCGTTGTGCCCTGTGTCCCTGGGGCTTCCTTCTTGATCTCTGAGGCTGTTATTCAAAATTCCTCTTCCCTTCAAAAGCTGCCCCCAAGCCTGGGCCCATATCTCCCACACTACTATATCTCTGCTGACATATTTTAAAACAAGTTATAGACAGTATAAACATAAGAGATGTTGTGTGAGGAAACACTCTGATGCAGTCAATGATAGCCTCCAAATAAACTACCAGGCAAGGAAACTCAGAAGTGACTTAACTGAAATGCTTACAAACAAGACGTTTAAATCATATGGTTTATTGAAGTGATTTAAAATACACATTGCAAGGCAAGGAAGAAGAAATGGAATAGGCTAACATATTTAGTATAGAGTACCACTGGGGTGAAAGGCCCACACTATCTGAATTCTGTGGTTGTTTACATATTCTCTCTCTCTCTGCCACATTAGTCTTCCCAGTGATGGTGTGTTTACGAGGACAGGACAGGTTTGAGCAAGGTGCAATCATAACACACATTTGCGCTACTGGAGACACATCAGCAAGTACCCCTGCTCAACATGTACACCTTGCCCAAAAGCCAGATGAGCAGCCATTACTATTTCTTGGGCTGAAACCCTGGAATCAGGATCCTTGTCACCAGTAGGAACCAATTTAAGACCTCATAGATTGAATATTACACGATTTATGTACTTGGAGGCAACCATTGCATTAGTGTAATTTCCCTACACAACATCCTTTTAAAAAATGCTGTTCTTAACGTGTACAGTAGGAATACTTGGTGTCTCTCGGTTCTTCCATCCTTTCCTGTCTATGTTGGCATATGCATTCCTCTATTGAGTTTATCTACGTCTCATGTGACTCATAAGCTACTTGCCTCTTTGTTTGGTTTCATCTCCTTTCCCTATGTGTGTCTCTTATTTTCCATCACAGAAGTGAATAATCTTAAATAATATAGCAAACACACATTACAAGAGATTATCAGAGAATTAAGAGATTTTGAAAAAAAAACTATTGGTTTTAGAAATGATGATGGAAACCCACTATACAAAATTCATTTAGCTTATCTATCTCTGGAAATAGCCAAGGGAGGAACTTTTTGTGGGTGGTTTGTTTATCTAGGGAGTCTACCTATCAAAAGAGAGGGCTTTCAGGAAAGCAGACATAGCAGAATTGAATTCTAAGTGGGTTTGTGAAAATGAAAATTGGAAACTGGCTAATTCAATTAATTTCTATCCATGCCATGGGTGAGACAGAAACGCCGAGCATTCATATCAGATGCAAGAAATCAAGTGAAGCCTGACTCAGGAAACCAAATGGCTTTCCCAGAATTCACCTTCGACACCCACACAAATAGTCTTGGTCGAGTTGTGTAGACAAGCTCAGCCTCTACACCTCTGGTTCACTTGTGAGGTCCGTCCCTGCCATAGAATACATTCCACAAGGGGGAGCCGATTTGCCTAACTGAGGGAATTATTTCACTTTATAAATCACTCTGCTGGTAATTCACCTGTTTTTGCTGAAACTTGGAGCTCTGTCCGCCACCTCTGACAATTCTGAATTGGGTGAAAAAATAAGCACCTTTGTAGTGAAAAGGAACAGTAAGAATGGAAAGTAATTACAAATAAGTTTTACTATGACAGAATCTCATAAATGGGTCCCCAGCACAACATTCAAGGCGGCAGTTTATTGGAATGCACATTTCTGGACCTCAGCCCAAACCTAATCTATTGAATTAAAATCTCAGGGGTTGGGGCCAGGAATCTGCACTTTTAACAAGCCCCACAAAACGTTCTTCTGCCCACTGAATTTGATCAACAGAACTAGGGAACTGTTTTAATGACATTCAGAAAGACGGGGTAATCTCGTTTGGATTTGTGTAGTAGTTCAAAGTCTTTCTTATAAGTGTGCCCCTCTGCACTTAGAAACACAAATGGTTGTGGCTGAATTGCAAGAAATATTTTTTCCATCCTTTTAATAAGGATGTGGACTAATTTTTTTTTTTTAAACTCATCATGTGACAGCGGCAGACAATTTGGAATACTTGGATATATTCGGGCTTTGATAACTCTTTTCGGGTGAGTTTGAATGGCAGAAGAAATTGAAACCTAATTTCCTTTAGAGTAAGATTTATTCCTCTGAACTCAATTGAGATTGAGATTATACTCCTTGCTACCCCTTCAGCTCCCACTGATTTCATTTATACCTGACTCTTCACCAAATCACCAACCCATTTGGGCTTTGGAATCCTCATCTGTAAAGTGGGAATAATTACTGACATACCAACCACTGTTTTCATGGATTAACAGCTAGAAACTAAAACATCTCTGCTTTGTCGTCTTGAATTCCCCTCGTACACCATAGGCACCAAGGGTCCACCTCATCCTCCAGGCAATTGGCCGAAAGATGTTTTTTAAAGAGAAAATGAAGGTAAGAACCAATAATAACCTTTCACTTATCCATTTGTCTCAAGGGGTCGTATGCGTTCTAGCAATTCACCCACCCATGTAATATCTATTTCGATGGTTCTCCAAGCATTGAAATTAGATCTGCTCTCAGGGCAGGGTTTTCCAAACTATCTGGCACTCATGCCGCTTTTTAAAATACAAAATTTAGATCTCTTCTTAGATAATCTGATTTGGTATGTCTGGGAGGAGAGGGTACCGGCATCAGAATTTTAAATGAGAATCCACACGGGAGCCCTAAGACCGGGTCAGGCTGGGAGCGTTGCCTGAGGACGCTGCTGTCCCTTCCTTACTAATCACAACGCTGATTTCCCTTGTAAAAATATCCAGCTGTTTTCTTCTCCTGATACAGACCGGTTTGAATGGGATGGGGCAGCCAGGGGGCAGACTTTTATTTCAGCGTGACCCTTACTTGGATGACCTCCTTCTTGTGTATTTTCTCAACTGTGAAAATGAGAATAAGGTGGCTCGGTGCATGGGTGTGAAGAGGTTGAGCTTAGAGTAGGTGTTTAATAGTAAAAGCGTTCACATTGTAACAAGTGCTTTTCCAGCATTCACTGGAGGTTTCTCAGAGAATATTCTGTTCCTTCTGTTTCCGATGTGGCCAGCCCTTCTTGACTGTGGATGCTCCCCACATTCCAGAACTAAGCTACAGTAAGCGAAGTTAGGATGGGTTGAGCGAGTCCCTTGCACCCCCTGCGCAGCCTGTCACCCTCGCTCTATCACCTCATTGCTTGAGATAATAATAGCCTATAGGTAAAGTACATGCCACCTTCGGTGTTGACCTTTTCTCGTGCTCTGTGATGTTAGATGACCTTGGTGAAACTATTTGGGGAACCACACATGTCTTCTGCAGCTCGCATCCCAGACTCATTTGGCAGGTGGCAGCTCTGGGCACCGTTCCCACCACCACTTATTATGGCGCTTGGTCTCAGAGACTCCACATTGCCTGCTGGGCACTGCAAAGGACACGCTGACCTTTTCCGAACTGATGGAGGGTGGCGACAGAAATTGCACCCGGGCCTGGGCAGACCTGGGTTCCAGCGGTGCGTCTGTGATCTTGGGTGCGCGGTCCGGAGTTTCCAAGCCTCAAGGGGCATCCTCACCTGTGCACGAGGGGGAGGAACGCCTCCTTCATGAGGTTCTGAAGATTGACTAGTTAGTACAAGGTACGCGAAGCACCTGGAAGACTACCCCACCGGTGGAAAAAACTGCAATTTTAGTGGTTCTTACCATGACCAAGTTGATCCATTCTCAGAGGCACACCATCTTTGCACATTTTTAACCTCCTCAGAAATGAGACTGTGTCTTTCAGCTGGTGGCACGTGACAGCTGGACTGGCAGGGCTTTTTCTTTGCTGCACATGAAAGAGTGGCATGTTCCCCTGTTGGATGCTGTTTTAGGTTGGATGGAATGGATGGAAAATGGCAGCAGCCGACGTTGCCATGATTGCGCTTGGGTTATGTACCACGGGACCGTGTGTATTCTCTGATGAAACCATTTAGCAAGGTGTCAGGCATTTAAAAAAATGCTTTGGGATCATGGCCGGCCAGTGAACTCTCTCTTTGCTCTCTCAGGTGAATCTGCAAGATGACCCAGAATTCCTAATTGTGGGCGCCTGCTTCAAGAGGATACTATCCCTGCGGGGAAGGGCTGAACCCCTCTCCCGAGGAATCACACTGTTCTCTGCCTGCAGGGATCTGATTCAAAAGCCTTTCTTGGGACTCAGGACTGTAACATGACACCGGAACCCTTGGCGTTCCCTCTGGCAAGAGGCCAATAACTGAGTGGATGAGACAGAGTTGTTATGGACCACTGTGGCGAAGGCGGAAGTGGGTAACTGGTTGTGGCCAGACTGAGCATCTTGCAGGGCCAGTGTTGTGCTGGAAAATCAAAGTGCCCTGAGGCCTGTGCCCAGCCCACATCGGTCCTGCCTAGATTCTGCTCACTGTGTTGAGATTCGTGGTCCTGCAGTTAGAAGAGTCTGCCCTTATTAAGAACCTCCTTCTCCCATCCCCATCTACATCATCTCATTTAGTGCCTATATGATCTCGCTGAACTCTTCCAATAGCTGTATGACACGGGAAGTAGTGTAATGAGCATTACACGGAGCCGCTGAAGAGATCTGGGTTCAAATCCTGCCTTTCCCACTTACCAGCTGTGTAGCTTTGGAGAAATTATTCAACCTCTCTGGGCTTGAGAGTCCTATCTTTAAAACAAAGTAAACATAAGACTTGCCTCAGAGAATTCTAAGGAGGATTAAACATCATTACCCCTGAGGGCTTCGAAGCACCATGCTGGCACCCCTTTAACACTTAAGTTAAAGTTAACTTGAGGTTTTCCCCATAGTGGTTACTGCTGTTTCCCCAGTGCCCTAAATGCTGCTTGGCACACAGTAGGTGCTTAATAAAAGTCCATCTCTCAGGATGAGAAGGACAGAGAGAAAGAACTACCGGAGACAGTGCATTAGTTGACCAGTAAGAAGGAGGGGTCCCCCTCTTAAGCAGAAGCCTGTGCTGGGAACTGCGCGGGCCGGGGCGAACGGAAGTAACACCTTGTATGTAGGTGGTAATTTATAGCTTACAAATTACATCTGTAGGTTTTCATTTAAATCTCCCAACAAAAGTGAGACAGAAAGGGTATTGTTAATATCTCCCTAGGAATCTGAGATGCAGAGGAGACAGGGAGCATAAGAGCATCTAAGCACCTCACAAATCAACGGAAATGGTTACAGAGCAGAGTTTGTGGGTTTAGCACAGCGAACTTCCAGAGAAAACATTCATGAGGGTGGTGGAGACTGGTGTCAAATCTAGAAGATTGAGAAAGGTATGGATGGGGGGGCCTGGGTGGCTTAGTCGGTTAAGCGTCCGACTTTCGCTTAGGTCATGATCTCGCAGTTCGTGGGTTCGAGCCCCGCGTTGGGCTCTGTGCTGACTGCCAGCTCAGAGCCTGGAGCCTGTTCCAGTCTGTGACTCCCTCTCTCTCTGACCCTCCCCTGCTCACGCTGTCTCTCTCTCTCTCTCCTAGAAATAAATAAAAATATTGAAAAGAAAGAAAGAAAGAAAGGTATGGATGGAGAGGAAATAAGAGTGCATCTCTTGACAGCAAAGCAAAGGAGAGAAATGTGAGGCTAGCAGGATCAGGTAAGGGCTTTTTCAAAATAAGAGTGACCCGTATATGGCTATCCTTTGGAAACGACTTGTTGAGGCTGATTTTTTGATGACCCAAATTCAGAAAGGGATAAATCATGGCAGATGAAGGATTGCTATGAAAAGGGATTCTCTGCTTTGCAGAAAAATTCTCAATAGACTGGTTCATAAAATCCAAGTGATCAATAAACACAGGAAGATCTACTCAGTCTCCCTTACAGTAAGACAAATGCTACTTACAGTAAGAGTGAGATACAGTGTTTTTATTTTTTTGTGGGTTTTTTTTGCCAATGAGATTGACCTAGATGAAGCAGTTCGATTATATGGAGCAGAGATGAGGCAATGGGAGTGGGACATTATCACACGCTCCTGTTGAAGTTGTGTACTGTTTTAGGGAATACTTTTTGGGTTATCTGCCAAAATTAAAATGCATATACTCTTCCATCCAGCAATTTCACTTGGAAATTACCCTCCAGATATACTTGTATACATGTGCAAAGATGTTCATTGGAATACTGGTGTGTGTGTGTGTGTGTGTGTGTGTGTGTGTGTGTGTGTGTGTGTGTGAGATAGAGAGAGAGAAAGAGTGAGAGAGAGAGAGAGATATCACCTAATTTTCCTTAAGTAGAGGAATATTTATGTAGATCACAGATGCCTAGTACATCCTTCTAGCAATTGCAAGAATGAGGGGGATTCTCTATGTCAGAGTGTGGAGTAGAGTCAGTCATGTATTGATAAATTTTTAAAAAATGGGCAAACGTTGGATAAAATCATGGTGGAATATGTAGCAAAAATGGCTGGGAGACAAGAAAAGATAGAAAGTGATTATTTGGGTGGAGTAAGGAAAGAGGAGTGATTCTACCTTTCATATTATTTTCCTCTCTGCTATGCGTGGAGACCACAAACATGCAGTACATTTAAAATAAACTATGGATTTGAAAAATGCCCCCACAAGATCCTCTTGGTCTCCTGGTACACTAACAAAATTCCATTTATAAAAATTTGATTTATTCACTCTTTTTTGGAACACAGCTACTGCATTAAGGTACACCCATACAGTTAAATGACCCATTGCCAATGGCTTTCAATAAGGACTTTCTTCTCCACCGACCATTTCCTCTGCTTGGAGACTAACAAACTGCCAGGGAGTTAAAGAGTCTCCCAGATGAAGTGATTAGAAACTTTTCAACGCTCACAATGCGAATTAGATTCCTCCGAAAGAAGTCTATGATTACAAAAAATTGAGGGCTCTGTCCCAATTTTGATTAGCTGATGGAGTCCCCCAAACCTTATTGTTCATAATCCCTGTGGTGCTTATTTAAAAATCCCAGTCTCTGTTATTACTTCCTCCCCATTCTGACCTAATAAGTCAAGGTTGGTGTCCTGAATCAATCTCTCTCTCTCTCTGTCTCTTTAATTCTCAAAAGCCAAGTTGGGGAACTCCTATCTTGACTGTGTCTCTTTTCTTTCTCAGAAATTACTATGCAATAGTGCAAGTTATTCTCTCTAGAAAGGGTGTTTCTATTTATTGGCTCAGCAACTGGGAACATGTTTATAGTTGCCAGTTTACTGACATGCAGCCGGAATGCACAAGTGAGGACAGTGTTCCTTAGGCTTCTCCAGTAGGGAGTTTCAGTCACAGAGAATGCCGTTGTAGAAGCTATGACATCTGTTGAGCTAAGATTGTGGGAGGCAGGACTGCTGAGGGCTGTGGAAAGCAGTGCTTTCCAACAACGTAAAGACACACAGAGCTTCTCAAGGCGTCGAGGCGGAAGGAGGGACCCTTGCCGAAACCGTTCCCTCTAATGTCTACCTTTGTCAAAGCTTTGCTTACGGTTCACTTACTAGATATGAAACTTCGGTCTTCAGAGAAATTCAGTTTGGTCTTTTTTTTTTTTTTTTTTAATGTTTTATTTATTTCTAGGAGAGAGAGAGAGAGAGACAGCGTGAGCAGGGGAGGGTCAGAGAGAGAGGGAGTCACAGACTGAAACAGGCTCCAGGCTCTGAGCTGGCAGTCAGCACAGAGCCCGACGCGGGCTCGAACCCACGAACCGCGAGATCATGACCTAAGCGAAAGTCGGACGCTTAACCGACTAAGCCACCCAGGCGCCCCAAGAAATTCAGTTTGGTCTTGAATGCACATATCTTTCCCCCTCCCAACTATGTCACCTAAAACATTACCCAGGGGTTGGTTCCAACTAGGCTTGGCAGGAAGGGACCTGCCCGTCAAGACTTTTGATTTGTCATCCCCTCCACCAAGTCCTACCTGCCCTGGAGACGTCATTTGCTTTTCACTTAAAACAGAAATTGTGCTTTCACACGGAAAAAATTGTGGTGGCCCTGCCTGTCCTGGAGATTCATCTCTCGCCTGCCCCCACCGTTCACGCGCCCTTAGCTCTGACCTGAATTGTTTGCCCTTCCACAAATGCTCCAAGCCTCTCCGTACTCTGCCTTTACCCATTGCTGTGCCTTTGTTCTTCCTTGTCTTGTTGGCTTGGCTAACTCCTTCCCTTTGCTTCCAAACTCAGCCTCTCTGCACCCCACTGAACTCATCTTCAGTAATGATCATTTTACTCCTGAAAAATTCGATTTCTTTGTTTATATTTGCACAGGAGATTTCTGGACAACGTGTTAAAAATTAATAACCATCGTTTGGGCGATTGAATGGCTGGAGGACAGGGGTGGGAGAAAGGTCCTTCACTGCACGTACACTTTTTGTTTCTTTTGAACTTTTGTACTATGTACGTTTATACCTAGTCCCATCGAGAACATTCACATTCAAAAACAATAACAAATAACTACAGAAGAAATCCTATACTCTACTCTTCTCAGATTAACATATTTTAGGCATATTTCCAAATCTGTCTCGTTTAAAAAAATTTTTATTTTTAATTTCACAAGTAATATGTAAATTCTCTCCATTAAAATGCCAATGCAAATTAGTCTTTCTGCTACCAGCCTTCTCTGACACGATACTCATGTAATTTCCATTCTGGTCTTAAATATGTTTCAAGTTGAATATTAAAAAAAAAATCTCTGGTGTGTGTTACAAACCTGAAGAGGGTGAACTGTTTACAAATTGAGGACTTGAAGTGCTTTAAAATTAATAATGTTGGGGGGCACCTGGGTGGCTCAGTTGGTTAAGTGGCCGACTTCGGCTCAGGTCATGATCTCACGGCTCGTGGGTTCGAGCCCCGCGTCGGGCTCTGTGCTGACAGCCAGCTCAGAGCCTGGAGTCTGCTTCAGATTCTGTATCTCCCTCTCTCTCTGACTCTCCCCTGCTCACACTGTCTCTCTCTCTCAGAAATACATAAAAAACATTTTAAAAAATTTAAATTAATAATGTTGGGTTTTGTTGAAAGGGTTCATTAGGGTGACCAGCTGTCCTAGTGTCCCCAGAACTGAAAGAGTTTCCAGAAGGCTGGATTTTTCAGTGCTAAGACTGGGGAAGCCCAATGCACAGAGGGATGCCAGATCATTTAGAATGGACGCTGGCCCATTGCAAAGGGATGCTTGATGTAAAAAGCCATACTGGGTAATGGTGCCTGGCAACTGATTACGAACTCTGGTTTTATAGCCCTTTCCTCATCTTTCCAGAAGCATTGTTCATCAACTCTATGGCATTTTTAAAAAGACCTTAAATTCTACTTTAACTTTCATAATGAAATAAGTGGCATAAAGGAATTTCTATGACATTTGATGCCATTATGTTCTTAACCGGCTCTGGGAGATTTATCACCTTTAATGGTGCATGCAAAGTAAATCTTATTTTTAACTGTAGATTCAAAAAGAAAATGTACCGTTCTGACAGTTTTTTTTTTAAGTGGGCCAAAGTTTACTAAGTCAGGAATCACTGAATACAATTGAATAGTATGGCAGACAGAAGTAATTAAGAAGTAAATTAGCAGATGAAAATAATGAGTTTGTGAGTAGGAGAGGAGGAAAGGCCTATAAAAAGTACTCAAGCTGAGGCAAAAGTGAAGATTAATTTCATTTGGAAGCTGATACAGAGAGCTCGTGTCATATTCAGCCTAAAACAGAAATGTATGCTGAATAAGACTGTTCCAGACTATACTGACCAGTGATCTGTTCACAGAAGAGTGACACCGAGCATGTAAATGTTGGTCGAGCAAAATAAAGAAGTTTTTCAAACTAAATCTCTTTTGACAGTCATAGGCTAATTAGTAACAATAACACACAACTCCAGAAAACAAGCTTACAAAGAAGTTTTCCTCTTTGATGCTTTTTGTTTCCTATTTGCAATTTTATTTGCTCATTTCAGGAACCTTCGAATAAAGGAAACAATGTCATATACTCTGTGGATCTTTACAAAAAGATGAAAGCTACAGACTGGAGGCTTTGTACGCAGATGGGTTAGCTAGATGACACAGAACATTTTAACATCGTTTACTTTGGCCATTTCTGATGGTTTGGGGCACCCAGAGTAGGAATTTTTTTAGCTGGAAAACTTTCTGGTTGTACAAAACCATCTAAAATGCAGAAGCTGTCTGCAAAGTTTTGTGTGTATGAATCTATGTGCGTTTTCCTGCAGAAAAAGCCCTCAATTTTATTTATTTATTTATGTATCTCTTTATTTATTTATTTTGAGAGAGAGAGCGAGCAAACAGAGAAGGCACAGAGGGGGAAGGAGAGAACCCCAAGCAGGCTCCACGCTCAGCATGGAGTCCCATGCACTGCTTGATCTCATGACCCTGAGATCATGACCTGAACCAAAATCAAGAATTGGACACTCAAATGACTGAACCACTGAGGTGCCCCAAAAGTCCTCTATTTTCTTTGAATTTTCAGAGAGTTCTGTCCCTCCTACAGTAGACAAGGACAGGTAGCCCAAGATGGGCCCCTTTGAGTATTTTGAGTTAAAAACCAATTTGGAGGGTACCTGGGTGGTTCAGTTGGTTAAATGTCTGACTTCGGCTCAGGTCATGATCTCGTGGTTTGTTAGTTCAAGCCCAATATTGGTCTCTGTGCTGACAGCTCGGGGCCTGAGGCCTGCTTCGGATTCTGTGTCTCCCTCTCTCTCCCTGTCCCTGCCCTGCTCACACTCTGTCTCTGTCTCTCTCTCTCACTCAAAAATAAATAAATATTAAAAAAAATTTAAAGCGCTTTGAGGAGTACCTGGGTGACTCTGTCGTTGGGCATGGGACTCTTGATTCCACTCAGGTCATGATCCCAGGGTCCCACATACAGCTCTGTGCTAAGCATGAAACCTGCTTAAGATTCTCTCTCCCTCTGCCCCTTCCCCCTGCTCACATGTGCGCGCGCGCTCTCTCTCTCTCTCTAATAAAAATGAAAGATTAAAAAAAAAAAACAATTTGAAATCCAGCAGATTCAGGAAAAGCTCTTTACCTCCCCTCTCAACTGTCAAAAAAAAAAAAAAAAAAAAAAAGGGAGAGCCTGCTCCCAGAAGAGAGCAATCACCATAGGTAACTGCATTATGATAGAAAGTAGGTGTGGGAAACAGGGAGAAGCCTAGCAAAGCCTGTTTGATCAAAGTCCTCTATGTCCCATTGTTTCTTTTTAAAAAATATCTTTTTTTAAAAATTTATTTTTATGTTTTATTTATTTTTGAGAGAGCAATAGTACAAGCAGGGGAAGGGTAGAGAGAGGGCAGGGGACAGAGGATCTGAACCGGGCTCTGTGCTGACAGCAGAGAGTCCGATTAGGGCTTCAAACTCAGGAACCGTGAGATCATGACTTGAACTGAAGTTGGATGCTTAATGGACTGAGCAACCCAGGTGCCACTGTGTCCCATTGTTTCTGAGTGGCCCAGCAAACATTTATTTACCAAACATTTACTCTTTTTCATCTTCCTGTGAATTGCATTCCTTCCCTTTGCAGTCCCAGACCCCTACACCCCTGTCCTGAGTTTAGAATGACTCATAAACCTCATTATGCCTGACCATCTTTGTAGTTTCTATGTTTGTGTGAATTCCCTGCACGCACACTAGCAAATCTGATTTTCTCCTGCTAAATGATCTAATTTGATTCTTAATCCAGCAAGAAGGATCATGAAAGGAAATTCTTGGACCCCAACACCCCTCTAAATGTTTAGTGTAAATTGAAGTGCTACAGAAAAGCCCTCTGTCTCTGCCTCTCTCTAATCTTTTGTCAAAAGGGGTTGGTAGTGATTTCTGTTTGCTTTACTTGCAAAGGGCTGAAAATCCAACTCTATAAGAAGAGAGAAGGACACTACTCTTACTCCTTATCCATGGGTGACACAGATAAAATATACCCTACAAGGAAGTAGATAGACAGACCCACTTACACATGGCTTTTGATTGCTAGGAATGGTTTGGCAAATTTGCATAAGGGTTAAGAAATCTCCAGAGAAGAAAGACATCTAGATTCCAATACTTTTCTTTTCCAGTTTAATATAGCATTTTGTAATGGGCAAGGGAGAGGAGACCTTGATGAATAAGACATGCTGACTGAAAGAAAGGAAACATTAAAAAAAAAAAAAAAAAAAAAGGAAGCCCTCTCCAAAGGTGAAAGTAACCCTCAGGAAGGGTAAAGTCTAAACCGGTAATTCTGGCTTTATGTGATGTCAGAAAAAAAATGCCCAAAACTTAAAAATAAGGAAGCACTTGCTGAGTGTTTTTCAAAGCAGTACTGGGTCAGCTTTCTATGGTCAAGGCTATTTGATAACTCATGGGAGGCAGAGGCTAACTTGTAGATTTTTGTCTGGGAGGGCTTAGCCAGATGAAATTAAATTGTCTGGTGGAATCGGTAACCATAAAGGTTATACTTTATGATCCTGTCAGACATTAACTAAAATTGAGGAAACCTCACAAGACATCAAATTAACCATTGACCATTTCAAAGTGTACAATTTAGTGGCATTTACATTCAGACTGGGGTGCTGTCATCACCTCTATCTATCCAAAACATTTTCATCATGCCAAAAGGAACCTCCACCCATTAAGCAGCCAGCCCCTTTCCACCTCACTCCCAGTTTCTGGCAACTGCATATCTGCTCTGTGCTTTATGGGCTTGCTTATTTTGGATGTTTCCAAAATCATGGAATCATACAGTATATGGCTTTTCATGTCTGGATTCTTTCACTCAGCATAACGTTTTTGAGGTTCTTCCATGTTTTACTGGGTTTCAGTACTTCCTTTTTGTGACCAAACAATATTGATTCCACTGTGTGGATATACAACATTTGGTTTGTCCATTCCTCTACTGATGGATATTTGAATTGTTTCCATGTCTTGGCTATTGAGAACCATGATACTATGGCCATTCTTATGTAAGTATTTGTTTGAATACCTGTCTTTAATTCTTTTGGGGATATACCTAGGAGTGGAATTGCTGGGTCATACAGTCAATTCATGTTTAACTTTTTAATGGAGTGCCAAACTGGTGTCCATACTGGCTACACCATTTTACGTTCCCAATAACAACACACAAGGTTCTGATACCTCTACCTTCTTGTCAACACTTACTTTCCGCTTTTGTTTCTTTTGAGGGTTGTTGTTGTGGTTGTTGTTGTTGTAATGGGCAACCTAATGGGTATGATCTCTTTGTAGTTTTGATTTGCATTTCCTTCATAACTAATGACATTGAACGTCTTTTCATGTGCTTATTGGCCATTTGTAGAACTTCTTTGGAGAAATGTCTATTGAGGTCCTTTGCCCACTTTTAAACTGGATTGTTTGTCTTTTCATCATTGTGTTGTATTTTTAAAGTTTTATTTAGGGGCGTCTGGGTGGCTTAGTCGGTTAAGCGTCCGGCTTTCGCTTAGGTCATGATCTCGCGGTTTGTGGGTTCAAGCCCCGCGTCGGGCTCTGTGCTGACTGCCAGCTCAGAGCCTGGAGCCTGTTTCAGAGTCTGTGTCTCCCTCTCTCTCTGACCCTCCCCTGTTCACGCTGTCTCTCTCTATCCTAGAAATAAAAAAAATAAATAAATAAAGTTTTATTTAATCTTATTTATATCCCATTGAGTTAACATATAGTGTAATAATGATTTCAAGGGTAGAATTTAGTGATTCATCACTTGTGTATTGTAGGTATTCTTTATATACTCTGGACACTAAATAGCTTTTATCAGATATGCAATCTGCAAATATTTTTTCCCATTCTTCTCACCCTCTTGATAAAGTCTAATTTGCCCATTTTGTCTTTTGTTGCTTGTGCTTTTTGCGTCAAATTTAAGAAATCATTTCCAATTCCAAGATCATGAAGATTTACACCTATGTTTTCTTCTAAGTTTTATAGTTTTAGTCTTTTGGTCTCTGATCCATTTTGAGTTAATTTTTTTTAACATAAGTTCTCTGCCCAATGTGGGGATCAAACTCATGGCCTCGAGATTAAGAGCTGCATGCTTTACCAACTAAGCCAGCCAGGTGCTCCGATTTTTGAGTTAATTGATATATCTATATCTAAATATATGCACATGATATATCTATATCTACATATGTATGTGCCAGCCCCACACTGTTTCAATGACCATAGCTTTATAATAAGTTTTAGAATCAGCAAGCATGAGCCCTCCAATAATGTTCTTCCTTTTCAAAATTGTTTTGCTTATTCAGGGTCCCCTGTAATTCTATACGAACTTTAGGATTGGCTTTCTGGTTTCTGTAAAGAATACCACTGAGATTTTGATGGGGATTGCAGTGAATCTGTAGATTGCTTTGGGGAGCGACATTAAACTAGTTTGGTATCTAACTCAACAGTCTTATACTATTATTGCTTATAAATACCTATCCTTTCAAATGTGCTTTGAACTGGCTTTAACATTATTACTGGCTCCCTTACTGAGGAGTTGAACAAGTCTCACACATTCATTTTATATTTGCATGTGAGTTTTATTTTACCTGTTTGAAAATTATGTCATAACAATGAGGTCATAAATTATTTTAGGAACTGGTTCCCAGCACGCTGGAGTCATTTGGGCAGCTCTACGCAAAGCTGTTACTCGGGTCCCACTTATGGGGATCCTGGTGTCACTGGTATGGGGCATAGCATGGACAATGCTTTTTTTTTAAAGCTGTCTAGGTGATTCTAACTGCCCTCAGGGTTGCGAATCATGGTGTTACGGGAAGTTCTAGCGAAACCACTTCTGATTTGTTCTCATTGGTCCTTGAGGATCCTCAATGGAAAAATGGCTATGAGGGGTGTCACTGAGGAGATGCCATGTTGGAAACACAGTCGTCTGTTGACTATGAGTGCCCTTAGGTGAGAGGCACACTGGGAAAAAGGGATGTTTTTCTTTCCATCTTCCTACCCCTATGGCTCCTTTCTGTTTAAGAAAAGTGACAGTGAGTCCTTATTACAGGCCACCATCAGGGTGACACACTCTATTTTCTCCAAAGCAATGACAAGTGAAGCAAGAACCCACAGCTCAAATCTGTCAGGTAGTAAATATATTGTTAAACAAACAAATAAGTCACGGAGGAATGGATGGAGTAAAACGAAGATGTCTGAGAGAAGAGGTCTGCAATCCCAGCAAGCTAGCGAGGAAGATACTTTGGCTACAGTGAAGCCTTTTTCTGGTTTTGCAGAAAGAGCGATGGAAAGACAGAAGACTGGGTTTGGAATGATTTGGTGGCCCAAGGAAAAGCCTCTCGATCACCTTTCCAGTGTTCCTCTTAACTTGTGCTTTCTCTCTTCCACACAGTCCCTTCTTCACATCTATTCTTCAGGTTAATTCCTCTCTTCTCTCTTTCCTTAGCCTCTTTAGGAAGCTTGTTTTCTTCTTTCTTTCTTTTTTTTTCTTTTTAAAAATGTTTCTTTTTGAGAGAGAGAGAGAAACAACATGAATGAGGGAGGGGCAGAGAGAGAGGGAGACACAGAATCCCAAGCGGGCTCCAGACAGACTCTGAGCTGTCAGCACAGAACCTGATGCTGGTCTCGAACTCACAAACCATGAGATCTTGCCCTGTTTTATGTAAGGGATTGGGTCCACAGGGTTTGGAGCCAAACTGTCAGGACTTTAGCCCAGCTCTGCTCTCTCCTACTACATATGAGCTGGGCAAGTTACTTAGCACCTTCATTTCCTTGCCTATAACGTGGCGGGAATGATAGTATCCTCATTATAGAATTCTGTGAGTTAATACATGAAAGCACCTAAAATAGCACCTGGCATAGAATGAGTGCTCCATGGATGTTAGCTGTTTCATTAGTATGTGGTTAGTATTGCCCAGGCATTAGAGTCGTCAGCTGGAGTCGGAGTGTGGGTACAGAAGTTTTCAGGACTCTGGCGGAGGAAGTCTCTGAAGACCAGGTCTTACAGAAACCATGGAGGATGTGTAGTCTTGATGCTAACAGTGAGAGATTCTGCACAAACAATAACTTGCACAGGAAGTAACTCGGGTGGATCAGGCATCTGCTTTTAACAACCAAGAAGGTAGATTCTATCTCACTGCTGATTGGTCTGGCAGATGCAATCCCTCTCCACCCCTCGCCATAAATGTGGCTCTGTCCGAGGGAGGGGCAGGGGGCTTTCCAAAGGGATTTTATTGTCCAATTCCAGCTCTCATGGGTCCAGTACCTCCGAGACTACAGTGGATGACTTACAATGTTTCCTTGTTCACATGCCTAAAATCTCTGCGGCAACACTGGCCATCCTCTTGGCCATGCCAAAGATGTGAAAAACACCTGACCTCTATCCTTTGCTTCCATTTTCTGTTCCACCCTTGAGCAGACTCCCCTGTCTCCCAAGGCAGAGAAGCAAGAGTACAGAAGTAGGTGGCTCCATGGTGGGGTTCCCAGGTGACTGATGGACTTAAATTTTTTCCATCTTTCTGCTCTCTCATTGACCTTATATCAGGGACTTATATTCCCTCAAGAAACAAGATGGCTGCTGCAGCAGCAAAAGGCAACAGTGTCCAAAAGCAGAGGGGAGAAAGAGATTTCACTCGCTCATGTCTCTCTTCCAGGAAACGTCCCCTTCAGCTCGCATTGGACAGGACTGGGCCACATATCCACACCCTCACTTCAAGGAGGCTTAGAAATTGAGTATGGGGATTTTCAACTTTTCCTGGAACATGAGGAAGACTATGCTGGCAAGAAATTAGGATAAGAAAATAGTTTTTAGGTTGCCCACTAAGAGTGTCTGCTTTCAGACCCCATACCACTTTCCGTTATATACATACAGCTGTACATTCTAAATGACCACGCATGAGCAGGCTGGCATCTCTTACTGGGATAAAATGAATTTGCTTAAAAATGCTACAGGCTGCAATAGGGTGCCTGGGTGGCTTAGTCGGTTAAGCGTCCGACTTTCACTTAGGTCATGATCTCGTGGTTCATGGGTTCAAGCCCTGTGTTGGGCTCTGTGCTGACTGCCAGCTCAGAGCCTGGAGCCTGTTTCAGAGTCTGTGACTTCCTCTCTCTCTGACCCTCCCCTGCTCATGCTGTCTCTCTCTCTCTCTCTCCTGGAAATAAATAAAACATTTTAAAAAATGCTACAGGCTCCAAACAGATCCTCATGTGTCTCACTGACCACCCCATCAAACCGAGTACTGATTCAATGTTGCTGTGGCCAGGGAGCCCTGTGTGTCTTCTTCCTTTAGGCTTCTGGAGAATTCTCAATCCCCGAAGAGATGATCTAATTTAATTAACCTCATAAAGGACAGCACAGAAGAAGGTGGCTATTGTACTACGGTACTCTGGAGGTAGCTTTGTATTTGCTTAGTATTTTTTTTAAAGTTTGATTAAAAATCCAATAAAACAAACAAGTTACAATGTATAATTATCATTAATCTCAGAGAAAATTATTTTCATACACTTATAAAAAAAAATACTCCAGTAATCTCACCCTGCCTTACATTATAAAGGCCAGTTGACCAGGGAACCACTCTATCTCACTTCACGGTTCTCCTCTATCCCAATATTAGGAAATTTTACCTTTTTTTGGGGTGGGGAAGGCATAGTTTCCACTTTTTGGATCAGTTGTTTTTTGCTCTGACTTAAGAAAAATATATTGTTTAACAGTGCACGTTGGTTTTCAAAGGAGATGCATATGATAGACACTATAGAAAGTAAAGCATGAAAAGGCACCTACCTTTCCCCCAACCCCCTTGCCAATTCCCTATCCTCAAATACCCCTTCACAGTGTTCTGCACAGTTAACAATTTCATTCTGGATCTAGGCAGGTACAAATAAACATACGCTGCTATAGACTTGTGCATTAAAAAAAAACATACTATATATTGTTCTACAACCTTGTTTCATTTAACAATGTATTCCACTCAATTTTCCATATGCTTAAGCAGACTTATTGAGTTTTTTTAATGGCTATTTAGTTTTGAGAGAGAGCGAGAGAAAGAGAGAGCATGAGCAGGGGAGGGGCAGAGAGAGAGAGGGAGACGGAGAATCTGAAGCAGGCTCTGTGCCGTCAGCATAAAGCCTGACGTAAGCTCTAACCTACAAACTGAGAGATCATGACCTGGGCCAAAGGCAGATACTTAACTGATGGAGTCACCCAGGTACTCCGGACTTGTTTAATTTTTTAGCATATTATCTTTCATATAATGTACCTTTTGCAATTTTCAAAGTATTTTCATCTCCCCACCTCCCCTTTTTTTCCATAGAAAAGATTTCATGTTGGCTAACACTATAATGACTCTTTAAAGAGTCTTTAAAAACAGCTCTAATAAACTTCAGGAGTACTAAAGTCTTAATAGAACACAAACTTCTCTAGCATGGAATTGGGTAGAAGAAGACTCTATTTATGATTTTATAATGATGATGATCATGACAACTCCTACTTGTGCTTATACATTTTAAGATAATTTCTATAAAGGATCTCATTTAAACTCCATCTAATGATATTTTGTTCTGGAAATGCTTGTAGATTCTCCTGATAACACTATTTTTATTGTAATAAAGTCTTACAGAATGAGCTGGGAACAGCATGATAATATTGTTATTACTACCCACACAATTATTATTTCATAAAGATGAAAATTAATAGCTCCAGCGTTACTTCATGCCCAGCCTTCTGTAACTTTGAATGTAGGCTGCTTGGCTATATCCTGCTGTTTCTTACTTCTCAGCTTCAAAATACGTGAGGAAAAATTGACAGAATTAAAGAGAGAAAGGCAATTCCACAATTAGAGTGCTAGATTTTCATACTCCATCACAAAAATGGATAGAAAAACTAGACCAAAACCAAAATTAGTAAAGATGTGGAAAATTTGAATACCACTATCGACCACCTTTGCCTGATGGATATTTATAGGTTATTAGACCAGGAATGGCAGAATACATATTTTTTTTCAAGGGGTCATGATACATTCATAAAAACACACCATAAGCAAGGTCGTAAAACAAGTCTTGATAAATTTAAAGGGAATTAAATCATACAAAGTTTGTTTTCTGACTGCAGAGGAATTAAAAATTAATAACAATAAAATATTTAGAAAAAACCCTCAATACTTAGAAATTAAATGACTACTTCTAAATTCATGAATCAAAGGAATCACAGGGAAAATTAGAAAATATTTTGAACTATATGATAATGCACATATACCATGTCAGAATTGGTGAGATGAAGCTAAAACAGCATTTAGAAGGAAAGATAAAACTTTAAATGCTTAAATCAATGACCAAAGGTTGTACATTTACAAGAAGCTAGATTAGGAGCAGAGTTAACCCAAATAAGAAGAAGGAAAAAACATAAGCATAAGAACAGATCAAGGTGATAAAAACAGATAAACAGTGAGAGATTTAACCAATCAAAACACTGGCTCTTTGAATCGATATACAAAATTCACAAACCTCTCGCTAGAATGATCAAGGGAAAAAACAAAACAGAAATTACCAATATTGGGAATTAAAGAGGTATTTTTGTTACAGATCCCACAGGCACTCTAAGGACAATATAATGTTATAAACAACTTTATGCCAACATTCAATAAGCTGGATGAAACAGAAAATCTCAATAGCGTCATAACTATTAGAAATTAAATATATTATCAAAAATCTTCCCAAAAATAAAACACCCACCAGGAACAGATGGTTTCACTCATTAAATCTACCAAACATTCAAGGAAAATATAAAATCACTATCACACAATGTTTATTAAGAAACAGAGGACAGAATACTTTCTCACTCATTTTAAGAGGCCAGCATAACCATAACATCAAACTCAGACACACTGATACAAAACACAGAGGCATTGATACAAAAATCCTTAGCAAAAAATTAGCAAATCAAATGCAACGGTATGAAAAGGATGGGATATGGTGACCAAGTAGGGTTTATTCCAGAAATGCAAAATTGGTTTAATGTTAAAACTTCCTTGATGTCTCTTTTTTCTTGCTAGACCTGGTATCTTCCATTTCTGCCAGGAGATACCAAGGCAGGTAGGTAGAGACGTGCAGGGGAGCCTCAAATACATCAGGTAGCTTGGTTCAGGAAGTTTCTTTGTCCCCCATGGGCTCAAAACTCTCCCTTCTCCCTCACTCAAAGACACCAAGGTAGCTAGGCATCACCAATAGGGAGATCCTAACCACATCTCTCACTTACCAGAAGCTATCTGGTGGCCTGGCCTGGGGAAACTGCTTTTGTCCTACCAGTCAACGCCTGAGGTACCAGATAAACCAAACAGATCAAGATAACATCACAGATTCTTTGAAAATTAAACTGTCATTGAAAGCACAGCCCACAGATGTCATCCAAGACCCACACACTAAACCTTATTAAGGTAACTGACTACCAAAATAAGATTTACGTAGGACCTATAGTCTGTTAATAATGGACAAAATAGGCAGAATACAATTGAAAATCACCCAATATACCAAGAACCAAGAATATCACAATTTGATTGAGAAACAATAACCAACTGACACCAACACTGTGATAAATCAGATTTTAAAACATTCATCAAAAAAAGATTTCAACCATAAATGACAAACTGTCTTGAAACAAATGACAATGAAAAGATAGGAAACCTCAATTAAAAAATAGTAGCTATAAGAAAACAAAATGAGGGGTACCTGGATGGCGTTAAGACTTGATTTCAGCTCAGGTCATCTTGTGGTTTGTGAGTTCAAGTCCCGCATCGAGTCTGCACTGACAGTTTGAAGCCTGCTTGGGATTCGCTCTATCTTCCTCTCCCTCTGCCCCTCCTCCACTCTCTCTCTGAAAATAAATAAATTAAACTTAAAAAAATTTTTTAACAAATTGGGAATCATAGAACTAAAATATACAGTGTCAGAAACTTTAAAAACTTGCTGGATGGGCTCAAGAGTCAAGTGGAAATGACAACAAAATTAGTGAACTTGATGACAAGACAATAGGATTTACTAAATGATGAAAAATCCAGCATTTGTATCATCAGAAGGAAAAGAGAAAGGGAATAGAAGACAGAAAAGGTATTTGAAGAAATAATGGTTGAAAATTTCTCAAAATTGAAGATACAGATACACAGGTCCAAGAAGTTGAGCAACCCCAAATATGACAAACCCAAAGAAATCCATCCCAAGACAAATATAATTAAATTTTGGAAGCTGAAGATATAGAAAAAAAAAATCTTATAAGTACCTGGTGAGAAAAAATGTTTTATATACAAGGAAGAAACCAATTTGAATGACAGCAGATAGTTCTTATCTGAAACCATGGAGGCCAGAAGGGAGTGTCTCACTATTTCTGAGGTGCCAAAAGAAAACAACTGTCAACCATGAATTCCAAATCTGGTGAAGCTGTAATTCATGATTAATGGGGAATAAAAGTATTCTATGTCAAAGGAAAACAAAACAAATGTGTGACTTGCAGATCTATCCTTAAAAACTTGCTAAAGGAATTTCTTCAAATGGTAAGGAAATGAGAAAAGAAGGGGGGCACCTGGGTGGCTCAGTCAGTTGAGTGTCTGACTTCGGCTCATGTCATGATCTTGTGGTTCATGGGTTTGAGCCCTGCCTCGGGCTCTGTGCTAACAGCTAGCTTGGAACCTGGAGCCTGCTTCTGATTCTGTGTCTCCTTCTCTCTCTGACCCTCCCCTGCTCACACACTCTCTCTCTCAGAAATAAATAAAACATTAAAACAATTAAAAAAGAAAAAAAGAGAAAGAATCCTGGAGTATCAAGAAGGAAGAAAAATGAAAGGACAGAGCACAAATATGGATACAATACACTATCCTTTCCTCATGAGTTTAGTAAGTAATATTTGATGATTGAAAAAAATTATTACACCACTTGATGTCCAAAGCAATGATATTTAAAAGTGGGGGAAATAGTCTAAATGAATTAAGATTTCTACACTCCAAAAGGTAAAACATTGATACTGATAAATGTTATAAGTCACATATGTATATCAAAATACCCAGAGAAGGCATTAGGGAAACTATAAATGGTATGAATTAAAAAATAATGTAAATAAGTCAGGATGGACTCTCCCCCAAAATTTCAAAGTAATGCACAGGAAATCAAAACCAGAGAAACAGAAATGTGATCTAGAGGAAACATAAAGAAATAATAAAAAGAAAGACTTCTGTGATAACATAATTACCTGAAATGTAAATGATCTAAATAAAAAGTCATTTTGGTAGAGTGTATAAGACTCAATTTTAAGAAACTCACTTCATTTTATTTTTTTTAATGTTTCATTTATTTCTGAGAGAGAAAGAGACAGCATGAGCAGGGGAGGGTCAGAGAGAGAGGGAGACACAGAATCTGAAACAGCCTCCAGGTCCTGAGCTGGCTGTCAGCACAGAGCCTGACACGGGGCTCAGACCCATGAACTGTGATATCATGACCGGAGCCGAAGTCAGACGCTTAACTGAGCCACCCAGGTGCCCCTACGAAACTCACTTTAAAACATTAACATCCGATAGGATGAGCAAAAAGATGAAAAATGTTATATCATGCAAATAATCAATAGCAGTGGAAGTGTCTATATTATCTGATTAAATTATATTATATTTATTATCTATAATATATTATAAATAATATATTAAATTATATTATCTGATTAAAAGAAAATTATGAGAGACAAAGAGGGCATCACCAACTGACAAATGAATGCATCCATTAGGAAGATATAATGATCTTCAATTGTATATGCACCTAACAACAGAGGCTCAGAGCATGTGGAATAAAAACTGATAGAATTAAAAGAAGAAATAGACAAATCCATGATTATATCCCCTCTTGGCAAATGCTATGCCTGATATTTCAACAATGTAATCAAACAAGAGGATCTTATTGCTATACAGAGAACACTCTACCTCAAATCAGCAGAAGAGTCCCTAAAACATTTACCAAGAGGCTGTACCTTGGCCTTAAAATCAAATCAAATAAAATCAAAACAAAACCCTCAACACTTTAAATTTTTTTTTTTCCCCTAGGAGAGAGGGAGAGAGACAGCGTGAGCAGGGGAGGGTCAGAGAGAGAGGGAGTCACAGATTGAAACAGGCTCCAGGCTCCGAGCTGGCAGTCAGCACAGAGCCCGACGCGGGGCTCGAACCCACGAACCGCGAGATCATGACCCAAGCAAAAGTCGGACGCTTAACCGACTAAGCCACCCAGGCGCCCCAACACTTTTAAAAGCATTCAAATCATACAAAGAGTAATCTCCAACCATACCTGATTCAAACAAAAATCAAACACACAAACAGAAAAATCTCTAAATACATAGAAACTAAACAACACACTTAAATAATTCATGACTCCAAAAAGAAGTCTCAAAGGAAAAAAAACCTAACCCCATAAAAATAAAAAGAACAAAGCAAAATGTATGGAATGATGCTAAAGCAGTTCTGGGAGGGAAATTTATAGCACTAATATTTATACTAGAAGTGAAGAAAGGTCTGAAATCAATAAACTACATTCCTACCTCAAGCAACTAGACTAAGAAGAGCAAAATAAACTCAAAATAAGTGAATACAAGGAGATACAAAAGGAGCAGACCTCAGTGACATTGAAAGTAGAAAAATAATATAGGGGCGTTTGGGTGGCTCAGTTGGTTAATCGACCGACTTCAGCTCAGGTCATGATCTCACAGTTCGTGAGTTCGAGCACTGAGTTAGACTCTGTTCTGACAGCTTGGAGCCTGGAACCTGCTTCGGATTCTGTGTCTCCCTCTCTCTCTGCCCTTCCCCCACTCATACTCTGTCTGTCTCTCTCTCAAAAATAAATAAATGTTAAAATTTTTAAAAAAAAGAAAGTAGAAAAACAATAGAGAAAAATCAATTAAAAAAAGAAAAAGCTCATCCTTTAAAAAAAATTTAAAAAATGGGGCATCAAGTGGCTCAGTTAGTTGAGCCTCTGACTCTTGATTTCAGCTCAGGTCTTGATCTCAGTTTGTGGGAAGGAGCTCAGCGTCAGGCACTGTGCGGAGAGGATTGAGCCTGCTTGGGGTTGTCACTCTCTCTCTGATCCTCCTCTGTTCACACGCTTTCTTTCTCTCTCTGTCTGTCTCTCAAAATAAATAAATAAACTTAAAAAATCAATAAAATGGATAAACCTTTGGTAAGACTGACAAACATAAAAATATACAAGAAAGAGTGGTTCCTGTCTGGGACTCTTGATCTCAGGGTTGTGAGTTCAAGATATTATTATATATTTATATTTATTATATTTATAATATAATAAATATTCATATATAATAAATATATATGAAAGAAATCCCCTACATTAGGAAAGAAAAAGGGGATATTATTACAGATCCTGCAGCCATTAGAAGGATAATAAGAATACTGTAAACCCCTTTATCCTCGTAAATTTGTAAATTTAGAGAAATGGATCAAGTCTTAGAAACCACAAACTAGCAAACTCAACCAATAGACAATCTGAATAACCTTAATAACATGAAAGAAATTAAGTTCATAGTTTAAAAGCTTCCAAAGAAGAAATCTCCAGACCCAGATAGTTTCCATGGAAAACTCTATGAAACATTTGAAGAAGGATTAAGCCAAATTTTATACAATCTATTCCAGAAAGTGGAAGAGGAAACACTTCCCAATTCATTTTATGAGGCCAGTATTATGCTGATACCAAAACCAGGTAAAGATAGTACAAAAAAGAAAACTACAAACCAATATCTATCATGAACTTAGGTATAAAAATCCTCAGCAGAATGTTATCAAACCAAATCCAAATAATATATATGAAAACATATTATATTCCATGGCTCGTACATTTACTCTAGTCATGCAAGGCTGATTCAACATTTGAAAATTAATCAATATAATCTACCATTATCAATGAACTATAATAGAAACATTTTAATGTGTATTTATAATATATAATATATAAAATGTCTTTATAATATATGTATGATGTATTTTATATGTAAGCTACAAATAACAAAATAAAATAAAATTCCTTGTATAGTAGTGCCCCCAAATTCAAAATACTTAAATCTGCCAATCACATCCAAAATACTGAAAATATTGATGAAATTTTAAAGAAGACCCAAATAAATGCAGATATATATATATATACCGTACTCATGGGTTATTTAACTAAATGTTGCTAAGATAGCAATTCACTCCAAGTTGATCTACAGATTCAACAAAATCCCAATCTGAATTTCAGTCCCCCTTTTTATAGAAATCGACAAACACTCCTCCAAAACTACATGTTGATGCCAACACCCTACATTCATCAAAGTAATTAAAAAACCCCATCAAGGTTGGAGGCCTCACTCCTCATTGGATGCGAGTGTTTCTATGCTATTTCTATTATTGTATTCATCATGTTTTACTGCAATTAGTATTAATATAATATATACTCCTTCAGAACAGGGTCCATATCTTCTTAATCATCTCTGTCTTTTCTTTTTCCAGCTGTATCCAGCTTTATTAAAGACACTTTTCATGGTGCCTGGGTGGCTCAGTCCAGTTGAACATCAGACTCTTGGTTTTTAGCTCAGTTATGATCCCAGGGTCATGATACTGAGCCTTGTGTGAGGCTCCCCACTGAGCGTAGACCCTGCTTGAGATTTTCTTTCTCCCTCTGCCCCTCTTCCCCACTCGTGTGCTCTCTCTCTCTTAAAAAAAAAAAAAGATACTTCTCATAAACAATCATGGTATTTCAGGCAGGACATAGGGCAGACAATCATTAAAAGTATACAGCTTTCAAACCTCCTTCTTCGAAGGACAAGAACAGAAAGCCATTCTAAAACCTGATGAAGTCTTTATCTGCTGCTCTGGACAGGAAGAGTTTAGAGTGAGGGTTGACACTTCCCATTTAGCATATTGTTCAACAACTTTTCACAAGTTGACTGCGATTCTCAGGAAATGAAATGAAGATGGCAGAATTATCAATCTGAAGCTCCACCAGCTAAAAAAAAGGAGCTCTTTTGAGGTGTACCATCTCCATGGTGAGATCGGAAAGTCCAGACTGCCCGACACACTGGAAACCGTGTTTTGGCATCAGGTTCCAATAGCTCTCTGGGCTTAAGGGAGCCAGGTCTGCGGTGAAGGCAGAGAGGGGAGAAAGGGACATAAAAACTGAATTTTTGTTTTTCTGCTCCACAAGGCGTTTGAGCCACGGTGGCTCATGGGTCAACATCAAAGAATTCTTCCTCCTGGGAACCAAGAAGTCTCTCAAAACTAGAAGAGAATGGTGTTTCCACCCCGTATCAATCTAGCTTCTGTGAGATTCTAGTAGGGACATATGCCCTTTCCCCAATGAAGTGTTCTGTGTGCCAAAAACGTAGCTTAAAAAAATAGTCAAACAAAATTCTGCACATTTATAAAACTTGATAAGAATAGTATTTTGAGCTGTACAATCACCAGAAGTACACAGTTATCAGGAATGCACACATTTCAGTTGGCATTCCCCAGCACCTTCAGCTTTCGGTGCCTGGTCTGTTTGGGCATCTCTGTTTTCTGTAGGGCTTTTTTCCCAACCTCACAGAATCCCCTTTCCCTTTGGGCGCCTTCCCTTCCTTCTTTGTAGGGGTCTTTTTAGTCTTGGGCATTGGTTCAGGAAGAGTGGGTTTTAGCAGATAACCTTGCAGATCTTCTCTGTAGCTCATCCTTCACCCTGGCTTGATCACTTGTAGCATCCCTTTCAATCTTTCTTTTGGGCATGGTGGTGTTGGAGGGATGGAAGGATTGAGGCATTGGACACAGCGATGCTGGCTTTTATAGGCCCAGGGGTCATTCTCTCATCTACTTCTTCACCTTGCTCCCATCATCTCTGTCTTAATCATCCCTTGTCTTAACAGAGCATAGATGTATTCAGTAAGATGTGTTGAGCTACTTAAAATAATGACCATTTTATATTGATATGATTTAAATTTGAGAAAAAAGAAAGACACGGTATATAAATCACTAATCATGTGGGCAGGAATTTCTGGTAATAACATCAGAAACGTGGGCAGCCTTATTGTCTTTCCAAGCTCAATGTCCAGAATCTTGGAACTCTGGTTTCCATATAACACACGGAGAACTTCCCCAGAAGTAATTCAATGAACTTGGTTTTACATCAAGGAATTACCTGGAGTCTGGCTTTAGCCAGTTCCCGATTAATTACTCCTGGCAAATACCCCTTGCCAATTGACATCTTTGCTTATATTGGATCTGATGATTCCAAATATGCATCACTCATTTTTCAAGGTGACACAGAGGGACCCCTTTCAACAGTGAAGGTGAACCCCTTAGTGCTGAGTAACATGAGCCAATGGATTTTGTATCTCGCCAGTTCTCGAATGCTTTATTCTAAATCCACAGCTCTGTGGACTTTTATAAATAGCTTTGATAAATTCAAAAGTCCATCCACTTTCTCTTCACAGAAGTTGCAAATTGGTATTGGTCCATGTTTGTATACTTCCAACTATTCTTCCTACCCAAAATTGTTTGTTTGCAATGAGATTTGGTCCAATTTAGTGTCCCATAATGGCTTTTGAAATTGTTCATTGGTTGAGTGTTTAATCTTTGGGAAACTTCACAGCACACTATTGGAGTCATCCCAGCCAACACCTGTTTTTCTTTCTATTAGGTCATTAAGGATAGCACCAGATCAACTATAAGTAGCTTTTCCCTTCTATAATAAACAAAGATGCTCCTTCTTGATTTCTTGGGTTTCTCTTCACATTTTCTGACTTAGTGTATTGAAAGACTGTGATGATAATGCATGACAAATAATATGTGCAGATAAATTGATCCAACATGGTCACTCTGAGGGTGGTTGTGGGAAACACAACCATGGCTTGTACTTTGTGTGATCAGACTCAATCTCACAGGTAACCTCTACAGAGACATGCTATAGGTTATAGGTAGCATCCAACCAGTCAGTGTTTGTTGAGCATGTGTAACACACTACGTTAAGTGCCACAAAGATTCCAGAGATGAAAAAGATAAGGTTCCATGAAGTTGGCAGACAAATAAAGCAAAGAAATACAGGATAAGGATCATTAAAAATGTATGAATTAACACCATGGAAGCTGAAGAGTGAAGGAAACTTATAGTTGACATGTATCTAGAAGACTTCATGGAGGAACATGGTATTTGAACTGGTCTCTGAAGGATGGAGAATGGTTCCATTGGGAAGGAAGGATATGCCAGGTAGACAAAATGGCACACGCAAAAGCTTAGAAATGAGAAAGTCAGAAAGGGGTCAAATCCATCTGTCATGGACTATGTGCATGGTCTTCTGGTCGGCAAAGTTCAGTATGTCAGCTATGTCATTCATAATGGTGAAGAAACAGGAAGCAGTAAAATACTTGCCCCAAAGTCACCTCTGTACAGAAGCCACTTAGAGATTTCTTATTAGAAGAAGTGGATTTTAGGGGGGCCTGGGTGGCTCTGTCACTTGAGCATCCAACTTTGGTTCAGGTCATGATCTGCACCACCCCTGCTCATGCTCTGTCTGTCTGTCTCTCTCTCTCTCTCTCTCTCTCTCTCAAAAATAAAATAAACATTAAAAAATTTTAAAGTAGATTTTTTTTTCAAAAAATAGTTTTCTCAGTAAAATTAATCCACATGCAAAGATTTTACCTTGCACACATGTAATATAGCGGGCATATGTTTCCTGTCTGTTGAACAGCATTCAGGGAACTGACTTAACTAGGGTCTTGTTAGGTTAGACCCAAAGGTGAAGAGCTATCCAAAACAATTGGTTTGATACAGCTTTGATGACTGGTGCTTGATACAAATATCAACTTTGAGAATCATAGCATTTCTTTTTTTTAATGTTTATTTATTTTTGAGAGAGAGAGAGAGAGAGACAGAGCATGAGCAGGGGAGGGGCAGAGCGAGAGATGGGGAGACACAAAATCCAAAGCAGGCTCCAGGCTCTGAGCTGTCAGCACAGAGCCCACCTCAAACTCACCAACTGTGAGATCATGAACTGAGTCAAAGTCGGACACCTAACTGAGCCACCCAGGCCCCCAGAATTTCTTAATTATGTTTGCCTTAAGTTGATATTACCTTTAGTTGCAAATTCTATACTCACGCTTCAGATATGACCCTTAAGAATGGGGAACAAACATACCTGGGCAGTTTTGAGTAAAAAGTAGATGCAAATACTAACATATAATATTTATTGAGTACTAACTACATGCAAGGTCCTGAAATGTAAGTTCACATACATCATCTTAATCTTTATAACAGCACTCTGAAGTGGATACTATCGTTATTATTTTACAAGAAAATTAATGCACAATTAATTAATTTGACCGAGGTCCCAGAGCTAGTATCTAGAGAAGGCAGGATGTGAAGCGAGGAAATGTGGCCCTAGCTCATACTCTTAACTGTGAGATAATGAACTACTAAGTGAGAATAATAATGGAATACCTCTCACAGCATCATTATGACCACTTCATGAGTTAATACGTGCAAAGTGTTTATCTCCATATCTGGGGTTTTGTAAGGACTCAGTAAACGATAAAAACTATTTTTGAAATATTAAGTTACCTGCCCAGACTTGCTTGTGCAAAGCACCATGTTTTCAATCCTCATAAAGCTGTACAGATAACCTTGGCTTTACTGTGATTACGTCAGCTTTTTTTTTGGTTGTTTTATTTAATTGCACTTTAGAACGCGTGACTTGTTGCCGTATTTTCAGAGGCCGGTAGAAGTAAAATGAGTTCCAGGTGAAATGTGTACAAATCTAATGTAAACATGTTAACCACCATGACCTGAGCATCTAAAAAAACGTATGTCATACCCATGTTTATAGCAGCATTGTCTTTTAATAGGTAAAGTTGGAAGCAACCTAAGTGTCCACTGATGAATGGATGGATAAATAAAGTGTTATGGAGAGATACAATAACATATCAGCCAGTCTTAAAAAGGAGGGAAATCCTATCACATTCTACAATATGAGTGAGCTTTGAGGATTTAATGCAAAGTAAAATAAGTCAGTCATAGAAGGACAGATGCTGCATGTTTCAATTTATATGAGGTGCCTAGAGTAGTTAAATTCATAGAGACAGGAAGTAGAATGGTGGCTAACTGGGGCTGGAGGGAAGGGGAAATTCGGAGGTACTGTTCCTAAGGTAGGGTTTAGTTGTGCAAGATGAACAAAGTTCTGGCTGTGGGGATGGTCATAGTTGTACAGCAAAGTGCGTGTACTTGATGCCACTGAATCGTGCACTTAAAAATGGTTAAAATGGTAAATTTCATGGTACGGGTATTTTACCAGTTTTAAAAAAGCATATACACAAAAAAATTGAAATTCTATATATACAACCTACATTTTCAATTTCTAGTATTTCAATCCTATATGTTGAATATATATAGGCAGAGGAATTCTATGGTCACCATAATAAAAATGAGGTATTTTTGAAAACTAGGTAGAAGTCATTTCCTTTCTTAGACATGGCACATGCTACTGGACAAAAAAAAAAAGTTGTTTATTTTAAACACCAAAACATTAATTGGAACTTTCAATATTCTGCAGCTGAACACTGGGTTTCAATAATCCTCTTTGCTGTTTTTCTGATGTTCTTATTTCTAAAACCCAATTCTCCTGGGAATGTAGTACTTTCTTATAGCAGGTGAACAATTTCTATAATTTCGACATTCAAAAATTTGAGGCCTCTATGCAGTACGAGGACACAGTAGGCAGAGGAGCTATCTTGGGGACACCATATTAAGAATAAATTGGATGCTTCATCCTCTTCTGGGGAAAGAGCTGGGAACTAACATGTTTTTGAGCACTCATGAGCAGCCATGGTTTTGGGAATCGTGTCAGACACCTTATATGTGTTATTGCATTTAATTCTTATGACACAGGGATGAAACGATATACTGAGTTATGAGAGATAGCAACGGTTTCCCCCCTGCATTTCTAAAATGGAAGGAATCTTGCTGATGCATTAGTCAAAGAGCTACCTTTAGTGTGCATGATCCTGGTGTTCCTAAATGAAAATCAAAATGGAGAGAGTCAGTCCATCTACATGTCTGGCACCTTGATACTTTGTGCCAAAGAGTTCTTTGTTGGGGGGGGTGGGGCTGGCCTATGCATTGTAGGATGTTTAGCAGTCCCTGCTTGAGAGTCTCAGATTATACATGTTCAAGGGCTGAGGCTTGGAGGGGAATAGAGCCAGGCTAGAGAAGTGATAGAGCCGGATGTTGCAGACAATTTGGGTGAAGTTGGGGCGGGGTGGGGGACGGTTTGGAGCTACTCGTACGGTCAGAGAAAGAGAGAACCCCCAAAAGGATTTTTGAGAAATGATCTGTTAAGACTGAACGTTCCCCTTTGTAATTTTCCTGAAAGTTTGAATCGAGATTCTCCGACTCGTGCTTTTCTACCTGATTACTGTTTCTTTGAATGTGACTGTGTGTTGAAACTGGACCACACAGTAAGGGTTTGTGTAGATTTCATGAGGATTACACTTATCACAGTCTTTTGAATTTGCATTTTCCTCGTTCTTACAAAAACCATATCCTGACCTCTCCACAAGCTCAGACTGCACTGTACACCATTCTCCCTTCTCTCTTCCCTTTGTCTTCCCTACAGGGAACATGCCTAGTTTTCTCAAGATTTTAAAAAGAATAGTATGAAAAGACACATCCTTTTCTCTTTTCAAATGATGGCATGTCTCACATTCTGAGGTAATTTACTATCTGGCTATCCCATGATTCAAAAAGGTCTGTCTGCAAGTTTGTTACTACTACCCTACAAATTACCATAAATCAGTGGCCTAAAACAATACAAACACATTATCTTACAGTTCTGGAGACCCACAGTCAGTGGACTAAAATCCAAGGGTCAGTTGGGCTCTGCATTTGTTCTGGAGGCTCTGGGGGGAGATTCTGTTTCCTTGCCTTCCCAGCTTGTAGAGGCCACGTGCATTCTCAGGCCATGGCCCTGTATCACTTGCACCTGTTTCTTTGATCGTATCTCCTCTCTTTGTTCTGCCTGCTCCCCTCTTAATAAGGATGCTTGCAGGGCACTGGTTGGCTCCGTCAGTTAAGTTTCTGACTCTCAGTTTCAGCTCAGGGCATGATCTCATGGTTCATGAAATCCAGCCTTGCATCGGGCTCTCCTCTGACAGCATGGAGCCTGCTTGGGATTCTCTCTCTCTCTCTCTCTCTCTCTCTCTCTCTCTCTCTCTCTCTCTCTCCCTTTCTCTGCTCCTTCCCTGCTCCTATGCTCATGCTCTCTAAAGAAAAACACTCGTGGTTATTTTGGGCCCAGCTGAATAATCCAGAACAATCTCCCTCTCAAGATATTGAATCACATCTGCAAATGTAAGGTGATCACATTTGCTGTGTAAGGTGACCTATTCTCAGGTTCCAGAGATTAGGATGTGGACAGCTCTGGGGGGAGGGTGTCGTTATTCTGTCTCCCACAGCCAGAGGGTAAGCAATGCAGGCTGTGCGGTCTCATTCGACAGCCTGCTTGAATGGCTCCTTCCACCTTGACTTCATTGTTTTTAAACAGGTGGAATTCTTAGGCTTAGCTGACAGTTAATTTTCACAATAGAAAAGTGATACGATTTACTCAAATGAGAGTAATATTGATGGAGAAACTGATAGAGATTTTAAAACAAACTCAAGTTCCTCTTTAAGCTCATTCTGAGGAGGTCCGTGCAGAAGGACGAAACTCCTTCCATGTTCATCCTGAAACATACACCACATCTAACAGTTAAACACGGGGGATAAATCTTCTTTCAACAGATCCAGAAGTATCACGAGATCAGCGCAGTGCCTGGCACAGAGCAGTGTTCCATGAATTTTGAAGCCTGCGTGATCACAGCAGGTGTTTTTAGTGTTGAAATATGATGGCAGAGATGGGGCTGAAAGCGGTTACTTCATTTGTTATTTATTTGGGGATGAGGCGATTTGACCTGTGCCAGCCAACTTCTGGTGAAGCTCATATGGCATTTTATTTCACCTCTTCCTTGTTAATATACTCAAACCAGTTTCTCTGAGGCCTTTTTACTCACTTTCATAGGTGCTTGATAAATCCATGCGATTTAAAACTTGCTCCTTTCGGAAGGTCAGTCATGGGCTGGAGTGAGAGTATGTAGCCTCAGAGTTAAGAGCATGGATTTGGCAATCAATCAGATGGCATGTTCAAATTCCACCTCTACCGCTCGCTGAGAAGCTGTGTGCCCGCCCTGTGCCTCGGTTTCCTCACCTGAGAAGAATGATCATTGTATCTGCCAGTCATAGAGTTATGGAGAGGGTTCAGGGAGAACACCATGAGAAGTAGAGGCAGAGCCTTGCACACAGCGACCACTTAGTAAAGGGGAGCTAATATTTGTCCGATTGAATTATTATCTATTCCTGATATGATTGTAAAAATAGGCCTTCTGGAACTTTCCTGTGCCTATGACTATTTTGAAGAGATTTTGGGAGCACAGCATATCTAGAAGAGAGAATCTGTCTCAACAACTTTTTGGAAAGAGGGGAATGTAAATAGATAGGAAAATAAATACACACAAAATACTAACAAATACAACAAAGGCAGAGGTTCTGGCTGGTTCTCCCACTTCACCCAAAGCGGACAGGTAAGCGTGGAATGAATACAACAACCCACTCACATTTCCTGAGCTCCTACTACGTGCAAGGCTTGTCAGTGACACATGGGAGATACAAGGTATATGTGACAATGTGGACTGTATGTTTGCAATTTCCCAGTCCCCTCCTATATGCTTTATAAGCATTAGCTCTAATCGTCATGATGAGCCTGTGATATCAGCGTTTCCCCTCCCTCCATAGGAAGTGGAGGTAGACTTGGGAGTTCACAGCTACAGACAGTGTGAATTCACTGTCTGACTTACATGACCCACTTTCTCTCTTTTCAAGTGCGTGTTTGATTTTCACCCATTATCTTGAAGGGGCACATGGGCTATGGAGAGAATTCTTTGCATATAGAGGTGATAAGAATAAGCGATACAAAATAAACACAAACTATGGGGCACCGACAGAGGTTGGCTCTGGGAGTTCACAGAAGGGGAACTGGAATAATGGAAATTGGGTCTGATCTGGATCTTAAAAATGAGTAGCCATCAGAGATGGAACTGGGGAAGCTTTTCCCACTTAGCAAGATGGCCTGTGCAATCAGAGATGAAGGCAGGCTTAAGGCAGAGAGGACAAAGTGTCTAATTTCCCTTTCCTGTTCAACTGATCCTTAGCGGTTCTAGGTTGGGAAGACTGACGCAGAGCTACGCATTCGCGTAAGAATTGTCTGCGTGACCGACTGCATCATTCAGGTAAACTAAAGAGCAACTGGCAGAACGTGGTTGGAAAGGAATTAGCACTGGCCTTTGGGTGTTTTAACCTCTTACAGAAAGAAGGCTTTGAAGATGCGGAGTGAGTGATGAAAATTAAAACAGGGGATGCAAAATGGTGCGCATCGTATGGAAAACCATTTGGTGGTTTCTCTAAAAGTTAAACACAGAATTACCACGTGATGCAGCAATTCCTCCCCTCGGTGTGTAACCAACGGAAGTGAGAATGGGTCTTCCAATAGCAGTTTGTATGCAAATGTTCAGGTCAGCATTACTCTCCAGAGCCAAAATGAGGAAAAGCCCAGATGCCCATCAACTGATAAATGGGTGAACAAAATGCGGTGTGCCCAGGCAGGGGAATAGTATTCAGTAACAAAAAAGCAACCAAGGGCTGATTCATGAACCTCAAACAGTTTGCCAAATGAAAGAAGCTAGACACAAAAGGCCACATATTATAGGACTCGATTTTTATTTATTTATTTATTTATTTATTTATTTTTTAAATGTTTTATTTATTTCTAGGAGAGAGAGAGAGACAGCGTGAACTGGGGAGGGTCAGAGAGAGAGGGAGTCACAGACTGAAACAGGCTCCAGGCTCTGAGCTGGCCGTCAGCACAGAGCCCGACGCGGGGCTCGAACCCACGAACGGCGAGATCATAACCTAAGCGAAAGTCGGACGCCCAACCGACTAAGCCACCCAGGCGCCCCAGGACTCGATTTTTATGCAGGTTCTGTAACAGACAAATTCATAGAGACAGAAAGTAGATTAGTGGGTGTCAGGGACTGGGGGAAGAAGGGAGTGGAGAATGAAGGCTTAATTTTCTTTTGAGGCGAGGAAAATGTTTTGGAACTGGATAGAGGTGGTGTTTGTACGACGTTGTGAATGTTACTGAATTTAGCCTTCAAAATGGCTAAAATGGTGAGTTTTATGGTATGTGTATTTTATCACAATTCAAACAAACATGATGATCTTCTGAAATTTAGGATACATGGATGTAAGTGGGTATAGCGATATTTGCATAAGCACCAACTAGAAGTTGGGGTCTTGATCTAAGACTATTAAATCTTAAAACATTCAAGAATAATGTCCTTCAGATTTTTTTCTATTAACGTCAAATAAAATAAATTTAATATTTTATTTAAAAGCCATCTCATCTTTTATTTATTTATTTTTTAATATAATTTATTGTCAAGTTGGCCGACATACAGTGTGTACAGGGTGCTCTTGGTTTTGGAGGTACGTTCCCATGATTCATTCCTTACATACAACATCCAGTGCTCATCCCAATAAGTGCCCTCCTCACTGGCCATCACCCATTTTCCCCCCTCCCCTGCCTCCCCACCATCAACCCGCAGTTTGTTCTCTGTATTTAAGAGTCTTTTATGGTTCGCCTCCCTCCCTCTCTGTTTGTAACTATTTTCCTACCCTTCCCCCATGGTCTTCTGTTAAGTTTCTCAAGTTCCACATATGAGTGAAAACATATGATATCTGTTTTTTTCTGACTCATTTCACTTAGCATAATGCCCTACAACCATCTGATCTTTTAAAAAGCCAGCTGATTTTTAAAGTATCTGTCTTAGGGCCTCTGGGTGGCTCAGTTGGTTAAGCGTTTGGCTTCAGCTCAGGTCATGATCTTGAGGTCTGTGTGTTCGAGCCCTGCATCAGGCCTGGGCTGACAGGTAGAGCCTGGAGCCTGCTTCAGATTCTGTCTCTCTCTCCATCTGCCCCTGCCCTGCTTGTGCTCTGTGCTTCTCAATAATAAATACATTACATTTTTTAAAAAGTATGTCTTTATTAAAGCTTTTCCATCCATCAATCTAATCTATTTATCAAAAAATTTGTTTACCTATGTAGACAATCTTCTTTTTGCACTTACATAGAAAAAGTTCCATGATAATATTCACATGATGTACATAACAGGAATTTCGAGATGGTGGAATTTGGGGTGATTAAAACAAGCTTCCTTCATATTTTTCTGCATGGTTTGGATTCTTTATATTGAGCACATGATTTTTAGGACCATTTTTAAAAAATTTCTTGATGTTTATTTATATTTGAGAGAGCGTACACGAGCAGGATAGGGGCAGAGAGAGACAGAGACAAAATCTGAAGCAGCCTCCAGGCTCTGAACTGTCAGCACAGAGCCTAACATGGGGCTTGAACTCATAAGCAGGGAGATCATAGCCTGAGCTAAAGTCGAATGCTCAACCAACTGAGCCATCCAGGTGCCCCGATTTTTAGGAACATCTTATGTGATTTTTCTTAAACCAATTAATGAGCCTGTAAAGCAAACACAGAAGGTCGAGGCAAATAAGCCGCCATGGTGATTAATTCTGGGGAAAATAGGGTCAATTGTTATTTCTTTTTTTGTACTTTTATTGAGGTCCTTTTTCAATGCCCAAGGTAATATTTTAAACATTTATAAAACTTAGAGAAACATCAGAGAAGTTTCCCAGTGTCCCAAAGCAGTAGAGGTAGACGCCATGGGTGGGGGTAGGTGGGAGGAGGGTAGGCTGTTGTCAAATTCAGATTTGCTTGACTCCAAAACTTACTTCTCAGCCTTGAGTTAATCTTGCCATACGTGTTACATTTTATTTTTCACAAGTCCGACCTAAATGCATCATCCTCCCCTGGATTCTAACTACTGATAGCTTTCTACATCTGGCTTTCAACACGCGAAGACTGCCGAGGAGGGTATTGTCTGTATTACTTTTCAAGAACATGAAGAACTTGCTTCATATCCAGGAAATTATCCACCTACCACCAAAATGCCCGTGGATGGAGCATCTGCTGTGTACAGGGCACAGATGAGATGAGGCGCTGCTCAGGGAATCGGAGTCTGAAGTGGTCCAGGAATTAAGATGCCCAATAGCCCACTGCAGAGAAAGCTTTGTGGTAATGAGTCCTTCGTTTGCTTATTTATCCATTTCCTCACTGTTTATGGAGTTCCTGGGAGCTATAAAGGTGGATTCCCGATTGTCACTAATGTGCTCCTGAAGACATGTTTGGTTGTAAGAGACAGAAGCCAGCTTAAACTAAGAATAAAAAAAGGGAAACTTTATGACAGAAATTCTGGGTGGTTTCACAGGATTCAAAGAGAAAGGACCTTAGGCACCAAATGGCAGCGGGGATGGGTTTTGAGGTTTAGAGCGAATGCTCCGAAGACAGATTGTCAGACAGACTGTTGGCATCTTCGCTCTGACGTGAGTCCTCTCTGTTCTCGGCCAATTTACTTACCCACTCATTGTGCTCATCTGTAAAATAACTATAATAACAACAGCTTCCTCATAGGTGGTTCTGAGCATTAAGCAGTAATGAGTCTTACAGGACTTATCACAGTGCCTGCTACTTAGTAAGCACTCAATAACTGTTAGTTTTTAAATCCTCCTTATTATTGCAATATGTCACCTCAGAGCTCATTTCCTAACTTTCCAGTCTACATGGCTAAGAAGGGCCCCTGGATCCCAGTTTCAGGGAACAAATTAACTTGACACCCTCTTAGTTCCAAATCTGCGTGTTTTTTTCGCTTGGCTTAGTGGAGTAGGCATCCATCCCTGGTCGAGAAACAAAATCCAGTAGTCAGGGACCTGTTAGCTAATCACGGCTGCCAGGACCCTGAAGTTATAACCACGTGGAGGGAGAAAAGGGGAGCAGGTGGTAGACACTGGCCAGACAAACTGAGGAACACACAGTACACATAGCCAGGAACCCCTTCTTAGAAGTGCTTGTCCTTAGTGGTGTTTAATAAGAAAAGGGAGAAATGAAAAACAAACAAACAAACAAACAAACACAAAAAACCCAGAAACAAAACCAGGAAACCAAACAAGAATGAAACAAAAGCCCCAGTCTTTGTTTTATCTGGGATGTCCAAAGAATATCTCTGAATTCTCATCTTTCTACTGAAACATGAAGCAAAGCAAAGCAAAACCGTGTTCTTAGATTCTACATTTCATGATGAAGACTTTGCAAATTGCCATGGAGACGATGAAGGAAATTATGCACTCAATCTTTTTTTTTTCTTCACAGTCATGCATAGGGATGGACTGAGGTATTAGCCTCAGCTCTTTTTTTCCACGGTGAACTGAAGTGTTTTAACAAAATCTGCCACTTTTATCAGCAACAATAGACTTTTCTACATGTGAACGTTAAACTCTTTTCCTTGTAATGGATTCAACTTTACTACTAAACACCGGGCTACATTTTCTTGTCCGGTAAGACGCCCTACCCTGTCTAAGCTGTGACTCTCTGAGAGCTGGATAATTTTATTCAAGTTCTTGTTTTTAAAGGATGTTTATCCAGCTTCCATTAACTCTTAACTAGGTTGCGAATATCTTTTATTTACAAACATTCGGTTACAAGTAACAGATAACCATTTAAAGTAGTAGAAATGGGGAAATTTACCAGCTTCTTTAACTGAGAAGTCCTGTGGTACGGTTAACTTCAGGTTATGTATTGATCTAGTGGCTAAATCATGACATTAGGAGCCCTGTTTCTTTTTGTTTCTCCATACTGTCTTCCCTATCATTGATTTCACTTAAAGCTTAGCATCTTTTATGGCCACAAAAGGCTGGCCTCAGGAATAGGGCAACACTTTTCTGCTTTAGCGGACAAGACAAAGAATTCTTTTGGTAGCTTCCACAGAGAACAGAGGATACTTCTTTCTCAGAATTCTTCCAAAATGCCATTCACTCTGGTTAGAAGGAAACAGTCGCTGACATAAGCCAGTCAGGGCCTATTCTTGGACTCTCAGGAGAATTTAATTCCAGCCAAACCTCATGCCTGAGAAGGCTGAGGTCCTATTAAAATGGAAAAAGACAGGGCACCTGGGCGGCTCAGTGGTTAAGCGTTTGACTTTGGCTCAGGTCGTGATCTCAGTTTGTGGATTTGAGCCCCGCATCGGGTTCTGTGCTGACAGCTCAGAGCCTGGAGCCTGTTTCAGATTCTGTGTCTCCCTCTCTCTCTCTCCCTACCCTGCTCATGCTCTGTCTCTCTCTGACCCAAAAATAAACAAGAAAAAATTTTTAAATATATATATATATACACATAAAAGAGAAAAGACTTGGAAGGCAGGCAGGAGAGACAAGCAACAAATGTTCTCTCTGACATTTTTTTTATTTCAAGGGCACAGTCATTTTACATTTTTCCCTAGATTGCGATGCAACGTAATCTTTTTGCCAGTTTTAGATGAGTGTAGCTAGATGTCTGACTTTAGTGAGAGAACAATCACCCACCTATTCATTATAGACTGCCTCAGAAATGAATGAACCGGGTAAGCTCTAGCTTTTGCTATTGAAGACATCCATCAGGAAGATGAGATTAGTTCTGATTTATTAAGGAAGTACCTTTATGTTTAATGAAATAATAGGCAGATCAATTCTCATAGTTTGAAGGGTATCATGCTGAGACATCTTGATTTGGGATTTAAAATAGCTCCAGCCTGACTACTGAGCCCTGTTCCCATAGTAGAGGTACCACTAATTATTTAGGCATTAATGAGCATTAGCCTCATCTCATTGTCTGTCAACAGCTCAACTTATGGCGATGCCTGAATTACTTGAAATTATATGCAGTAGGGACGTCCGCAAAAAAGTAATGTTGAGGGTGGGGAAAATCGTAGTGGAGAAAAAAAGCAATTGGGATGAAATTGGGATGCTGACTATTTAAATCACAGTCTTTATGGCTTTCTTTGGTTCCCTTTGATCAAATAAAGCAAATTTGAACATCTGGAAGAGTGAGGTTGATTACCAGAGGAAAGCATCGGCCTGTCAGATAATTATTCTCTTTAGACTGCTTTTCCCTGGTTACCTGAATACTTACCAGTATCGAGCATTTTTTCCTTTTCCCACTTTGTCTTGTAAAGGCTTTTGAGACCTGCGGGAAGTCTGAGATGATTCCTGGTAAGCTTCAAAACTGAAATAATTAAAGAAAGCTACTGACTGTCATTTCTTGAGTAAATTAAGAAGGAGCATCATATCACCTTGTTCTGTCCAAAATGTCTTCCAGAGTTTTATCTCAATTTTCTCACAGTATGCTCCTCGTAAGCCTTTTGCTCTCAGAGCTAGCTTCAGTTACTACTCTTAAAACTCCATGATTTCTTGGGGTGCCTGGGTGGCTCAGTCCGTTAAGCGTCCAACCTCGGCTCAGGTCATGATCTCACAGTTCGTGGGTTCAAGTCCTGCATCAGGCTCTGTGCTGACAGCTAGCTCAGAGCCTGGAGCCTGCTTCAGATTCTGTGTCTCCCCCTCTCTCTGACCCTCCCCTGTTCATGCTGTCTCTCTCTCAGGAAAAAAAAAAAAGCCTCTATGATTTCTTATTCATTCAGCAGACTACATAGAGTTTGTTAAAAATTGTTTTTTAAATTTTTTGTATTCTGGTTTTTTAAAAATATAATTAAGTGTACCTGTGTAATAAAAAGATGAATGGTTTGGGGGACAGTTTGAGAGAGAGCGTGAGAGCTGGGGGAGGGGCAGGAGGGGGGAGAGAGAGAGAGAGAGAGAGAGACAAAGGATCTTAAGCAGGTTCCACACTCAGCATGGAGCCCAATGTGGGGCTCAATCTCATGACTGTGAGATTCGTGACCTGAGCTGAAATCAAGTCGATGCTTACCCGACTGAGCCACCCAGGTGCCTAAATGGCTTTCTAAAAAACAGTTACAGTTCTATGGATGAAAAGACACAGCCTTTAAATGATCCTGTCCTCCTTTACATTAAATTTTATTCTGGAAGTGTTGTGTGATCACACAGAATTCAGATTGCAAAGCCAGGCAAAGGCTGGCTTGTAGTTACAAATTCTCAGGGGAGTTTTTTTTCCCCTGCCTTCATCCAGAGCTGTTTTATTCTGATTGCTTTCAGTACAGGAGGTTTATTTTCCTTGCTCCTAACACCGAGGGTACAAACTGTTTGGGTTTCTACTTTACATGAGAACACCAAGTCAGCGCCCCTCTGCATCCCCAACCCTACCCCTTAGGCACCCACTCTGAGCAGCTGTTGGTGCCAGAGCTCAAGGTCTTGAGTCTCGGAAGAATGTCTCCCAGGAACCATACTCTTCTGTTCCCGGCCCCTGGAGAATCCTTCTTTGCAGCCCAGCCCAGCAAAGCGCTTAAACAGACACTTTTATGTCTTTAATCCAGCTTTTTACTGGTCTCATTCCGCGGTGGTGTTTATCTAGTGTCTGCCCTGCTGACATGAAAGCCCTGAATTGCTTTCCAAAATGGTCTTTCTAAGGTCTGTTTACAAATAACATGACTCGTGGATATGTGAGGTCGCACATTCAGGAGTACTTTCTATGTCTGCCTTAAATCTCTCTTTTTATCTATTTTTTAAAAACAGTATCAGGTGACCTCTGTCATTATCCCAAGCCAGTGTTGTTGCACTCGGTTCTGGCTCAAGGATTCATTCTTCAAACTAAGCTATTTGCGCTCTTGTCCTATAATGAGAGAAACAGTAAGGATTCAGATGTAAGGCAAATCTCTTGTTTCCGGGGGAAAAAGGAGAAAGTTAAAAAGGACGGTCTACGCATGCGCACGTGGTGGTGTCACACACCCATCAGAATGCTCTACTTTCTGTAGAGCTGGCCTGTATTAGGCTCTGTTCAAAGGCCAGAGACTATCCCCCGGCCAGAGACTATCCCCCTTCTGTGTCTCTCACCCTCGGCATCATAGCCGGGCTTTGCATCCAGCAAACTCAGCAAAGGATGGACTAAAATGACCTTGGAAATGTTTCTGGTTCCCTGTTCTGTTTGTATGTTCTTGATTATTTGCATGTTACTCTTCATCAGCTTTGGCCATAGTTGGAGCCAGAATTTCCATCCCTTTAGGGAGTCACATGTTTCTCCTGTCACCTGCGAAGACGTTTGAGAGAAACCCTGATGGAAGGGGGAATGGAGACAACCATCTTGGCTGACTGTAACTTTTCCCTTTCCGCCAACAGAGTAATTTGCTGTCGCTAAGCTCTGTGAGACCCCAGGTTTGCCTTGTCTTTCCATTGCAGCCCCTGTTACAGGGACAGACGGCTCTCCATTTGCAAGGTCACTTACTAAGGGCAGGAAGTCCCACCCTTACCTCTGTGACTAGCTGAGGCCCATTGAAGTGTTCTTGCAACACTGGTTGTTTTATTCTCATTCCCAGAATGACCCATTGTAGTCATTCATGATTTAGGAGAAATGAATGAATCCACATGCATGAGAGAGAGAGAGACAGACAGAGGTTCAAAAGTCCCAGCGATGACATTGAAAAAACTTTTTTTAAGTTTATTTATTTATTTTGAGAGAGGAGGAGAGAGACAGAGAGAGAGCAGGTGCTGACATGAGTGCGAGAGAGAGCAGAGAGAGAGAGAGGGGGCGCGAGAGAGAACCGCAAGCATGGCCTGTCTGTCAGCACAGAGTCTGACACATGTCTCAGTCCCATGACCGCGGGATCATGACCTGAGCTGAAATCAAGAGTCAGAATCTCAACCGACTGGGTCACCCAGGAGCCTTGACATTGAACAATTTTAATCTCAGTACCATTGTAGGCTATCATATTGAGAACAAGCAAGCAGGTTTACTCTTGTCTTCATTAGGGCCATTAATAATAATAATAATAACAACAAAAATAAACGACAATGGTTTTGAATGTTTATGACCCAGATGTTAGGGTCAAATAATTTGCCTAAGTGGTGGAGCCAAGATATATATATATATATATAGATCTTCTTGACTCCCCAGATCTAGGGCCTTATTACACTAGATTGCCTTAGCCCAAGGACTGAGTATTTATTAGACTCTTAAAACCTTAGATAGGAAGGAAACATTCATTTCCTTACTTAGGTCAAATTCTACGACAAACTGTTCAGCAACGACCCCTTATCCTACTACCATCTATCTTTTATAGCTTTTGCCCATGGAGACACAGATGGATAATTAAAGTTGGGAGTTGAGGAGAAGAAAAAGACGTTAAAAATAAATATGTCAGAATGAACTTTTAAGAGAGACATTATCTATCCAAAATTCCATCAGAATGACACAGTACTGAAAAGACTTATTTCTGTTTATCCTTCATCACTCCAGAAATACTCACGGAGCACCAATCCTTCTTTCTTACCCTGTGTGTTGACAGTACCATGGGGAACAAAAGGAATGAAGCCCTTTCCTCACATGTCTTATTTTCTAGTTTGGAAGGTAGATAAATAATTACATGATGGGTACATTTTGATTGAAATCTTAACTTTTTGGGGTGCCTGGGTGGCTCAGTCGGTTGAGCGTCCGACTTCGGCTCAGGTCGTGATCTCACGGTTCGTGGGTTTGAGCCCCGTGTTGGGCTCTGTGCTGACAGCTCAAAGCCTGGAGCCTGTTTCAGAGTCTGTGTCTCCCTCTCTCTCTGTCTCTCTGCCTCCCTCCCCTATTCTCAAAAATAAATAAATATTTTTTAAAATTAAAAAACAATCTTAACTTCTTACCTTGGCCTATGAGGCACCCTGTGGTCTGGTATTTTGTGTCTCCTCCCTTATTTTCAACTATCCTCTCTGCTCTTACCAGCCCAGCCATGGTCATTCTACTTGGGGTCTGTCCCTTTGCTGCTTCCTGTGTTCTTGTTCTACATCATTGCTTGGTGGATTCTTCTCGGTATTTAGGTCTCCACTCCACTCAGTATCTGCCAAGGACTTTGGAGAAGGTTTCCTTTACCAAACTGTCCCAGCACCCTGTTTTAGATGTTCACTGCTATGCAAAATTAGTTTCCTTGTTTATATAGCTTCATAAGAACAGAGGCCCTGCTCATTTTATGTACGCATACATCTCCAACATCCAGAAAAAATGCCTGGCACATAGTAGGTGCAATGTGTCTTAATTATTGAAGGAATGAATGAATGATTACATGACAAAAAAAGTGCATAAACTATGAGAATCCTTAAAAGGGTTAACTATCCAGTTAAGGAGTCGGGTAAATACTGGACATGTTCTGTACATATGGTCCTTTTCTTCGAGTGGACTATGGACCCTTAAAAGTCAGGATGCTTACTTTAATTTCTCTCATTTGCCAGCATATAACATAACATTTCAAATTCTGCAGGTGCTCCTTAAACCAAAAGTACCCAGCATTCAGAATCTGGAATACAGGCCCCATAACTTTTGAGTCTCTCCATGGGTGAATGTATTATAGTTTATCCCAAATTTTTAGTTGCATATCTCTATTACCTCTCTTTGCACAGGACTTCTTGGGACTTTATTCTTCTGTGTAGCCCATAGCTTAGCAGAATGAATGAATGGATGGATTTTAAGACTACCTTTTCCCAGCTTCCATCCCCAGGAGGTCAGCCATCATCGTACCATGCACATAGTGTGTAGCACCTAGGAGGTGCTTAATATACAGTTACTGAAAGAATGAATTCTGCAACCTGGTCCAGCCTGGAGAATAAGTATGATGCATTCACAATGAAAAACTCATGGTGCCATTTTAGTGACAGGTGAGGAACTCTGGGTTCTAGTTTGGTTCTGCTGCAGAGCTGTTAAATGAGTCCCGGCGTCCTCACACCCCTCTGCTTCTCATTTTCTCCATCTGTGAAAATAAGTGCCTGAGCTGAGGGCTGACATGTCAAGACTTCTGGATTCCAATTTTGGTTCTACCATTACTGGTATCTGTAAGCCTTGGGCAAATGCAATTCCTCTGACTTCCAGTGTCCTCATCTCTAAAGGGAGAAAAAGATTAGCCCCGATCTTTTAAAGCGGTTGCCAGAAATAGGGTACAAAATTTAAGGGGATGCCAAAAAACTCAGCCATCAAGATAAATAATATTTTAATACTCTATTTCTAAAAAGTCAAATTCATGCAAAAAAATTTATGATCAACAAAATATCAGCCTTCTCAATGAAGACAGGATCAGCAACAGCACTTTGCCAAGACCCGTTGGAGGCTGAGGCCAAAAAATAAAAAGGTTAAATGAGAACATACTTGTAAGGTACTTGGCTCAAAGCTTTTCACATAGTTAAGTACACAAAAAAATGTACACCAGGATTATTAAATTATCTCCAAGGTTTATTCTAGTTATAAAATTGCTTAGCTACCAATCGTCCCTACAATTTGGAGTCTTTAAAAAAAATGGCATCTACTGACTTAATTTTATGCAAAAATTCTGTAGGGTTGGTGCAATGCCTACCATCCTTCTGTAAAAATGTAGAAATAGTACTAGAGAAAAAAATAAAATAAACTACATTTTAAACTTCTTCTATGTGTACTCAGGATACAATGAAACACACTGAGCTTTAAAAATAACTTCCGAACAAAGTTAAGGCTATATGCAGCCAGGATTACAGTGAAACCATGTACAAATAACCACTAATTGTTTGTGATCATGGAAGTACCCACCCATCGTAAGTGCTTACTTACAAAATTCATACTGAAGGCCCATTATGTTCCGTTGCATCGAGCTAAATGCTGGGCATACAAAGATGATTCTGTGCTTAGGGTGCTCTAATGGGGGAGATAAACAGGCCTACAAACACAGGGAGTCCTTATCACGTATCAAGGCTACCTCTTGGGGAAAAATGCAACTCATGATACAAAGACCTATAATGGGAAATTATTTCCATAAGAATTATTAGAAAAAATCGAGCTATGTACTCAGAACCTTATCATTCAACACTTTTTATCCATTAACACTGACCTAAAACACATTTTAAAAACACTTAAAAGACATTATGTAAATACTGAAAAAATAATAAAAGGCCATATGCAAGTATCTTTACCTTCAAGTGTTGCCCCTTAACTTGGTGGCGGAATGACAGGGACATGGTGAGATGCTGCACAAAATACTATGGCCAGAAAAGGTATCCTTCAATGAGAGCAGTGACAAGGGGGAGGAGGAGAGAGGGGACCAAGGATCGTCCAAATCACCTCTTTCGACTCTACATCTGTGTCAACTCCACCTCTGTGCTGGGGAAGTGAGATACAGATGGGGGTGAGAAAGAGCAGTTGCATGAAGGGCCAAGAATAACTCTTGCTTCTTTTCTATCCTTCTTAAAGGCAGTATGAAAGGAATGAAGGATCTGTTGCTGTTTATGCCCAATCTTAGAGTGGTGTGTTAGAACTTGTTAGATGCTTATAATGACATGGGGGTGAGGAAAAACATACGGGGCAGGGTGTCCCTGACAGACTTGGACATCTGACACTCACCTCTCTGCTGTTCCCACTAAATACACTTTATCTACCAGGAGAAATATCTTCCCAGTGAATCAAATCCTCCTTTGAATTACACTGCCACGAACATTAATATGACCAGAGATACACAGAGAGATGTCTGAGCCAAGTGTTCACCTCCACCCCAGGTGTCAAAGGCTTTAACTACTGTAATTTTTATGTCTTAAACTCTTACATGAGTGACCTCTCGTGTTTTGCTGTCCTCAATGGATTTGAAATCATGCCAGCAGAGATAATATGAACTAAATATGTGGTTGATTAGTTTTAAGCTACACCCCAGGGGCAGTCTCTGATTGGGAATATGTTCCAGAAATGGCCAGTTTGCATTTATTCGTAAGACCACACTCCAGATGAATTTAGCCACAAGTGCTTCAATGATATTTATCCTTGTCCAATACCAAAGGTCTTGTTAATTGCATATTAAATGTTAGCAGGGGGTTTCATTGGTAAAATGACTGGTGTTCAAGATATGTAGATCGACTAAAATTTTTTGGAGACACTTCTCGTCTTACATGAATAGGACATAAAACCCTAGGGAGCCTTTCATCTTCCAACTTTTGGAATGGTGGCTTGATTCTAACATGGGCCTACCTCTCCCCATTGAGTTGATGATCCTGGTTGCCTTAAGATTGCTAGGCAGCTAACTGACTCTACACTATAGAAAGCAGACAGGGCTGATGGAGAGAGGTGGGTAGGGATGGGCTAAACGGCTGATGGGCATGAAGGAAGGCACTTCATAGGATGAGCGCTGGGTGTTGCATGTAAGTGATGAATCACTAAATTCTGCTCCTGAAACCAATGCTACACGATGTGTTAACCAACTCAGATTTAAATGAAATCTTGGAAACAAAACAAAACAAAACAAAACCTAGTAGTTTACTTAACCAGACTGCTCCAAGTCAGGTCACACTGTCATGTTACATCCTTCCCAGCAAGAGGTAGATACATCCCAGTGGAGAGTTCATTTGGCTGCCAATGGTTATCATAAAATACATCCTTTGTTTCCTTTCTTCCTGGATTTTCTCAGTAGAAGAATCATTTAACTTGTAGAAAAACAAATACAAGAATGCATCGGGGGGTTGAGAGTTTGAGCATTCAGATATGAAGGCTTCCAGGCTTTCCTGGAAAAGACTTTATGGGAAGGTCTTGCTTTCACAGTGGTGTTCTGATCACCTGGTCCCCTTACCCAATGAGAGCTGCTACCCAATGAACAACTTTGTAATGCACAACAGCAAAGTATGTTACAAATAAATGCATGATGTGATTGTAAAAGGGAAACATGAAGGGTCAGTTCCCAAAGCAGATCCCTCTACCTGCAATGTCGCAAAGTGAGTGTTGTCAAAAGGATGTCGAAAATACATGGGTATTTAGAGGAGGAAGTCATGACCTTGAGCTGAGGACCATGAGGAGCATCTTCATGAAGTACATGTATTCAAGTGGACTTAAAGACTGGCTAGATTTTGGATCCACATCTACATTTATCCTCCCCTGGTTAAAAATAAATGTAGGAGGGGCACCTGGGAGGCTCAATCAATTAAGCATCCGACTTCAGCTCAGGTCATGATCTCATGGTTTGTGGGTTTGAGCCCTGCCTGGGGCTCTGTGCTGACAGCTCAGAGCCTGGAGCCTGTCTTTGGATTCTGCATCTCCCTCTCTCTCTGATCTTCCCTTACTCATGCTGTCTCTGTCTCTCTCTCAAAAATAAATAAAACATTACAAAAATTAAAAAAAATAAAAATAAAGGTAGGAGATATGGAGTTGTAACGTGATTTTTTTCAAAAGGACTGTTCAGTATAATCACATACAAAATAGAGTGACTGCTCACTCTCCATGAGAGGAAATAAAAAGTCTTTTGTGGAAATCAAGATGGTGGGACAAAACGTGAGTGGGATTATGGCGCACTTGTTAAAGCTGGCGAATAGAAGATGCGGCCAGGTAAAGGGCGTTAGATAATATGGGGGGAATAAAAAGCAATTAAAGAACACAAGGGGGGCTTTTAGTCATATGTTAGCATGGTGGGGTAGTTCTGAAAAAAAATGGGATTTGCTAATAAATAAGGAGGTGTGTGAATTGAAGACAGCCTTCGTAAGGAGCTGAGGCATCCCACATCTTTTTTATTGATCATCTCTAATAATACTAAAAGAAAGATCTGTACAGTTAAGAAAGGTTGCAAAAGCGGTATAGAAAGGAAGCTTTTGCACTTATGTGTTGTAGCATGTGAATTATAAAGCCTTTCGGGTAGAGAAGTTTGGGAGTCTATCAATCGGGTTAATCACAGTTACCAACAACTCTCAAATGGTGATGACTTTCAACAAATGTTTATTTCTCATCCGTACGTGTTTGTGATAGGTCAGCTGAGACTCTGTCCCACATCATCGTCTCTGCATGTGGGAGACCAGCCACTACCTGCACTATCACTGGTCACTGTGGCTCTCTGGAATGTTTGGGAATGGCAAAAAAAAAAAAAAAAAAAAAAAAAAAGGCAATGATATATGTTCCATGCAGTCAATACCGACTAAGTCACATGGCCTTTCTACCAGGAAGGGGACCAGGAGAGGCAACCCATTGTGGCCCTGGGAGGAGAAAGCTGGGAATATTCTAGGAGCCGAACAGATGACTGCCTTGGGCCAAAACTATTAAAATAAAAAATGTCTATACCTATTGACACAGCAGTTCCATTTTTGGAAATTCACCCTAAGAAAACACTCCCATAAACACCCAAACCTGCATGTTCAAGAATTTTCCTTCCGGCATTGAAAACCTACATTGTAAACCTAAATAACCAGCAACAATAAAATGATTAAACAAATAACAAGATACCCATGCCTTGGAATTCTGTAAAGTTATTTAAAAGAATAAGATTAAGAATAAGAGAGATATTCCAGGTAAATTAAGTGGTTTAGAAATTACAAGTTTATAGACAGGAAGATACCATATATGTTAAGAATTATACACTATATTAAAAATTATGACTGCATTTCTCAGAGAAGTGATAACACAAAGCTGTTAATAATTAGACTAACAGGGGTGCCTGGGTGGCTCAATCAGTTAAGTGTTCGACTTTGGCCCAGGTCATGATCTCACAATTTGTGGATTTGAGTCCCGTATGGGGCTGTGCACCGACAGTGCAGAGGCTGCTTGGGATTCTTTCTCTCTCCCTCTCTCTGCACTTCCTTTGCTCATATGCTCTCTCTCAAAAATCATCAAACTTAAAAAAATAAGAAGACTAACACAGCTAGTGTTTCTTGAGCATTTATTACGGTTATGCTCTGTGCTGAGTATTGAATGTTTGTGAGCCTGATTTCCATTTGAGGTAACAGGAATTATCACCCTCATTTTACAGATGAAGACCCTAAATCTTAGAAAAGTTAAGTGACTTGTTTAAGGCCACACAGACAAGCCTGTAGCTAAAGCCCTAATCTGTCTGAGAATAATAGCTACCTCTAATACAGCTACCTCTAAGGGTGGGAGATTTTGGGTGTGGGGGAGCAGACAAGGGAAGATTTTCACAGTCTCCTTTGTAGAGTTTAAGGAGTTCTATTTGTTTTTCTTCAGTAAGCCTACATTCCCTTTGCAAAAAATAAAATAAAATAAACGTTTTCTCTAAAAACTTAGAGTGATACAAAGGGAAAAAATAGGTATTGTGTAAACAGGATGGTGACAGTCATGTATAAATAGAAGTTGAGGATCCTTCGGTTAAAAAAAAAATCTACGAACATACCAAACCCACATCCAAGTGTTTGAGTTTCAAGGGGAGGTAGAAAGGAAGTCTCCCATTGAACTGACTGAATATCTAAAGCAAAGATAGGGGAGGAAACTGGTGAGGGACGTCGTGAGCCGCGGTCCCTCTCGGTGAGGAAGGGTGGCCTGGCAAATGACTGTCGAGTGTTTGTGACAGCCTCCCGGATGAATCTGTGAAGGCCATCTTGAAATTCTTCAAAAACTGAGCACAATGGATCACTGAAAACAAGCAGCAGGGTTCATACGCAATAACTCGTAGCAGGCAATTCGACAGCCCTTTATAAACAGAATTATTAGGTTGGTGAATAAAAGAGGCAATATTATCCTCTGCATTTGGAGCTCAGCAGGACTGCGTCAAGCATCCAATTCGTACAGTGTTTTCAAATGGACTCGTGCTGGGGCCATGGGTGTGGATTCAGAGACAGGTAGAAAATAGTCATTTCCACACTCAAGGATGCAAAGACATAGGTACAAAGATGTTCACAATAGTGCTGTGTGTCATAGGGAAAAATTATTTGGAAATGAGCTAAACGTCCCCCATTGAGGATTCATTAAAAAAAATTTTTTTTGGGGGGTGGGGGGCGCCTGGGTGGCTCAGTCGGTTAAGCGCCTGACTCTTGATTTCGGCTCAGGTTATAATCTCAGGGGTTCATGAGTTGGACCCCACATCCGGCTGACTCTGTTTTACAGTATGGAGCCTGCTCGGGATTCTCTCTTCTCTCTCTGCCCCTCTGCTTGTGCACCTACGCATGCATGCTGTCTCTCTCTCTCTTCCTCTCTCAAATAAATAAAAATAGTTTGAAATATCTGTGGAACGGACTGTTAGGTAGCTGTTTGCATCAGGGATGGGCGATCTGTGGTGCATGGGCCAAATCTATCAGATGAAGTTACGAATGATTTTTATTTAAATGGTTAAATAAAAATTAAAAGAGAATATTTCACGACACATGAAAATCACATGGGATTCCAACTCTTGTATCCATAAATAAAGTTTTTTTTGGCACACAGCCACGCCTATTCATCAATGTATTGTCTATCGCTGGCTGCTTTTGCGCTGCGTTGGCAGACTTGAGAAGTGATGGCAGAGACCACGTGGCCCGAAAAGCCTAAAATACTCACTACTGGGCCCTGTATAGCAAATATCTACCGACCCTTGCTCTGGAACAGATTGGATGAGGTTCTTAGGAGCTGCGGTTTCATCTCAATCCACTGTCCTTCCTGAACCATCTGTGATTTTCCTTTTGACCGTCGTGTTCTGTGCTTCCTTCGACCTGGTTCATTTCATATTTGCTTTGTTGTGTTTTCATTTGCTGAGCTGTCTCTGTCCTACAGCTGCTACAGATCATTTGTTATTCTGAAACCAAAAAAGTTAGTTTTTTTGGTATTAGTCCAGTAATACCTAACCATTAGTTTTTACCAAAACCAGATAGTATGGGAGCATATGACATAACCAGTGTCAGTCTCTGCTACTGGGCCAGAAACTCTCCCCTAGAAGAGACCCCCTTCTCGTTCCATCCCCCAGCTTGTAGAACAGAGCCTGGCACAAAGTCAACACTTGAACACCTTTTTTCTCCACATACGATGGTATATTAGTTCGGGCATACGCCATAGCCATTCCACAATTCTATGCACTATACAATGTTCACCACGAGGAGTGAGGAGCGTACTCACTACTCACTGCCTGTCAGACAGAATTATTACAATGTTATTGACTATATTCCCTGTGCTGTACTTTTTATCCTTGGGGTTTATTTATTTTCTAACTGGAAGTTTTAACATCTTAATCCCCTTTCACCCAGACTCTCACTTCCTTCCTCTTTGGCAAGTGCCAGTTTGTTCTCTGTGATTATGAATGTTTCTGTTTTTCTGTTTGTTCATTTGTTTTGTTTTTCAATAAAATCTTTTAATGAATTATAGTTATATGTGTGTGTGTGTAAAAATGGAATCTCATGCAACATACTGTCTGTAGTTTTCTTTTTCTTCTAATTTTTGTTTTAGAGAGGGAGAGCAGGAGAAAGAGGAAGAGAGGGGAGAGGGAGAGTCTTAAGCAGCTTCCATGCTCAGTACAGATGCCAATGCGGGGTTCGATCCCATGATCCTGGCATCATGACCTGAGCTGAAATCAAGAGTCAGGCGCTCAACAGACTGAGCCACCCAGGCGCCCCTGTAGTATGTTTTTTTTCTACATGATGATACAGGTGGCACATCAGTACCTTGAGATTATATTGACAGTGTGATGAGAAAGAGCATTTTCCTTTCTCCTGGCGACAGAAAACACACCCCTGTCTGTGGGATCCAAAGCCCTTGGAGTACCTTGCCTCTCAATGGCTCAGATGTAGCCTCAGGCAGGGGAAGTGGATCACAGCCCTAAAGCATTTAGTTAATCTGGTTTGGGGGCTCGTAGTGTATAGCTCGGACAAGGAAGAAGGGGCACAGGCGTAGAGCATTTCCCAGGCTCTCTTACTCAGGAGAGTATTACGCTTTTGTTATATGAGCACAAACTTTGTTGCTCTCCCGCTGCCCATGTTCTCTCGTTTGTTTCTATCTTCCGACTTGCAGCTCTGCTCTCCTTTCCTATCCTTTGCGTTCCCCATCAGATACGGTGCATATAGGGGACTTAGTAACACTGGGTGGCACCATGCATTGTGTCTTTTTAGCCTTTCGTTTATGGATTATGCTGGGCAAGTTTGACAACCTCTATTTTACAGGCAAGGAAACTGGGACACAGAGGGGTTCAACACCTTGCCCACGGGTACGTCTGGCGCCCGCAGCAGTGATCCAACCACTTTGCTGGTCTGCTTATTCAGCACACACATTTTACACTTACCCTTCTTGGCTAGATTGTCAGGGTTTTGCTCGACTCTGTACCCTCAGCGCTCGGCACAGAGCCTGCACCCAGGAGCGGACACCTGGCAGCTGGTTGAAAAGATGACCTAGAAACAAACTTTATGAAGCTTCTCCAGTGGGCCATGTGCAGCTATTTTATAACCTCTTTCAAACAAGGCTGGGGGTGGGATGGGGTGTACTTGGTTGGAACTTTTAGGGCGGGTAACTTGGCAACATGTAATGAAATGTTCTCACTGTTTGGCAACGGTGATTTTACTTCTATGAATTTGTCTTAAGGAAATAATCACAGATGTGTGTGTAAAAATGTACAGAGGATGATGTTCATTGCAGTGTTATTTATAATAATGAAAAATTGGCAACAGTCAGGGCACCTGAGTGGCGCAGTCGGTTTAAGTGTCAGCCTCTCAATCTCAGCTCAGGTCATGATCTCACAGTTTGGAAGTTTGAGCCCTGCCTCGGGCTCTGGGCTGATGGGATGGAGCCTGCTTGGGATTCTGTCTATACTTCTCTCTGCCTCTTCCTTGCTTCTGCTCTCTTGCTCTCAAAATAAAGAAATAATCTTTAAAAATTGGCAGCTGTCTAAATGCTTAACAATAAAGAATTAAATATTATGATACACCCTTATGAGGGAACATTATTCATTCAGGAAAAAAAAAATCAAACTTAATGGGCAAGTGGGGAAGAGTCTGTTACTCTGGATGTACATATAGAAAGTTTCAGGGGCACCTGGGTGGCTCAGTTGGTTAAGCGTCCAACTTCAGCCCAGGTGCGGTTCGTGGGTTCGAGCCCCGCATCGGGCTCTGTGCTGACAGCTAGCTCAGGGCCTGGGGACTGTTTCGGATTCTGTATCTCCCTCTCTCTCTGATCCTCCCCTGCTCATGCTGTCTCTCTCTCTCTCAAAATAAATAAAACATTTTAAAAAATAAAAAAAAAGAAAGTTTCAACTGTGTTCATGTTTGTGATAATTTATTTCTTAAGCTGGGTAGTAAACAAAGGGTCCTCATGATATTATTTCTTACACCACTTTTTATGTTTGACATGTTGAGTAATTAACTGAAAAAAAATTTTAAAAATCAGGTTTAGAATTATAATGATGTGGAAGAATGATCATAAAATACTGTGTTTAAATAAGCGGGTTGTAATAAATAATATGAATAAAATCCCACCCTTCTAAATCAATGAATATATTTAGGTATTAAAGGAACACAAAAAACTTTTAACTGTGCCTATATATGGGCAGTATGATTACAGGCGATTCCTATATCTACAATCCACAGTATTATTTTTGTTAAAAAAAAAAAGTAATATTTTTTAATTTGCCAGTTCTAATCCATGGCTGTTTTCTATTTGAGATCTAACGTCCTGAGCAAGTGGCTCTAACACAAGTTCCAATTTGTCTTTTTCTTTGTATTCACAGTCCATTTTCCTGGATTTTACTATTTTTTCCTTCAAACGTCCCCCATCTTTTGTCTCTAGGCTTTCCCTGCAAAGGCTTTAGACTTGAATTTCTGGCACATATTGAAAGCAATGGATATTTGGGTTACCTACACCCCGGTGCAGTGGTGTTGGAAATTCTTGTGTGTTTTCTTTTAAGCAATCTGAGTTTTATTGTTAAGCTCTTTGAGAACAGAGATTGCAGGGTTAGACCATAAATTAACTGTGAGGAGTCAAGGATGATGATAAGCTGCAAATTGATTTTATAACTTCACACGAGTGAGGCATGTTGGGATACTCAGTACTTCCATCCAATCACATCAGAAAGGCTGTTAAATATTAATGGACCACAGTCTCCCACGGAGGTGTGAAGGCATTAAGAAGCAGAGTGTGCACAATGGGATGAATTCGAGGAGGCAACCCTGACCTGCCTTCTCTGAGTCTTCTCTCTGTGATTCATTCTGATGAAGAACTTGCTCCAAGAGCTGGATGGCAGTGCTAGGGCCAATGACCTTGGCCTGGTAGGAAGGTGTTCTTGCTTCTCAAGGAAATTACAGCTAGAAGAAAATCATCGAGGTAATAGGGGAGGCCACACAAAGTGAAATGGTTTCCTATAGAAAGGGAAACAGTGAAGTCAAGTTCATTTGGAATGTTTTAGCATATGTTCTGAATTTGAAAACATTGTGCAGAAGGAAGGCAAGGAAACAAGATTTTTGCCGCATAGCTTAGGAAATGTGTGGGAAAATGTTTGTAGCAGGAGGATTCAATTATAAGTGCTTCCTGTCCTTCCCTTATGCCTGATCACTTTCCATCCTAGACCAGAAAGAGTAGCTTATGAAGTTTCAGATGAGTGGATTAACAAACGCATGGAATACTTTGTGTGGGTCCATCTATTGCTTCCCACAGGTATGACTCAAGATCTTTGTGGTTGCAAGTGACAGAAACCCAATCCAAAAATAACTTACGCTAAACCAAAAAAGGATTTTATTGGCTGCTGTAATTGAAAAGCCCAGTGAGTGGTGTCATGGCTGGATTCAGAGGCTTGCATAGGGATATCAGGAATCTGTCTTCCTTGCTTTCTGCTTTCCTCTGAGTTGGTTCAATTCTTAAGCTGGCTCTCCCTTAATGATGGCAAAAACGACCTGGATGTAACTACCTTAAAAGCTTGGGGGAAAGCGCCTCTTTCCCGGAGGTTCCAGCAAAAGTCTAGGTTTGAGTCTTGCGGTCTGGCCTGTGTCGTGTGTCCATCTGGGATCCATCACTGTGGCCAGAGAGACTGAAAGTCCTAACTTTGGTTTCTCAGAGGCATGCTGGGGTGTCATCCTCAGAGAAAGGGAATGATAATGGCGCTGTCCAATGGAAAGCCTCATATGTCTTCTCTCCCACCAGAAGTCCATTCTTCCAAAGATCGAGATAACTCCAACATCTAGAACTGGTTTGTTGACAACCTATGGAACAGCAAAGTACATGAGATTGCCTTAGCTGGGAAGTCACAGCCCTTATTCTGTTCTGCCATAGTTTGCTCTGCAGCGACTAACTCCTTAGGCAGAAATCTGTGACCAAAGGCTTATTCCAATAGAAACTTTGTGTAAGGGGACAATTAGCATCTATTGTTATCATTGCAATGTCATCATTTCATCAGGAATTGTTAATAATGGTGCTCTTTTGGTTTTCCATGCTTTCCTATGCATCTTCCTATGCAGTCAGTTCCCTGTGGTCACAGCCCACACCAGCACATTACCAGGCAGCTAATTAGTGGCTTGTCAGACATCTACTTGGCTCTATCAACTCTTCTTGTACTTTGGACTAACAGAGGCCCCCGAGGTGCACAAATATAAGGAAAGGCTAGTAATTCAGAGTTTGCTAGCCTGGGAACAGTATTTTGGAGCTCTAACTTAATAATGAAAGGAGGAAAAAATATCCTTATTGTATGCAGAGACTACAAGCAACAGAGGGAGGACAAAATATTCACAATAAAATATTGTGAAAATAGGGTTTCCTTATGCTTCTGAAAAGATCTGACAAGTTTACTCATGTGGGAGTGATGGTGAGGGAGAGCTACAGCTGTTAACATACGCTTTCAGAAGTGGAGAATTTCTGAAAATTAAGGGCAGTGTCTCAAAGGCTGACCTTTGGATATTTCGCATCAAATTGCCTAAGGTATTAAGGAATATCTCTTTGGGGCACCTGTATGACCCATTTGGTTAAGTGTCCGACCTCTGCTCAGGTCACGATCTGGCGGTCTGTGGGTTTGAGCCTCACATTAGGCTCTGTGCTGACAGCTCAGAGCCTGGGTCCTGCTTTGGACTTTGTGTCTCCTTCTCTCTCTGCCTGTCCCCCTCTCGCACTCTGTCTCTCTCTCTCTCTCAAAAATGAATAAATGTTTAAAATAATTTAAGGAATATCTCTTTGGTTGCAAGGATCAGAAACTAGCCAGGTAACTTGAACAAAAAGGTGTTTGTTGAGAATATATTTAGGTAAATGGGATGGGAGTTCATAGAATTGAGGAACAAGGGGGGCGCCTGGGTGGCTTAGTCGGTTGAGCGTCCGACTTTCGCTTGGGTCATGATCTCGTGGTTCGTGTGTTCGAGCCCCGCGTCGGGCTCTGTGCTGACTGCCAGCTCGGAGCCTGGAGCCTGTTTCAGAGTCTGTGACTCCCTCTCTCTCTGACCCTCCCCTGCTCACGCTGTCTCTCTCTCTCTCTGCTAGAAATAAATAAAGCATTTAAAAAAAAAAAAAAAGAATTGAGGGACAAGGTAGGTACCCGGGAAACTCAGTAGCCAGGAAACAATAAGTACACAATTACCTCGTGCCCGGGACAGAACCTTCTTGCTGAGCTGCTTCATCTCCGATTGATCCTCCCCTCAAAGCTCAGTCTTGGGAGAGGACGTATGATTAGTGAGGCTTAGTTCACATGCCAATGCCTTGGCTAAACCAATTGATGGGAAGGGCGTTTGGCTTCTGTGGAGGTGAGTGCCTGGAATTGCCCACCCACCAGGATCAAGCCCAACAAGGGAGGGGCCATTTCCCCAAGGAATACTGGGTTGACTTTAGGTCAGGGAATGGATGGCAGGCGGCAGCAAAGTAACAACGGTCTCTCCACCTGGGATGCTTGTTGGAAACAGAGAAGCTGGGTTCAAAACCAATCTTACTGAATCAGAACGTCAGAATGTGAAGCCTGCCGTTTCTGTTTTTAACAAGTTCCCAAGGTACACCGAAGTGGGATAACCACTGGACACTGTGGGCAGGGGTACGTGCGTGTACACACATCTGAAAAACCTGTAGCAATTGCTGTAACATCAACTCGAAGGGCTGGGCAGAAAAGACGGGTACAGTTCGTAACCAAAATTCTAAATACAGACTCCCCCTTCCCTCCAGAATCTGTTAGGGAGCATGAAGGACTTACTCTTGGCGAACATTTACGGATTGCAGAAATTCCTTGAATATTTGGCATGCAATGCCTGCAATCAATCCATGATATTACAGAATAGACTCATTGAGGGTTAGGCTTGGAAGGGGCTTTCCTATTCATTTACTATGACACAACATAGTCATTGAAAAGGTGGTAGTGTTGAGCGCATGAGAGTTTGGGTTTTGAAATCAGACAGAACCGGGTTCAAATTCTATTCTTCCGGTTACCAGTTTGATCATGGGCCAAACTACTTAACATCTCTGTATTTCATTTTCCTTACGTGTAAAATGAAACTAGGAACACAAACCTCACATGGCTGTTCTGAGAATTAAAATGTGAAAATGGATGTAAATTCTTAGTACAGTTCCTGACACAAGGTCTCTGCTAAGTTAGCAGCGGCTGTCATGATTATGTAACTAATATTAGGTGCTTGTGGATTTCCTACAGGGATGACCAACAGAAGATGTCCACTCTCAAAGAGACAAGGAAAAGAATGAGAAGGTCCATGTGGTCTTGAAGGAGCCACATATGGTCTTATAGGGAGAGCAAAGCCTTCTCATTGGCTTCCCTCCTTTTTCTCCCCCCCCCCCTTTATTGGACTCTTTGGGGTCTTGGCATTGGACTTCTGAGTGCAGGTCCCCTCCAGCCTGGCAGTAATGGGAACACCTCTAAGGCACCAAAGGGAGCACCTCTAAGAAAGTCAGACCTTTCTGTGTTTTCCATTGACATCTCCTCTAATATGATCTATTCTTTTGCTCTGTTCGAGCAAAGACTATCTGCTGCCAGAACTGGCTAGGAGGGGAACCACAGCAGGTGCAAGGGTAGGAAAGTCACCTCAGACCTCAGGCAATAGAAAGGCATTCCTCCACCAGTGCAGCATTGATGAATGTACTAGTTACTGGTGATGCAGATCGTTACTAGCTAATAAAAATAATAGAGAAAAGAAAATTGGTACTAAATGCTGAAGAGAATGTGGAGTCACTAGAACTCACATACACTCCTGGTGGAATGTAAAATGGCACCACTCTGGAAAGTAGTTTGGCAGTTTCTTAAAAAGATACACATATACTTACCATAGGCTCTAGCCAGTCTTCTCCTAGGTATCTAGTCTGGAGAAATGAAAGCACTTGTCCACACAAACACATGCACAAGAATGTTTATTAAGGATTTATTTATAATAGCTCAAAACTGGCATAGCTGCAATAAATGGCTACCATTTATGTTATATCCATGCAACAGAAAACGATTCCCCAGTAAAAAGGAGTGAACTATGGATGTACACACCATACAGATACATCTCAGAATAGTTATGTGAGTGAAAGAATTCAGTTTCAAAGTGTACTTTCATACACTTTATATGGTTCCATTTATATGAAACTGTCAAAAGTGCAGACTTCTCGAAAGCAGACCAGCAGTTGCCTTGGAATGGAAGTGTAGAAAGGCATAAAGAAGCCGAAGGAAACTTTTGACAGTGACGGAAATCTTTGTCTTCATTGCAGTATTGGTTTCGTAGGTGAATACATATGTCAAAGTGAATCAAGTTGTACATTTTATTTTATTTTTTAAATGTGTATTTATTTCAAGAGAGAGGAGTGAGAGGGAAAGAGAGAGAAGGAGGGACGGAGAGAGTGAGAGAGGGAAAGAGAGAGAAAGAAAGAGAGAGAGAGGGAGGGACGGAGGGAGAAAGGGAGGGAGGGGGAGAGAGAGAGAGAGAGAATCCCAAGCAGGTGGCACACTGTGAGTGCGGAACCCAACATGGGGCTCGATCCCATGAACTGTGACACCATGACCTGACCCGAGGTCAAGAGTTGGAGGCTTTCTGCTTCAGATTCTGTATCTCCCTCTCTCTCTGACCCTGCCCTCCTCACGCTGTTTCTCAGAAATAAACAAAACATTAAAAAAAAGGAGTTGGAGGCTTAATCAACTGAGCTACCCATGCACCCTTCAAATCATACATTTTAAACATATGTGACTGAGTGTGCTTCAATGATACCCAGTAAAGTTGCTGCCGTTGTTTTAATAAAAAGGAACTTCGGATTAAGAATTAAAAGGTAAGGGTTTCAGGCCTTGTGCCCTTAGACAAATTTTTTTAATTCTATGTGTCTTCATCCTTTTGTTTTTAAATTGAAAGTGATAGATCAGTTTATGTCTAAAGTCTTACTCAGTTGAAAAATTCTGATTGTTTAATGGCCTTTTTGGCCAATAGGTAAATCCATCAAGATACCAGTTTCTTCAATTGATCTTGTAACGCTGCGGCAATTTTTAAACCGACTTACTGAGTTCTCGGATCTCAAACACAACAGACCAATAGAATGAACTTTTTCAGGCTTTGAAAAGAGATCAATATAAGCCTGAGGTCTTCATGTTAAGTCTGTTATCAGTACCTGCAGATTCATAAGCAATTCGCAGACGAGGGATGTGTGTTAAGAATGATACTTAAGGGTGGGAATTACAAGAGAAATATGATCACATTTTCTTAACACCAGCTTAATAGACCATAGAGTAACTGTACCAGCTCATACACTTTCTCTCTACAACACCTTCCTGGTCCTCTTCTGTGCGACTAGCATTGCTCTTCTGGAATCCAGATGTACTTCGCCTGCATTTTATTTTACTAGTGTGATCTCGGGGAAATTATATAATTTCCCCATGCTTCTCATCTCTAAAATGCGTATAATATCAGAACTGCTAGTACTACTGCAAGGATTAGAGGAGACATTGCGTGCAAAATCTTTTAGAACAGTTCCTGCCACATTGTAAGTCCTCAATAAACGTTAAAGGCAATTGTTCGAATCAACGTCCCTGGGCACTGTACTGATTTAAGTGCATGTATCATCTCCTTAAGGGACCAAGCTGTCACTGCTTCGGGTTCATCTTTGTATCCTTTAAGACTGAGCACACAGTAGGTATTCAACGAATGTTGTTTGGATGAAGGCACAGATGATGAGTAATAGAAAATTGAGGGACCCAGGATGTTAATTTCTTCATTGGACACACAGCCTCTGTAGGAATCTTGCTGACTGCAAAGGAAATGTCACCAACTGTCAGAGACACAGCAACACATTGCTCAAGCATATGTGCAAGGGAAGCCAGAAACTTGTTATTGTATGTGTGAGAAATCCACAACCAACACAGGCACAGAAATGCTCTTCCACTCACTGGACTCCAACAATGTATCCATGTACGTTTCATTCTCCCCTGAGTTACAGGGGATGAGTCACTACCCTTGCTCTGCTTTGGAGGGAGGTCAGATGGGCAGAATTATAACTCCATTTTGTTGGTTTCCCACCTGCTGTGCTTTCTCACTGATTATCTGAGGGCCTTTTTCTTCCCCCAGGTTTGAGTCATTCACTTTAAAAGCTGCAACAGAAACTTCAGCACTCTGAGAGAGGCTTCTAGCTCAGAGATTTTAAATCTGTTTTCCGGGTGAGTTTTCCTGCTCCGCAGAACGAGGTAAGTCCCTGGATAGGGAAGAGGGGAGAGCCGCTGGGGGCACCATTCAAACTGGAAGCTGATCAGTTCTGAAGTCATTTTGTTGTCTGGGGGAAACCCCTTCGTACCAGTAGCCTGTCTGCTACTGTGTCCATTTTGAAGTGAAGTCTTCAGGTGACCTGGAGACTCTGGCTGGTTCTACTCAGGAACCTTCTCCAAGCCATTGTTTATAGGCAATCTCTGTGTTTCTGCTCTAGGTGGCTCTTCCCACACTTCAAATGAAGGGTGTGAGGCATGGACTCATTATAGGCTGTTAGTAGCACATTAGTAAAGCCTAGATCAAGGTGGGACAGCACAAAATCTGCTAAAATTTACCCTATGAGCCATGGCCCCTGTGGACATCTCTTCTTTCTCAGTAGCGAGGAAAGCTCTAGAATCAGAGGGTATGCATGGATTCGAATCCAACTGGACCATTTTCTACCTGTGTGACTTTGGATACATTTCACAACCCATGCTGTCAGCCTTTCAGCGACGATATTCCTGAGTTGTAAGCAACAGAGACTGACTTTAACTTAAATGAAAATAGTTAATTAGAAGGTTATCAGGGCTCATGGATTTGAAGGCAGCATATATGGGGTGTTAGGAAGAAGGCAGCCCTGAGTGGTCTCCTGGTCGTAGATATCTGTCTCACTTCAGTCCCATTCTCTCTCTGCCCTGTATTCAGATTCTAGGAAGGAAGCCCTTGCTTAGCCTAGAAGTCTGGGTTGCATCCACCTTGACACTTGAGCCTTGGTGTAAAAGTCCTAGCTGGAGTTGTATTCCCTGCGAAGAATGCTTTCTCAAGGAAAACAGTGAGTGTTACGAACTTTGGATTTGGGGGTAATCTTCAAGCAAAAAAATGCTCATTGTATGAATTTACATGACTTTTATGAGCATTAAAATGAGATCATGCTTGTTAAGCTCTTTGCCCAGGGCTTGGAACAAGACTAGACACTCAATAAATATTAGCTCTTACCATCCACGGGAGTGTGAGCTCCGCGAGGCCAGATGCTGTGTCTGGGTTCATCCACCCCTACTGGGCAAGATCAGTAAGTCAGTAAATAGTCGTTGCATGAATGAATGAGTGAGTGAATATCAGTATGTAATCAATGTGTCTTATCATATATTTATAAAGTACATAGTATAGTTTGGGATAAAACCAGATTTAAAAAACGTGAAAAGGGAAGTTTACCATTGCTTTTGGTTTGTTTTGATAATTAGGAAATAGTTACAAAGGTCCATATCCGTGACCCCGAAGTCAATTCCATAATGATAATCCTTGGATATTTTACCACCAGTGCTTCTAATGGTGCTGATTTGGAGGCTTCCTAGTATGGGTCACTTCCTAGAATGGTGTGGAGTCTGTTAGCTCATCTTAACACCTTATCTTTTGTTTGAGAGTCATTATTATTGCTGTTTTTAACTAGACGAGGGTCAGGCCATGGTTGATGTGCTGATTCTGTATCAGGGACCTAATCCTTGTGATCTTTGGATACTCGAGTTATGATCCTTAGGTACTCGAGTTGTGATCTTCAATAATATTTAATTGTTGGGCTTATACTCTTAAGGGAGATTTTTTTGTGTCAATCATTCACACATTCTTTGATTCATTCTACCAATATTTATTGAGGGTCCACTTTGTGCCAGCGACAGTGCTGGCAGCCAGATGGTCCCGTGATGAACAAAAGTAAACACACTCACAGTCCGCCTGGCTGGCTTAGTCAGCGGAGCATGTGATTCTTGTCTCAGGGCGGTGGGTTCAAGCCCCGTGTTGGGTGTTAGTGTTTATTTAAAAAATAATAAAATAAAATGATTTAAGAAAAAGTAAACGCACTCAGGTCCATGTGGAACTACGCACTTGATGTTTGACATGAATCAAACACTCCCAAGTATAAATAAAACCATCTGTGATGAGTTGTTATTAAGGAGAGGTATGTGTTGTTTATAAAAAGGGGTGCTGGTCTTGTCCGGATATCGGGAAAGTCTTCTCCCACTAAGTGATTCTTGAGCTGAGAGCTGATGGATGGGTTGGCATTTACTTGGCAAAAAAGGGAAGGGAGTGCCAGGGAGCATGAGCTGAATGTGCGCATGCTCTGAACTCAGAAGGCTCCTGCTGGTGGCAGACAGAGGGAAGGTCAGGGTAGCGGGGGCAGCGAAGTGGGGAGAGCAGTCTGGGTTGTGTCTGGAGAGTTGGTCCAGGGCCAGATGGCAAAAAATCCTGCAGGTCACGTTAAGGACTTTGGTCGGCAATGGCTTTCAATCATGGATGCGACCCAGTGCCGCGTGCGCTTAAACGGACAGCCGAAGCCGTGGTTTAGAAAGAGGGATGGAGGGGCTGGAGTGGGAGCAGGGCTGCAGTGTGTTAATTGTGACTCAGAAGTCTGCAGAGACGTGTCTTGGGTTGGTGTGTGTAGCAGATGACAAGTGTGGTGAGAGCTGTCCCAGCAGGCATGTCGCCTCCCGTCTATCACCAGCATTTGAGAGCTGACAGCTCCAACACTGCCACACGCTGGCCTTTGCAGAGGCCTCAGTAGCAAGTGGGTTTCTCTTTCTTTCCGGTAGATCGCAGGGACTTCCATAACGTGAAAGAAAAAGATATGAAAAAAAGAGAGCACTTCGATTCTCTCGGCCCCAGCTAGGTTTAAACCTTCCCACGGTCATTTAAAAAAGTATTTGCGACTGTTCTACTGATCTTGCATTCAGTTTGTGTTCATTCATTCACATCCAACAGTTTCATTCTTACCACGCCCATCGTGCTGGGGAACCAGAGAGGAATGAGAAAGCCCCTTCCCTCCTCCAGAGAGAGCACATTCTATTGGGGGGGGGCGGATCAAAATGGGAACAATTTGCTGATACACTGGGATGGGTTGTATGACAGCGGTGTGCGCACAGTGATGTGTGAGCCTTGGAAAGGGAGGTGACAGGGAAGGCTTTGCTGAGGGGGCCATTTTGGGCTTCATTATAGCAGCTCAGAGTTATAATTGAAGATAAGGGAAATGTGTATTAGAGGAAGAAAAACTATTTTAGTTTAATATTAAGTATGGAAGGTGTATTTGGTTAGTGAGTATATAAATACATCATATATGTTTTATTTATTCATTTTTAAATGTTTATTTATTTCTGGGGAGCGGAGCCTGGGTGGCTCTGTTGATTAAGCGTCCGACTTCGGCTCAGGTCATGATCTCATGGTTCGTGGGTTTGAGCCCCGCATCGGGCTCTGTGCTGACAGGTAGCTCAGAGCCTGGAGCCTGCTTCGGGCAGGGGAGGGTCAGAGAGAGAGAGGGAGACACAGAATCCAAAGCAGGCTCCAGGCTCTGAGCTGTCAGCACAGAGTCCGACGCTCTGCTCAGACCCATGCACTGTGAGATCATGACCTGAGCCAAAGTTGGATGCTTAACCGACTGAGCCATCCAGGTGCCCCACATCATGTACGTTTTAAATGTATGTTGGGGAAAATTCTGTATGTCACGTTGGTTGAAATGGAATGTCCTAACCCTGTGCTTGTCCAGTGTGGTAGTCGCCAATCATTTATGGCTACTTATATTTACATTACTTAAAATGAAATAAAATTTTTAAAAAATCAGTTCCTCAGGAACACCAGTCACACTGAACAATCTCCATAGTCCCATGTGTCTTCATGAGTACCATATCGACAACACAGACATAGAATATTCCGTCATTGTGGAAAGTTCTATTGGAAAGTGCTGTCCTACTTGGCTTTAGGAGACCATGAATAGATCCGAGTAGGTCTAGGAAGACCTCAGTAAGGGTTGGTAAGAGAGGAGGTCGCGGGTCGTTCAGGTTCTTGTGACCATAAGAATGAGGTAAGCCCGTTGGAGATAGACCACAGGAAGCAGTGGGTTTTCCTGAGGCACTGTGGTGGCCCTGACTCCAGGGGTTTTCCTCTCCTGTTAATGACGCTGTAAGGAGAAAAGTCACATGCAACTGAGAGACTCAGGAAGAGTGTGAGGTCTAGCTAACTCATCCCCGATAGTTGCAGGGATGTCTGGGGAAAGCTTGCGGAGGGTTGTGTGCCTGAGGAGCAAGGATGATCTGTCAGGCAGCAGTGGGACTGTAGTCAACACAATGGTCGAACGAGACCTCTGGGCTTGAGACCTTACCAGCGCTTTGAGATCTGGTGTGACTCTGCTGACGTGCTCGCTGCTGGCAAAAATCAAGGAGGCGGTTGTAAACCCAGGCTGCTCTGCCTGTGGCCCTGGCAGGCTCTGGGCACGGGGAGCAGGCCTGGTCAGGACAGTGCCACTCTTTCTCTGGGGATTGGCTCGGGGAACGAAGTTTGGTCAGCGTGTTTCTCAGGACTCCTCGCCTTTTGTCCAACAAAGAGGGGTGCAGTTTACCCAGAGGTGTTCATTTGCATGGAAGAGAAAAAGGTGGTTTGGCTGTGCATTGAAGAAACAGGGACAATTCGTTTAAAGGCACGAAGGGGGAAAATGCAAGGGAAATAATCCTGTGACCGAATCCAAGAGCATATAAGGAAGGTACGGTAAGTGAGGCGGGTAAATGGGGCTGGACGGCCCCAGGGCTGCTGGCATGTGGTGACAATGGGAGGCGCAGTAGAAAGTTTATGATCTTTGGAGCCAGAGTCCTCCCACCTACTGGCTCTGTGAACTGGGGTGAGTTGTTACTTTTGGTGCTGTAGTTTTCCTCGTAATTACCCCCCACACCCCTGTAAGTAGACGTTTCCTACTACAATGAGTAGCAACATTTTCAATACAGTAAAACCTTGGATGGCGAGTAACTTGTTCTGCGAGAGAGAGTTCCACAAGACGAGCAAACGTTTCAGATACATTTTAACTTGATGAATGAACCGTGTCTTGCAACAGGAGAGGTATGTGACGCTGAACATCCCAGGATCCCAACTGAGCCCATGGTTCTTGAAACTCGCTTTGATGTACTACAATTTCGATGTGCCGAAATTTACAGCCTCTTTATTTCTATAACTTAACTAAACATCTCAAGTGGCCTTTCCTTCAACCTTGCTTATGGGTTTGCATAGATCTTCAGTTCTATTGCTCTCACAGAGTTGCCTTTCTTTCTGTCTCTCCTGAGTCAGTGCCGGTGTGTATAAATCACATGTACTACCATTGATGGGGGCCCGGACTGCTTGCTGGTCCACACCTCCAGGTATTTGCTGGCCTCATGAAGATGTCCTTGGTCCCTCTTGGTATCTGCCACTGAAATTCAGAGATGGCAAAACTTTTATTATCTTGGTTAGTTTTCTTTGGTGTGTTTTCCTTCCTTTCCATGCTGATGCTGCAGATGCCCTGAATCTCAGCCACATCCTGCATCTGAACCCACATGTGGGTTGTCTGTGCTCAGCCTCTACGACAACATCACCTCTCAGTGCACTGTTGACTCAGTCTTTTTGTATTCCTCACGAGGTGCATGTGGAAACATCTGGAATACTCCCATGCCACTTCTGCCCCAAACAGGCCATGCTTCCTTTTCCTCCATTGTTACACATTTGTTAGAGGGAACCCTGGGCTCCTTCCATAATTATAAGTAGAAAGTGGGGCAAATCTCTGAGGCTTTCAGCTCCCATCTCACGCTATCTGGTGTTTTTCCTGCCTTTCACTTGGCCCACCCAAGCTCTTGACCCTGAAGGGAAGTCAGTCTCCTTGTGCCTGACCTCTGGTCTCCTTTCCTTTTCCTGCACAGGCTGTTCTAGACTCCCTTACCCAGGCCAATATCCCCTGCTTCCTGTGTGGGCAGCTGGGAAATTTCCTTATGTCCTATCTTGATTTTCAGGTTCCTCTGGCTTGTGGTGAGAAAAAAAAAAGTACATTCAGATCTTTTTAAAAAAATTTTTAATTTTTTAAATTTATTTTTGAGAGAGAGAGAGAGAGGGGCAGTGTGAGCAGTGGAGGGTCAGAGAGAGAGGGAGACACAGAATCTGAAGCAGGCTCCAGGCTCTGAGCTAGCTGTCATTACAGAGCCTGACGCGGGGCTCAAACCCGTGAACCATGAGATCACGACCTGAGCCAAAGTCGGACGCTCAACTGACTGAGCCACCTAGGCGCCCCAAGTACATTCAGATCTTAAAGCTTTACTTTTGATGTATCCAAGGGAAATTTTAGAATTGCTTTTTCTTTTTCAACTTAGTCTGGCTTCCAAAATCATTGTTTCACAGTGTGTCATTATCCTAAAGAGATGGTGATTAATAGAAATGCCAACAGCTGAAGTTGGGGGATGTAAGAATCTTAAATGGCAAAGAATACGGAGGCAGACTGTTAGTTAGAGCAGAATTTGTCACTGCAGGGGCTTCGTGGGATGGCCTCTCTGGGCCCTGAAGTTCTCCATAAGGACCTACAGCAATGAATGTTATTACCTGTGCTGAGTGAGGGCTCTGCCGGGTATGAGGTTCCTTTCCCATTCTTCTTTTGTTTTATTCTTGAAACTCCTCTAACCTCTTTTCCTGCCTGCCTTTTTTTTTTTTTTAACATCGTGCTTTATTGCTTTCAGGTGTACAGTATAATGATTCAACACTCCTGTACATCACCAGTGCCCATCTCCTATTTCACCTGCTCCTCACTCCCCTCCCCTCTGGTAACCATAAGTATTGTCTTTGTAATTATGAGTCTGTTCTTGATCTCTCTCTCTCTCTCTCCTCTCTCTCCCTTTTCCCTTTACTCGTTTGTTTTGTCTTGCTTGCCTTATCTGGAGATTCTGGCACACTGGATGTGCCATAAATATCAGAGCAATACAGCCCCAACTCCTTCCTTAACATTCATTATAACCCCAAGTGAAGTAAAGGTCAATTCCCACAGGGACCCACCCTTCAGCCTCTGAGGTCCATTCTTTTTTTTTTTTAACTTTTTAAACGTTTATTTATATTTGTGAGAGAGAGAGAAACGGGAGGGGCAGAGAGAGAGAGAAATACAGAATCTGAAGCAGTCTCCAGGCTCTGAGCTATCAGCACAGAGCCCGACGCAGGGCTCGAACTCACAAACCGTGAGATCATGACCTGAGCCGAAGTCTGACGCTTAACTGAATGAGCCCCCCCAGGTGCCCCTCTGAGGTCCATTCATGGGCATAGCTGAGCAATTTATTTTATTGTCTTAGCCAAGGGCTTCTCAAACTTGGCCTGATGCACATTTTGGGCTGGATAACCCTGCTGTGGGGGGCTGTCCTGTGCACGGTAAGATGTAGAGCGGCATCCTTGGCCTCACCCACTGGATACTCCCCCTCTCGGTTGTGATGGTCAAAAATGTCTCCAGACTTTATCAAAGGTCCCATGGGGGACATATCGTCCTGGGTGAGAAATCACTACTCTGCTGTGTATCTATCTGCTCCCCTCAGGAAAAATTGAAACCATTCACTCAATGGACAAAAAGCCACAGGGCGTATTCTTGGAGAGAAATTTTAGAAAATCTTTATTTAGTAATTTATAAAAGGTCATCATTGTTGTGCTATTAAATGAATTGCTTATAAAAGTCTCCAGCCTATAGGTTTTCCTAATGGTTATTATAAGGACTTTGGACTTAATCCAGTGGAAAAGCAGTTTGTCATTGAAGATTTTTAAAACAGGTCCTGACAATTTTAGGCTTATGTTTTAGAAAGGTATCTGGCTGGCAGTGTGGAGGCTTCATCCAACAAGGTACGGCTGGGGACAGCAAGATTAGTCAGAGTTTAGACAGAGAATTCTGATCTTCCCAACACCGATAGGACAGTGTGGGCCAGATATGTATATATATATATATATACACAGTGGTTGGAGCTGAGATAATTAGCTGCAATCAAGGAGGCATTCAGAAATGGTCTCCAGGAAGTCTGGGAGGCCAATGGCCGGATCTCCAGTCAAATGTGCTTTGTTCTACGCGGTAGCACACAAGATTCTAACACAAGGAAGCCTCCTATTTTTAACCCCCTCAGTAAACCAGACTCTAATCATGAACACTTAAACTGTATCGGTATTATCAAACTCCATTTCTTGAAGATGGCTTTCTGCAGATGTGGTAATATTATTTGCAACGCCCTGAAGTGTCCTCTTTGTTAGAAGGGGATAACTATTGGCAGAACCATTTTGAAAGTTTCCAGGTAGAAATGATAGATAGTGTTCAGTTTCAGCGCGGGTCCCCCTCTTCTCTTTCATTATTTACCCGCTTTAGCAGAAGGCTCGGCTCCCATGCATCTGAAAACGAACTCTACTTTGGCACCTTTTACATCTGGTATATGTTGCATATTGGCGGATGAGAAATGGCCATGGTGGCTGCCAAAATGAATTCAGCGATGGAATGGCACCTGGATCAGTAATCTGTCTTGGAAAGAGGGAGCAGCCAGTGCTGAGTTCTGGAAACAGCGGTAGTCTTTCCCACCAATTATGAGCTAAAACTCACGTATGTTTTTGTTTCCATTCTGAACTGGTAGCGTTTACAAGACTACCTACTTATCAACCATCAGTAGTTGACAGACCCAGAGCTATACCTCACTCTCATTAGCTTTCGCAGGTGTGGTTTTCAACAAAGGACCATTTCTGTACCCTTCCCTTCTCCTTTTGTGTGAGGATATAGGAGAGATTTACACCCCCTCTGAGCTCTGCCATGTCTCTCTCCAACCTGTAATCTTTTTACCCTCCCTTCATAATTAGAAAAATGAGCTTTTATGATAAATTTGTTCTTAAATTAACTTGAAGAGTGTTCCCATACAGATCGCGATGTTAAATGTCTTCCTAAAAATCAATTAGGTCCTTAAAAGTTTCAGTGCACTGAGAGAGAGGGTTAAAAAAAAAAATAAATCTCCAGCATATTCTTCCAGAGTTGGATGGTTAGAGGACTCCCTCTTCCTTTACACTGTACGTAACAAATCTCTTAGGTTTTGCGTATGCCTCACTGATTTGCCACTTTCGATTTTTTTTTTATTGAAGCCCAAACTAGCTACTGATATCCTGCTGTTCAAACAGCATAGTTCCTCTGATTCAATGCCAGACCATCCCTCTCAATATAAAAGTCGTGTCTATAATCCACTGTCAGGCCACCCAGAGTGGTCTTTTGATATTTTTGAGTTGTTTCATTGTACAGTCCCAGCCTCTGGCTTCACAAAACACAAGTTTCATAACAGTTGTAATTGCTAAGTCCATTTTTCTCATATAGTAGGCCGAGGTTTTCTGGAACATGTTACTTTTTCCAAATTAAGCGGCTCTCTCTCTCTCCTCCAGCCCTCAGACTCTGACTCCCTTCCACATCATATCTTCTGGTGGGGAACGCTTTGGAAACTCAACTATAGTAAAAATCGTTTTCTCAAGGAAAAAATAAGACTCATGCCTGCTTGACAAGAGAGCAGGACAGATGGCATTTACATTCCAGAAGGATAATGATGATGATGGTGAGGATAGTGATGATAACGATGATAATTATGCTACTGTTGATGGGAACAACTAATATTTGTTGAGGGCTTATCAGTTTTCATGCTTGCTGCCAGGTGCTTTCCATCCACGGCATTATTGGACCTTCACGATCATACAAAGCACTGCCGCTGTTCCCATTTTACAGATGCGAGAACCAAGAGAAGTTATGAATCAATGGTGATTGTAAATAAAGGGAAGAAATAAAAGTTGTCCTGGATGTTTTTGGTGAAAGGCAATATCTGATAACATGGACTCATTTGTTTATTTAATAAAAGTTTGGTTGTTACCTATATACCATGCCCTAAACTGAGTGCTAAGCCATAACACCCTCTAAGGCAATCCTTAATGTGCCTAAAGTGATGATTATTTCAGATACTCACCAAAGCCCTGAAATATATAGAGTTCTCAGCTGGCATCTGGATGAAGATCTGTCACATTGGAAGCTTGGTTGCTTGAAAGTCTAAAAGATCCAAGTTCTCTGTAGCCTAATGAAAAAGGTATTTTTAAAATTAAACGTAACTGTATAAGAGTTATAATGAAGTATTTTAGTTGTATTTAACATAAGAAGTGAAAACCGCAGGGCATCTGTGTATTTCAGCCAGTTAAGTGTCCGTCCGTAGCTCAGGTCATGATCTCACAGTTCGTGGGTTTGAGCCCCACATCAGGCTCTGTGATGACAGCTCAGAGCCTGGAACCTGCTTCGGATTCAGTGTCTTCTCTCTCTGTTCCTCCCCCGCTCGCACACTGTCTGTCTCTCACTCTCAAAAATAATAAAACATAAAAAAAAGAAATATGTTACATTTCTATACACTAATCATGAAGCTGCAGAGAGTGAAATTAAGAAAAGAATCCCATTTACAATCGCACCAAAACCAATAAAATATGTAAGAATAAACATGACTAAAGAGGTGAAAGATCTGTACTCTGCAAACTATAAAACACTGATGAAAGAAATGTAAGACAATGCAAAGAAATGGAAAGACATTCCATGCTCATGGATTGGAAGAACAAATGTTGTCAAAATGCCCATACCATCCAAAGCAACCTACAGGCTTAATGCAATCTCTATCAAAAGACCAATAGCATGTTCCACAGAAGTAGAACAAACAATCCCAAAAGTTGTATGGGACTTAAAAAACATCTAACAGCCAAAGCACTCTTGAAAAAAAAAACAAAAACCTGGAGGTTATCATAATTCCAAATTTCAAGTTATATTACAAAGTGGTAGTCATTTAAACAGTATGGTGCTGCCATGAAAAGTAGACACATAGATCAATAGAAGAGAAAACCCGGAAATAAACCCACAGTTTATTGATGAATTGATTTTGACAAAGGAGAAATGAATATCCAATGGGAAAAAGACAGTCTTTTCAACAAATGGTGTTAGAAAAACTGGACAGCTACGTGCAAAAAATGAAGCTGACCACTTTCTTTCACCATACACAAAAATTAACTCAAAATAGATTAAAGACCTAAATGTGAGACCTGAAACCACAAAAATCCTAGAAGAGAGCACAGGCAGTAATCTCTGACATCGATCATAGCAACATTTTTTTAGATAGATCTCCTGAGGCAAGGGGAACCAAAGCAAAAATAAACTATTGGGACTACATCAAAATAAAACATTTCTGCACAGTGAAGGAGATAATCAACAAAGCAAAAAGACAACCTACTGAATAAGAGAAGATATTTGCAAATGGCATCTCCAATAAAGGGTTAGAATCTAAAATATATAAAGATCTGATGCAACTCAATGCCTAAAAAGCAAATAATCCAATTAAGAAGTGGGCAGAAAACATGCATAGACATTTCTCCAAAGAAGACATGCAGATGATCAACAGACTCATGAAAAGATGTTCATTATCATTTACCATCAGGGAAATGCAAATCAAAACCATAATGAGGTCTGACCTCACACTTATCATCATGGCTAAAATCAAGAAATAGCAAGCTGAGAATAAATAGTGAGGATGTGGAGAAAAGGGAACTCTCTTGCATTGTTGGTGGGAATGCAAATTGGCGCAGCCACTGTGGAAAATGTATGGAGTTTCCTCAAAGCAATAAAAATATAACTATCCTACAATCCAGGAATTACACTACTATTTACCCCAAAAATACAAATACTAATACAAAGGTATACATGCACCTCTAGGTTCACTGCAGTATTATTTATGATAGCCAGACTATGGAAGCAGTCCAAGTGTCCACTGAGAGATGAATAGATAAAGAAGAGATAATATAAAATGGAATATTATACAGCCACAAAAAAGAATGAAATCTTGTCTTTTGCAACAAAATGGATGGGGCTAGAGAGTACAATGTTGAGCAAAATAAGTCAGAGTAATACAAATACCAGATGATCTCACTTGTATGTGGAATTTAAGAAACAAAACAAATGAGTAAAAGAAAAAAGAGAGATAAACCAAGAAACAGATTCTTAACTATAGAGAACAAACCGATGGTTACAGAGGAGTGGGAGGGTAGGGGAAATAGGAGATTTCCTATTTTTCATGGTGAAAAAAAAGACTTACAAGAAGAAAGAGAGAGAAAGAGAATTTGCCCTTCTTCTATCTTTTTGTTCTTTTTGAGCCTGCAAGGGACTGGATAATGCCCTTCTCCTCTCCCCCATTGGTGAAGCTGAAGCTTTTTCACCCAGTGATATCTATTGATTCAAGCGCTAATCTCTTCCAGAAACATCTTCGCAGGCACACCCAGAAATAATGTTATACCAGCTATCTGGGCATCCCACAGCCCAGTCAAGATGACACGTAAAATTAATCATCACAAAGATATAGAATGTGGTCATTAAAAAGGCGAAGAGGAAGAATAATGAAGACATGGGGAAATGGTCCCAAGCAAATTCCTGACATGGGATACAGTGAGATTTCACTTTTGAAAGTTTTATGTATGCATAGAAAATGGATTAAGAAAGGCCTATTCTAAATGTTGGCAATGACAAAAATTAATGTTAGTCATGGCTATCTGGGGTAGTGAAATGATGGTGGTTTTCCATTCTAATTTTTTCTTACCTTTACTTAAAAAATATCCTGCAATGGGGTGCCCGGATGGCTTAGTCTGTTAAGCACCTGACTTCAGCTCAGGTCGTGATCTTGCAGTTCGTGAATTCAAGCCCTGCCTGGGGCTTTGTACTAACAGAGCCTGAAGCCTGCTTCAGATTCTATATCTCTGTCTCTCTCTGCCCCTCTCCCACTCATACTCTGTTTCTCTCTGTGTCAAAAATAAATAAAAATATTTAAAAAATTTAAAAAACGTATCCTACATTACACATGTGTTACTTTGGTAATTTGCAAAAATGATAAAATTTACAATAAAGTGCCAGAAACAGGATAGGAGGCAGAGAGAGTGTGAGAAAGAAAGAAAGAAGAAAGAGAGAGGAAGGAAGGAAGGAAGGAAGGAAGGAAGGAAGGAAGGAAGGAAGGAAAGGAAGGAAGGAAGGAAAAGGTAATTAAGGCTTTTAAGTTAAGTGAGTACAGGAAACAAAAACTCCAAACTAAGCATAGTCTGAATGGATTAATGTTTGAAACAATAGACAACAATGGACTATGTGACTCAGTTGTTCCTTTCTCTGGTATATGTGAGGTTCATTTTCTTGTGGACCCAATTATTTGGGACAGAGATTTAGGTCTGACTAGGCAACTAAGCCTTGTGGTTTGCCCTGTGCTATAAATTTGTTGACCTATACATTGCTCAGCTCTGGGGGTATCAAAGCACTTCATGAACGTTTTCACTTTAATTATCATCACAGCCAGATGTTTCACAATCTATGGAAATTCTGTTCACAATTTATGAACTTGCAGAATTACTGAATCCATTCCCTGTGCCTTATCGCTCCTGGGGTATGAGTAAAAAACAAAACAAAACAAAACAAAACAAACTAAACAAAACAATACAATTATGGTGAGGATAATGACTAAATCACAAGAAAAATAAAATTATTGCTATTTTATTTGAACCTTGGAGAAACTTAATCTTGGTATAAAAGTGGGCAAATGTGTGCTTTTAACATATATATATATATATATATATGTATGTTGGAATATATATATAGGAATTAAAACATGGAGGCTCTTACAATCTTACTTTCTCCAATGTGTAGGGTGGTAGAAAATTACAATGTGGATGTGGAAAGTGATTAAAAATGTAACATTTTACAGGGTTGGGGAGGCTGGGTGGCTGGCACCAAGACTGGGTCCAGTGCAAAATGAAAGCGCAGAGACCCTTGTAACAAATGTATTAAGAACTGTCGGGGTGCCCAGCTGGCTTAGTTGGAAGAGCATGTGATTCTTGATCTCAGGCTTATGGGTTTGAGCCCTGCGTTGGGGATAGCGATTACTTAAATTTAAAAAAAAACCAAAACTTAAAAATATTCAAAGAAAAAAAAAAAGAATCTCAGGGCTCCTGAGGGGCTCAGTCGGTTAAGTGTCTGACATCCGCTGAGGTCATGATCTCATGGTTTGTGAGTTCTAGCTCTGCGTCGGGCTCTGTGCTGACAGCTAGCTCAGAGACTAGAGCCTGTTTTGGATTCTGTGTCTCCCTCTATCTCTCTGCTCCTCCTCCACTCATGCACTGTCTCTCTCTCTCAAAAATAAATAATCATTAAAAAAATAATAAAAAATTAAAAAAGTTTTTAAAAATCTCAAGATTGTCAAAACAGAGCATTAATCCAAGTGCAGGGTCCTTCTAAGGGGGTGTGGGGTGGGGTGGGTAGGGGGGCTTTGTGTGATTGCTCAAGTTGCACACCTATGAAGCCAGCCTCTGTGGCAATGAACCTAGAGACAGAATACCAGAACATTGGTCCAATTCTGTCACTAACTATATGACCAACCCCGTCATTTATTCCCTCAAAACTTCATGCTTCTCATCTTGAAAATCAAAAAGATATTTTGGGGAGAATGTTTTGTTGTGAGTAATAGAAGTTGATCTCCCATTAGCTGAAAATTTGGGGAGTTCATGAAGCAGTCCAGGGCTCGCACTGACCTTACTCTAGAGCAGGAATCAGTGAACTTTTTCTGTAAAAAGCCAGAGAGTAAATATTTTCAGCTTTGTCTGCCTTACGATCTCTGCCACAACTACTCAACTGTGTGTATTTTTTAAATGTTTATTTATTTTTTGAGACAGAGAGAGACAGAGCACAAGCAGGGGAAGGGCAAAGAGAAGGGCTGTCAGCACAGAACCCGACACGGGTCTCAAGCCCATGAATTATGAGATCACGACCTCATGTGAGCTGAAGTTGGAGGCTTAACCGACAGAGCCACCCAGCAGCCCTATGTGTTGTTGAGGCATGAAAGCCACAGACAAGGTCCGAATGAATAAGCATGGCTATTTTCTAATAAAGCTTTATTTATGGACACTGTATATGAGTTTCATAAAAGTTTCATGTGTCACAAAATATTCTTTTGATTTTTTTTCCAAACCATATAAAAATGTACAAGCTTTGGGTGCCTGGGTGGCTCAGTAGGTTAAGCATCTGACTTCGGCGTATGTCGTGATCTCATGAGTTCAAGTGCGGCATTGAGCTCTCTGCTGTTATCACAGAACCCGCTTTAGATCCTGTGTCCTCCCCTTGCCCCCCTCCAAAAAGAAACATTAAAAAAAATTGTAAAAGTTATACTTAACTCATGGACCATACAAAAACAGATGAAGGCTGGATTTGACCTTTGGATATTAGTTTGATGACTCATGTGCTAGACTCAGAAGGCATTATCAGGTCCTGGTGTCAGTGTTTCTCTCCCACATGGCTCTGTTCCTCTTTTGGTGTTTTGTTGTTGTTGTTTGTTTTTTGTTTTTTTTTAGATTTTTTAATGTTTTATTTATTTTTGAGAGAGAGAGACAACGTGAGCAGGGGAGGGTCAGAGAGAGAGGGATATACACAATCTGAAACAGGCTGCAGGCTCTGAGCTGTCAGCACAGAGCCCGACACGGGGCTCGAACGCACGAACCGTGAGATCATGACCTGAGCCGAAGTCGGATACTTAACTGAGTGAGCCACCCAGGTGCCCCTCTTTTGGTGTTGGTCTTATTCTTTTCAACTATAGATAGACTTCCTCCACAGGACCAGGTGAGTGGAGGGGGGGTGAGGAGTAAGGTGAATGAGAGCTCTCACCTTCCCACTCTGATGTGGTTACCTCAGAGGAAAGAGTGTCTCTTCTGTCTTCTAGTACCTGCGCCTGTAATCCTGTTGGACTGTACTGATTTGGTTTACATGCTTATCATGGGTCACCCACTGTAGATAAACAGGTGGGATATTCTGATTAGTCAGCCAGGGCAAAGTCTTGGAGACATGAACTCCTGCGGCAGCTGTAGAGAGTGAATCCCATAAATTTGCCGTCCCCATCAGACTCATGTGACTTTGCCATGTTCTTTCTCTTTCAAATTACCACTGCAAAAAAGCTTCAAAGCATTCTCCATTTTTGCATAACTGACTCCTTCTGCTCCCAGTCACATTTCAACCAGTGATAATCTGGCCTCTCCACTCTTCCTCTGCCACTCAAGAGGCTTCCTTGGACACGGAAAATCTCCGGGTTGTTACATCTTTGTCTTAAATTCTTAAAAAGTTTGTCAAATTTTAGAGAGCTGAGCATGCCCGCCTGCTTGATGCCTCTTCTTGGGCCTTGGGGCACCCAGGCACCCGTAGCTTGCACATTTTTGTATGGCGTGGAAAAAAAAATCAAAAGAATATTTTGTGACATATGAAACTTATATGAAACTCATATATAGTGTCCATAAATAAAGTTTTATTAGCAAACAGCCATGCTCATTCATTCGCTTCTTGTCTGTGGCTTTCATGCCTCAACAACACATAGGGCGGCTGGGTGGCTCAGTGGGTTAAGCCTCTAACTTCAGCTCATGTCGTGATCTCCTACTTCTATAAGTAGGCAGCACATTGCAATTTATGACAACTACCTCATTTCATTGACTCCTTAGAGCAAGACTTTCCAGGTCTCTCTTGTTGATATGATCCATCACTCTCTCCATGACTTCCATAATTTTTTAATATCCCCATATGGCTTTAATCATATAATGCTTCTTGTATGCCTCATTCCCTGATGCAGAAATTTTTAGTCACCTGTCTTAGTTTCACTTTCTGACTACATTGCTGTATGTGTAGGAGGTAAATATTTTTAAATTAAGTTAAACTTAAAAACTTTTATGCATCGGGGCTCCTGTGTGGCTCAGTTCATTGAGCATTTGACTCTTGATTTCAGCTCAAGTCATGATCTCACAATTATGGGCATAGGCCCCGCATCAGGCTCCACACTGGGTGTGTAGCCTGTTTGAGATTCTTTCTCTCTCCCTCTGCCCCTTCTCCACTCGTACTCTCTCTCTCAGAAAAAGAAAACCCCACCAAACCTTTGTACATCTAAAGACGCTGTCAACAGGGTTAGAAAGCAACCCATAGACTAGTAGAAGATATTTATAAATCATTTATTGATAAGGGATTAGTACCTAGAATATATAAAGAGTTCCTACAACTCAACAACAACAAAACAAACAGCCCAACTGAAAAATGGACAAAAGATTTGAATAGACATTTACCCAATGAAGTTATGTAAATGGTGAATAAGCACATGAAAAGATGCTCAATATAACTAATCAGTAAGGAAGTGCAAATCAAAACCACAATTAGATACTACTTCATACTCAAAATAAAGACAAAATAAAGACAACCTCAAAAATAACAAGTATTGTTGAGGATGTGGAGAAATTGGAACCTTTGTGCATTGCTAGTGGGAATAAAAATGGTGCAGCCACTGTGGAAAACAGTAAGGAAGGTTCCTCAAACAATTGAGCATAGAATTACCATATCATCCATCAATTTCATATCTGGGTATATCCCCCAAAGAACTGAAAGCAGGGATTTGGATAAATATTTGCATACTGATGTTCATAGCAGTATTATTCACAATAGCCGAAAGGTGAAAAGAACCCAAATGTCCACTGACAGATGAATAGATAAACAAAATGTGACATTATTTATATAATTTATATTATTTATATAATTATATATAATTATATTTATATATTTATTAATTTATATATATAAAATATATAATCTACACTATTATATTATATATAAATATATAATATATATAATTATATAATATATTATATAATTATATATAATATAATATATATAGTCAAATATTTTCCAGCCTTATAAAGGAATGAAATTTTGATACAGGCTACAAAATGAATGAGCCTTGAAGACGTTATGTCAAGTAAATAATCCAGACACAAAAGGACAATTATTGTATATTTCCACTTACATGAGATACATAGGATAATCAAATTCAGAAAGTAGACTAGTGGTTATCATGGCCTAGGGGGAGGAATAATGAGGAGGTATTGCCAAGCAGCCCAGAGTTTCCATTTGGAAGCATAAACAGTTCTGAAGATGCAAGGCGCCTGCATGGCTCAGTCGGTTAGGCTACTGACTTCAGCTCCAGTCATGATCTTGTGGTCCCTTAGTTCAAGGCCCATGTTGGGTTGGGTGCTGATAGCCCAGAGCCTGGAGTCTGCTTCAGATTCTGTGTCTCCCTCCCTGTCTGCTCCTCTCCTCTTCATGCTCTGTCTCTTTGTCTCTCAAAAATGAATAAACATTAAAAGAAAAGTTCTGAAGATGGATAGTGGTGATGATTGCACAACAGTGTGAATGTGCTTAATGCCGCTGAATTATTAACGTTAGTTAGAACGGTAAATTTCATGTGTATTTTACCACCCAAAAAAATTTAAAAGAAATGCAGTTGAGCCAAATTACATTGCAGAGAACATCTTTAATGTTCTGTGCAGTCTCTTGTAACAGTGCTATAACATGGTGGTTGAATGCCTTTCTTCCAGAGAAAGACAGCCAGCCATAAGATCGACCTCCAGCCTCATCACTTATGAATTATGTGACGTTGAGCCAGTTACTTACTTCAGTGTGTCTCTCTCTCCCTAGCTGTGGCATCAGCGAGGTTCTGAACAGTGACAGCATCATGGGCAGTTATGATAGTGAGATGAGGAAGGCAGGAAGCTTAGCAAAGTGTCTGGACTACAGCAAGCCTTAGGTGAGCCGAAGCCATTAGTGCGCTTTCACGCATTTTACATACGCTAAATAATAAGTACAATTTATGGAGTTTCTCAAGGAGTTCTTTGCCTCCCGGGCTATCGCTTGGGATGGAATCTCTGTGCAATCATCCATTTTCATGGACGTATGGAGTCTTAATATCTTCAGTTTGCTTTAGCCTCACTCCCCCATCATCTGCCTAATGGACTCAGACCTGCAAAGGATGAGTGAGCTAGGCAGGTGAGGCTTGTCAAGCCATCCTTGGCAGAGATCCACGACATGGATATAATTTAGCAGCCATTTCCATACTGCACGTTTTTGCCTTGCACTGCGGTGCCGGTCCTCATCTGTCTGTGTGTACATTGGGGCTAATGACCCTGGGGGTATGCTCTGCGATATGACTAAGCCAGCAGCTACACAGGGTATTATTTAATTAGGACCGATGTGTCTCCATGCCCGTTTAGGAGGCTGTTTCTTGTCTTGCTACACAATTCCACAGAGCGTATCTGAGGGCAGAGTTCCCTTTGAACTCTGTGAGAGATCTGTCCTCAGATAAGCATCACAGCTCTCAGAACATGAGCAGGAAGTAGGCCCTTTTGAGATCATTAACTAGTGTGAGTTAAGAAAAAAAAAAAAAAGCTATGTCATGCTATAGTACCAAAATGTAAAAGCTTGTCTTAAATATAGAGAAGAATTTCTTGATTTGTCTTTCCTCAGGAATTTGGCCGTTCAACCATTCTGAAGTTTGCCTTTGTATGATCTTTGAAGTATGGGGTTATAAAGTCAATGAATCAGACAAATAAGGTAGTTCAGGTAAGGTTTAACCCACTTTTTGAGAATCAACTGCTATTAAAGGATTTAACTGGACCAGTTACCAGAACTTCTCCCCTATTTTTTTTTCTAGTCTAAATTTGTCTCATTCCTTTCTCGCACCCCCATGATTCCCTCTCCCCAGTGTATTTTCTTCCATGTTATTTTATTATATGTCTTTGACCTTTAGGCAGGAAATCCTGGTCCGTTGTCTTCTAACACCAGCCAATTCATAAAACATTAACAGAACACCGAGTATGAGTCAGACTGTGTTAAATGCTAGACACACAGAGAGAAAAGAGGCATGGCAGAAGATGACCTCAGGGGTTTAAAACATGGACATGGGTGTTAGATGGGCATGGATTTGAGTCCTAGCTCTGTCACTTGATGGTTAGGTCACTAGGCAAAGTTCTTAATCTCTGTGAGTCTCAGATTTCTGAGGCATAAAATGTAGAGAATTATAATATCTTCTGTGAGAATTGTGACAGAAATCAGACGAAACAGTGTGTTTATTAAGCAGGCATTTCTAGTCACATGATCCAGATACAGAAGAAACAATGGCATGAGGCCAAAGAGGCTACAATGGCTCAGATAAGTGGAAAGTCTAGACGTGGAGGTCAGGTATAGCTGAATCCAGGAAACTTAGTATCATCAGGATTCAGCTTCTTTTTTTTTCCATTTCTAGGTTTTGCTTTCTTCTGTGTTGCCATCTTTCTTAAGAGACCTCTCCAGTTTTACATTATTATCCTTAGGGCTAATCACCACAGAAGAAAGAGACCCTCTCCCTCCCAACAGTTTCAGCCAAAGTATAACCAATTCTCGTTGGTTTGACTTGGGTCAACCCTGACCAATGACAGTAGTCAGAGAGATGGAATATTTTGAGAAACCCCGACTGGATCACGTGTGCGTGCGCGCGTGCGCGCGCGCGTGTGTGTGTGTGTGTGTGTGTTAGGTATGGGGAGAGAAAGAAGCTCTTCAAGGTAAAATCTGGATGTTATTTCCAAAAGAAAAGGAGATAGATGCCAATAGGCAAAAAGTAGGTGTCCACCCAAGGGACTTAACGTAGAGAAACATTTATTATTATTATTATAATGATTGCCTTGAAAAGAATTAAAATAAAAATAAATTAAAATGAAATCATGAAATCATGATTGGATTCAAATAACGAAAAGAATTAAAATGAAAATGAAATAGGAACCCATTGGTTTCCCATCAGAGAGGTTGAGAGAAGAGGAGCAGAAGATTAGAAGGAAGGAGGTTGTTACTGAGGTAGACCAGCAGCATTTAGAGAAGATGCTAAATGCAAATGACTGAAAATATTCCGCAACTATTTTCTCCTTGACAGTTCCTGAGTGTCCTTGAATGATAGTACAGGCCAACGATGAAAATGCCCATAAAAAGCATCCTTTGTGAAATATGTTCTTTTATAATGTCAGAGGGGTGTCTGGCTGTTTAGAAATATTTAGCCTCTAATTGGGTAGGCTGCTTTATAAATTAATTGATCTCTAAGACAGCCAGATTTATGTTAGTCTTCTCTGTGTCCCTTTGGTGACTTCCTCGGCATTTTGCACATGGGTGGCTATGCAGTAAGGAACACTAAATTCTTGTTGATTAATATAGGTAAAAAGAAGCAATTAACAAGCATTTACAAATGGGTCTCATTCACCAATTAAAACTGGCCCTAATATCAGGTCCAGCACTTTGTTAGCCATTTTTTTTTCATTTCAGGGGCATGTACTAGAAAAACAACAACAAGTATTTTGTTTTCGAATATTTTCCAGTTTATATTTTACTAATTTTGACTGATCTTATCCTCATTAATCCAAATTAGTGTCATTTGAGAGTGCACACGGTCTTGATTACTTATTCTTCTGCTCCCACACTGTTTGAAAACCATTTTCTTTAGTGTTCCAGAAATATGCTTATTTCCAGCTCTTCCATTTTAAGTTCAGGTATCTTTTAAATGAACCAAGATAAAGATGAATATCTTGCATATAAACTCTTAAAGACAGACACCTCATTTCCAGACTTGATTCTGTTTGCAGCCAAAAAAAAAAAATTGGTATCAAATTCTCATTATTTATAATTCCGTTATGTCCTTAAGACATTGAATCATGTAATGTTTTGGACTGATTGATGGTTTTTTTCCCTTTTTTCCCCCTATTAATGCAGAAAGATCAGTATCTTGGCTTCTGAAAATGAAAATCTTCATTTAGGAAGATCATATGATAAACAGGAAGTATGAACAGCTTACCATAGAAAATATTTTATTTTGTAATGAACTTTTAATAAGTTCAACTGGTTGTTTTCCATCCATCATGCCTTAAGGAATATGTTCTGCCTGATTTATGATGCACAGCTTTATTATTTTTCTAAGTTATAATCAATACTCAGAAGGTGCTCTAGTTAATTGGGAAACATTTTATCATTTGACTTTGCATTTAAGAATCCTTAATCCATTTCTCCCCCTGTGCATTTCTAGACACTACAGCCAGTACTTTTGGGTTTTCAGTCTCTTTTGGTGCTAATTCTTTTCTTTTCTACCTGACTATAGGCCCTGCTCTGTTGCCTTGAAAAATTTCCTTGACTAGCAGTTCCTATTACTAGTCTGTCTATGACTGTACTTTATAGTTAGTACTAAGGGTTTGCCGTGGAGATGAATCAAACATTTATTGGCTCAGTCTTATATCAGAGAAGGCACCTATATCAAACTAACTGGAGCAGTTGTGGAAAGAAAATACAAACATTTACATATATATTTAATGCATATTTATACACACATTAATTTTCTTAACTAACCAATCAGGTTGTCTAGGTAATCTACTTCTTTATTGAAAATAATAAAGAAGTCAATTTTCTTTAAATCATATCATACATTATTATGACCCATCTGGGAGATGGGACAAAAGCATAAACTTTTTTTTTTTTTAGAGCAAAAGTCTCTTTGGAAAAGAGTAGACCAGTTGGGTGATTCATTACTTCAAACCATGTGTTCAAGCAACATCTTAAATGGCAAGGATGGAGTTACAGTCACTTAAATGTGTAAGATTCATTTTTAAATGGAATTAGAAAAGTATCTACAAAACATCTAGCTATGATATTATTATTTTTAATGTAAACCTCAATTTATTTTAATTAATTAATTAAAAATTTTTAAACGTTTATTCATTTTTGAGAGACAGAGAGAGACAGAGCATGAGCAGGAGAGGGGCAGAGAGAGAGGGAGTCACAGAATCTGAAACAGACTCCAGGCTCCAAGCTGTCAGCACAGAGCCCGATGCGGGACTCAAACCCACAAACTGGGAGATCATGACTGAAGCTGAAGTCGGATGCTTAACCAACTGAGCCACCCACGCGCCCCAATTAATTTTTATTTTTGAGAGAGAGAGAGATAGCACATGAGTAGGGGAGAGAAGCAGAGGGAGAAAGAGAATACTAAGCAAGTCTCCACAGTCAGCGTGGAGCCCACTTAACCCTCACGACCTGAGCCGAAGTTAAGAGTCTGATGCTCAACTGACTGATCCACCAGGTGCTCTTGTTATTATTTTAATGGCTACCTACTCAGCATCATCCCTTGTTTACCTCTCAGGAGAGAGGAGGATACTGGTGGCGGAGAAATATTTGGACTATTCCTAGATCCCCGTGTTATTTCCAGCCTTACCCTCTTCCATATGGCAGGATTATGCTCAAGAGACTGTAGAAGCAGCATCGCAATATGTATTGTTGAAGAATGCAACACGAATCACTCTCCATACAGGAACGTTACATTCTATATTAAACAATTACATTACAGTTTTTATGGGTACCTAAAACGACCAGCTGGCTCTATTTTCTGGACCGAGCACACAGGCCGTATAATGACAGTGTGTAATACCTCCCCAGATGAGGGAATTGTCTGTATTGCAGGAATGGTTTTACTGGGCATCCAGGCCATGAAGATGAGGGAGAGGTGACCACAGCCCTAACTGCCTTAGCTTCAGCTGGTGATGTTTTCTGGACACGACTCTTTTACTCTTCATAGAACGCGATGAATTGGGTGACCCCTCTGATTCTGTGCAGATTATTTTTGTACAGGCTAGATTGCCAGGGTGATGTGAAACTAACAGTGGATTGGGTGCAAATTATTCAGAAAACAGAGGAGGATACAGTTAACAATTAGCCAAAGGCTTTTGGTTGTCTAAAATAACCTAGGGGCGCCTGAGTGGTTTAGTCGGTTGAGCGTCCGACTTTTGCTTAGGTCATGATCTCGCGGTTCGTGGGTTCGAGCCCCGCGTCGGGCTCTGTGCTGACTGCCAGCTCAGAGCCTGGAGCCTGTTTTAGTCTGTGACTCCCTCTCTGACCCTCCCCTGCTCACGCTGTCTCTCTCTCTCTCTCCTAGAAATAAATAAAACATTAAATTAAAAAAAATAAAATAATCTATAAATAGGGTGCCTGGGTGGCTCAGTCTGTTGGGCGACCGTCTTTGGCTCAGGTCGTGATCTCATGGTGTGTGAGTTTGGGCCCCATGTTGGGCTCTGTGCTGACAGCTCAGAGCCTGGAGCCTGTCTTCAGATTCTGTGTCTCCCCCTCCCATGCTCATCCTGTGTTTCACTCTGCTCTCAGTAATAAATAAATGTTAATAAATTTTTTAAGTAAAAAAATAAAATAACCTCGATAGCCATTTTTAGTCTCATAGATTTTCAAAAACAACATTATTGAGGTATAAGTTATAAGCCATAAAAGCCACTCATTTAAAGCATATAATTCAATTATTTCTAACCACTCTACAGTTGTGTGAACAGCACAACACTCTCATTTTTGAGCATTTTTATCACTACCCAAAAATGCTCATTTGCAGTCTCTTCTTGTTTCCAGCCCTACTCTTTGGTAACCATTAATCTACTTTCTGTTCCTAGGGATTTGCCTTTTCTGAACATTTCACATAAATGGAATCATACAATATGTGGTCTTTTACTTTTGACTTTTTTCACTCAGTCTAATATCTTTTGGGTTTATCCACGTCGTAGCACTTATTAATGCTTTATTCATTTTTGTCGTGTTCTATTGTATGAACACACCACATTTTGTTTATCCACTCGCCAGTTGAGAGCTGTGTGAGCTGTTTCCTCTTTTGTGCTACCATGAATAACGCTGTTAGGAACATTTGTGTGGAAGCCATTATGTGGACATATGTTTTCTTCTGCTGGTTAGATACCTAAGATTTGATTTTGCTGATATGATTTGATATGATTTTGCTGTGCCACGCAGTAAATTTATAATTAACATTTTAAGAAACTTCCAAACTGTTTTCCCAAGTGGCTGCACCATTATGTCTTCTCAGTAGCAATGCATGAGGGTTCCAGTTTCTCTCCAATCATGTCAACACTTGTTATTGTTTGTTATCTTGATTATGAGATTATTGTATGAGTAACATGGTATCACACGAAGTTCAGTGGGCATTCATTGTCACCCGTGCATCATTCAGTCATTCACCAGACAATTGCTGAATATTTACTATGTACTAGTCTCTACGCTAGGCACCAAGTGTGCGAAGAAGAATAAACCAACATCTTTTTTTTAAGTTTTAATTTCAATTCTAGCATAGTTAACATACAGTGTGATCTTAGTTTCAGGTGTACAATATAGTGATTCGACACTTCCATCCATCACCAGGTGCTCATCACGGGGAGTACACTCCTTAACTCCCACCCCCTGTCTCACCCATGTCCCTGCACACTTCTCGTCTGATAACCACTGGTTGTTCTCTATAGGTAAGTGTCTGTTTCTGGCTTTGCTGCTCTCCTTCTTTTCCCCCTTTGCTTATTCGCTTTGTTTCTTAAATTCCACATATGACTGAGATCATATGGTATTTGTCTTTCTGTGACTGATTGATTTCATGAAGCAGCGTCCTTAACACTGAGAAGTTCATAGACTACTAGAAGTACAGAAGTCCTAGATACATTGCATTGCCTGTCCCACCTTCAAATAGTTACAGGGAATACATATTTCTCCTTCCGTGCCCTGTGCCACTAAAGAGTGGACTAGGAATAACACCTGGTCACCCGTCGGCCATTGCTAAGGCACCACCGATGTCACATGAGTTTGATTACTCGCATATCCTCTCAGAGAGGTTGTCGTAGAGGAAGGGCAATGACTTTGGGGATCTGAGGATGTCAGTGCTGGGCTGTGCTTAAGGCAAGAAGGTGGAGGAAGCGAGACTACGGCAAGAGGGAGGAGCTGATTTTGAGGTGCAGAACTGAGAAAAGCCGGGTCGAGAAATCGAGGTTGTTTTCTTCTTTATGCTCTGGTTTGGATAATGCCCAGCTAAACTTTGCTTCCTCTTTTTGGATTTTGTGAGTTTGCCGTAGCATTACAATGAACCCCCTCCCAATTTTCATTTGAGCTACTTTGGGTAGGTTTCCACTGCTTATAATCTAAAGAGCATTGAGGGAAAAGGCTATAAAGCTAACCATGACCATTTAAAAAAATTTGGGGGGGAGGTGCCTGGGTGGTTCAATCAGTCAAGCGTCCAACTTCAGCTCAGGTCATGATCTCGCTTTTCATGGGTTCGAGCCCTATGTTGGGCTCTATGCTGACAGGTCAGAGCCTGGAGCCTGCTTCACGTTCTGTGTCTCCCTCTCTTTCTGCCCCTCCCCACTCACACTGTCTCTGTCTTTCTCTCTCTCAGAAATAAATAAACATTAAAAAATAAAAATGTATTTTAGGGGGAGAGAATGCATGAGGGGAAGGAGGGGCAGAAGGAGAGAAAGAATCTTTTTTTAAAAGAATGTTTATTTATTTATTTTTGGGTGGGGAGGGACAGAGAGAGAGGGAGAGAGCCTAAGCAGACTCCATGCTGTCAGTGCAGAGCCTCATGCGGAGCTCAGTCTCACGACACTGGGATCATGACCTGAGCTGAAATCAAGAGTTTGGCACTCAATCTACTGAGGTACCCCTAACTCATGATCATTTTGTGAGCATTCTCACTCTTAAGTCATTATAAACAGGCCTTTCCAATTGACCATTTATCACTTTTTTCTTACTATGGTCCTACAGGTAGTGTTTAATTATCTATATTAGTAATGGTAAACAGTGAAATGTGTAAGCCAGATCACTAGATTGTCCCTTCCTCCTCTCCAATTTCGTAGCTACCTTTGTTTGTTTTTAAGTAATCTGTACACCCAGCATGGGGCTTGAACTCACAACCCCAATCAAATCAAGAGTCACATGTTCTACTGACTGAGCCAGCCAGGTGCCCCATCAATTTTCATAGCTCTCTTTGTAAAGATTAAAAAACAATCCTCTGAACATTTGTATCCTCTGAACATTTCACTATTACTCATTCAACAAACACTTGTTTACGGCCTGCTTATTTCAGACACTGTCCATAATCCTGGAAAGATGAGATAAACAGATAGTTCTCTGTCCTCAGTGAGCTCTCCCAGGGGTGGTAGCCTAGAGTCATACCAAGTAACAGAGAGGGCTTAAAAATGTATGTGGATAGTTCACAGAATGGATACAAGAAAAAGGATAATATTATTGTGCCTTATCAGGCACATGATGGTATTATTTCCCTTGTGAGTGGTGCTCCATAAAGATGGCTACCTGAGAGCAGACCAATAGCCAATTCCTTCCCCAAGGCCCGAGGAATATATTATGGCAAAAATGAACAATAATTCACCTATAACAACCCAACAGAGGAGGTTAAGCAAAGGTAACAAAATCCCCAGAATGGTGGCTCCAGAGGGAAAAAGAAGAACAAAAGAGAAAGCAAAAACCAAACCGAACAAAACCAAAAGCAAAACCCAACAACAAGAAAAAACCCTCCAAGATTCCAGAGAGAATGGAAAGATGGAGGGGTGTGTAGGGGGTGTCTAATCCCTAATCCTGTCTGAATCCCCAGAAACTGCTGAGTGAACAAAATTGGAGACTTTTCATGGACCCCCCAACCTGGAGACACAGATACCCTGGAAGATCTTGCATTTGTTGCTCTACTGACTAAAGCACTTTGAAAATGGCGCCGGGGAAACCTGCTGAATTGCATGTGACTGGCCAGGCTGCCTCCCTTCAGAGGTGAAAAGTCCCACGACCAAGAGTCAGTGAGGAAATCACCACAAGTCTAGCTGCACTCACTTCTGGGGTGAGCCGAGCTTCTCTGGTAGAACTGTGGAGTGGAGTTCAGGTAATTTAACCACATCAGAGAGGAATGCACAGCTGGGGGGTTCTAATGGCGGCCTTCCCCTGCTGCCATGAGCAGCCAGGTGAAAAGGGGGAAGACTGCACCCTCTCCACCTGGTAGCCTCAGGCCATGGCCTTGAAGGGAAAGCCTTGCGAAGTACAAAGTGTGGGGGAGTTGTGGGTGGAAGGAACTCACCAGTTCCTGGACAATAGGCAGGCGGTACAGTGTTCATCAAGAGCAGCGCTAACGCCACCCGAGGACAGCGTCAACTTGAGTAGAAGCCTACGTGCCAAGTCAGACTGTGCTCATCCCTCCTGCACCACCACGCACTTAGCCCTGGTCACGCCATGCCTGTGTCCTGGGAGAAAACAGAAAGACGGGTAGCTTAGCACCCCGGAGAACTGACTGCCGCTCCCAGCTGGGTGACCTACTTTGTGAAACGGCACATGAACATAACCATGATCCTTAAGGTCTCTTAGGCTCTAAAAAAATTGCGTAGTGCCGAGATCTGCCCACAACCCTGCCAAGGATCACATCGGCCTGGTGGGAAATCTCCATGTGGGAAAGAAGGTTCTGGACTAACTTCAGGAGCTGTTCACGCCACAGCTCAAGGATTAAAACCTGGGACTTCTGAGTCTGCCTGTTTGAGACGAGGTGAGTGGAAAAGGCTTTTAGTAAATGATGCTCCTTAATCTTCGGCGTGTTATTCAAAGAACCACAAATGAATGGAATTGCCGGCTTTGGGCAGTTTAGTGGGATTCTTTGAAGGAAGCTTGGCTCTTACTAGCGGACTATCACTCAAAAGACGCTCTGGGAGCAATTACACACTCAGCAACCCCTTATTAAGTAGTAATTTTATCTAACCTTACCCATTTCCTTCTAAGTGCAAGAAAGAAGGGAGAAATGAATGAAAATACACGGAGAAGCTCTGTATGTTTGCATTCTCTCTCTCTCTCTCTCACCTTGGCTGGTGTGGGGAGCCACCAGGAGTTGAAATGTACGCTGGGGGGCGCCTGGGTGGCTTTGTCGGCTAAGCGTCCGACTTTCGCTTAGGTCATGATCTCGCGGTTCGTGGGTTCGAGCCCCGCGTCGGGCTCTGTGCTGACTGCCAGCTCAGAGCCTGGAGCCTGTTTCAGTCTGTGACTCCCTCTCTCTCTGACCCTCCCCTGCTCACGCTGTCTCGCTCTCTCTCCTAGAAATAAATAAAACATTAAAAAAACTTTAAAAAAAAAAAAAGAAAAGAAATGTACACTGGGCACCTGCAGACTGCAGACGGTAGGGGAGAGGGACTGAGTTCACACCTCCCATTTTACCACCTCCCACGCTCCAGGTCAGTCTGGATTTCCAGTACTGGCAGAGAAATGGGGAGGTGTGGGAGGGTGAGAAGCTCATGCTCCCCATTTCAAATGGCCAATGGGCACCATTATTAATCCTGGTTTGGAGTTGGTGGGTCTTAACCCGAGGCTGGAAGCAGCTGAGAAACAGCATGAGACCGTCTCCTGTGATTGATTTCTCTAGTCTCATTTTGTCTTATTTCTTGATGGTAAGATTTCCTGACCAGACGTAAACTAAGTTGTGACAAATTATGTTTGTGTGAGAAGTGCTGAAACAAATGTATACAGATGAGCAGGGAAATAAAATGGATCCAGAAGTAGAAGACTCCAGGATAACGCATTTAAAATATTTTTACTGGAATCTTTCCTTCCTGTGTAATGATTCCAAATTACCCAATAATAAGCTTGGTTTCCTTTTTACCCCTTCTGCTTTTTCTGTTTCTCCTGGACAGTGAGAAAAATTAAAAATGCAAATGAAGACTATCTTGGAATCCTCCCCCCTCCCCCCAATTCTGGAATCTTTGCTACTATTCTCCTCGCTCTTAGTTCTCAAAGGTGTGTTACCAATAATTATGAGGCCTAATAAGTGGTATTTTTTTCTTGATGAGTAAGGTCTTGGCAAGGACAAAACTGAATTTTAATTTTTTGATGTCTTTTCAGATCACTGTTTTCTTTTAATGTTTATTTGAGAGAGAGAGAGAGAGAGAGAGAACAAAGGGGAGGGGGGCAGAGAGAGTGGGGTACAGAGGACCCAAACAAAGTGGGCTCTGTGCTGACAGCAGAGAGCCCATTGTGGGGTTCAAACTCTCGAACAATGAGATCATGACCTGAGCCAAAGTTGGATGTTTAAGTGACGGAGCCACCCAGGTGCCCCTCAGATCACTGTGTCAAGAGTCATCTAGCTCAAGAGACAATTCAGTGTCATGGAGCCAGCCTGCCTGTCCCTATCTGCTCCAGTGCTACCCACTTACTGGGAAAATTTCTTAACCCCCTTTCCCTGTTTTCACATGTTCAAAACCAGGATGGTTATAGTATCTACCTCCCGGTGTTATGTGGAGGTGAAATCATTTCACATGTGGAGGGAACTTAAACCATACCTGGCATAGAGTAAGTCCTCAACTACGAGATTCATTCACTGAACCAACATTCTCTGAGGAGCTGTTGGTGTAAGAAATTGTTACAGACACGTTCAAAGGTACAGAGACCAAGAACGTGCTTTCAAAGGGTTTTTTAAAAAATTAAAGAATATCTTGGGAATATTTCTTCATGTTATAAATGTCATTTTCAAAAGCAGCCTCCATAGTATTCTGTAATTCACCTAACTGTTGGAAACTTAGATTGTTGACCTTCTCCTTTTAAGTTTGGACATAGCTGTGGTAAATACTGTCAAAGCAACCATTCTTCTGTTACTTATATGTTTGCATGGTGTTCTGTCTTTTAAAAAATCTTTTCTAGGCATATTTTGATATATGTTGTCAATTCAGTGGTGGGTACCTAATATGATTTTTCAGTGGGTATAGTCTGTTCTAGAATACCACCTATAGTCCCTTCCGCTTTCCCATTTGACTTTCTTTTAGACTTCTTTAGAGGTGTCTCTCTGAGCTCTCACAGGAGGCTTGGTGGAGGGAAGTAGGGAGTTATCAGGGCTGTCTAGGGACGAAATGATCTGGCTGGCACACAGCCCCTGATCCTGCCTCCATCTAAACAACACAGATGAGATCACAGGCCCCACATCACTCCAAACCCAGAACATTCTAGCTTCCTGAGTTGGGACTAACACCATAGTTAAAGTTTCGCAGCTGAGCGTCAGGTCATGCTTCTTGTTCATTGTTGAGCTTCACTTCTTGTTTATTTTCATGTGACTTTGTCACCAATTTGAGTAGTGAGGTCCCTGCCTTTGTCCCCTGCATTTGAGTCCTTGCTTTGGTTTGCAGGTTAGCAGCAAACTTGCTTCAATAGTGATTCTGTCTTGTCCCCCAGATTTAGTAGGACCTGGTCCTCTACTATATCTTTGCTTAATTATCTAGATTCTACTACTACTCTTGGGTTTAACCTGAATAACTCTTTTGCACTTGGGGGTCAGGCTTGTCTCTAGGTCCCACCCAGCTCATATTTGGCCAGTTCCACCAAATTCAAATCTGACAGGAAATGAATAAAAAGAATATAGCTAAGCCACTTCTTACCTCCTTTTTCTGGTTATCTATTGCTGTGTAACAAATCACCCTGAAACTTAGTGACTTTTTTAAAGTTTATTTGTTTATTTTGAGAAAGATAGCATGAGCACATGAGTTGGGGAGGGGCCGAGAGAGAATCTCAAGCAGGCTCCCTGATGTCAGCGTGGAGCCTGATAGGGTGTGGGTTTGAACCCACGAACTGCAGATCATGACCTGATGACCTGAGCTTAAACCAAGAGTCAGACACTCAACCAAATGAGCCACCTAGGTGCCCTGAGACTTAGTGACCTAAGGAAACCATAATCATTTCCTTATCTTTCATGATTTCTGTGAGTCAGTAATTTGAAATGGGCATGACTGGGCAGTTTTGGCTGTTTCATGCAGTGAGTAGGTGGCTGGAGCTGGAGCAGCTGTGGGCCACCCACCATTTCTCTCTCTTTATGTCATCTCAGGGCTCCTTATGCAGCCTCTGTAGAGGCTACGTTGGGCTTCCTCGCAACATGGCTCCCCCAGGGCAGTGCGAGTGCTTAACTGGTAACTCAGGAGTCTAGCTGGAATGTTCTGGTAAAAAGGGAAGAAATGACATTTTTCTAAACCTTATCTTACAGTTAGCGTTGTGTCTGCCACATTCTCTTGGTTGAACAGTCACAAAAGCCAACTAATATTCAAGGCCAGGAAATTAGACTTGATGAAAAATGTGGCCATCTTTGGAAAAAATGATCAACCACATCCCTCCACCATATCCTCTTCTCTAATTTCCCTCCAACATAACACATCAAGCTCTTTGGTGAAGTGGAAAGCAACACAGAAGCTCCTTCTGGGTCCTCTCTCCTGGTGAAGTAATACCCGTTCACCTGGAAAACCAGACGGACCCCTCCTGCATCCTCTGCAAGGTCTTCCTCAGCTCTCCCTAGAATTATCTCCTCCTCTGAGCTATAAAATAATGAACATTGGAACAGTGCCTTGTAGTCTACAAATCACAGTGCCAAATATTCCACTTTATATCCTTATTCAGATGATACTGGTGTGGGGGCTTCCCCTCCTTATGAGCAGGAATTCTGTATTATGAATCTTGGTATTCTCTCCCTTCCTCCCACCATGAGACCCAAAGTCGTTCCTCATGAATATCTGCTGGGTGAAAAAAATGAATGAATAAATGAATGAAAGAAAATAAAGGACAAAACCAAGGCAAAGGAGTTGTACTGAAAAATATCATAATTCTCCCATAAACATGGCTTAAAAATGCCTTCCTTTAAAATTGCTCCAGGTGTCAGATGTCCTGGTTTTAGTGGGCAGTGACCTCATTACAAAAAGTGCCCTCAAAGATAGGAGTTCACCAGAGACACCTGTTATTTATTCTCAGCCTCCCTTCAGTGGACTGTCCTGCCTCCTCTGTTTAGCAGACCAGTTGAAGGTGGAGTTGTTGACAGACAGAGGGTAAGTTGAAGATCTGTGATACATCATTAGATGTATGGTCTCCCAGGAATTTAGATCTTCCTGCAGTAGGTGGAATTTGTAACACTCTGGTCTCTAGGAGCATATGGTTGTATTTAACGATGCCAACAGAAATAAATACATGACTTCTACTGCAAGATTCTATTTTTCCTGGCCCTTCCCACGGCCATAAAGATGTTTCCTAGGCAAAATTTCAAATCACAAAATTAACATTTGGTTCAAATCATTTCACTGATTTGTTAGTGATCATTTCATCCTGTGTACAGAATAGGTGAATCAAGGGCTAACAGGGACCATAGATTAATCCTTGAATTGGGCAAAGGGCATGTTATCTACCAAATGACTCTGGACTCTTAGGTACAGCTGATTAGACTGGGCTGATCCCTCCTCTAAGACAATCATCCAGGATGGTGCTTGCAAGATGGCTTGGCTTTATAAGATCTGCTCTAATCAGAAAGGCAACAAAAGAGACTCCACAAAGCACTAAACAATTGGAAAGTAAAATTACTAAAGGAACGCTATTTACGACAGCATTAGGAAAAAAAATGAAATACTTAGGCATGAATTTGACAAGAGATGTCCCAGAACTATCCACTAAAATCTACAGAACATTGCTGAGAGACACTAAAGAGGATATAAATAAAGGGAAAGGTATTCATAGGTTGAAAGACTCGTTGTTAATGTATGGATTCTCCCCAAATGAAACTAGAGAGTCTATGTAATCCCAATTAAAATTTGAACGGACTGTTTTGTTAAAAAGCCATCATAATAATGATGATGATAATAATAATAATAACAGCAACTTGGTAAAAAAGGAATTGGATGACTAACACTACCTGATGTTATAAAACTTACTATAAACCTATAGTAATCAAGCCAATGTAGGATTGGTTCCAAGATAGACATATGGATTAGTGGAACAATGCAGAAGTCAGAAATTGACCCCCACACATTTAACCACAAGATTTTTTTGACAAAGGCCATTGAAAAGGCAGTTCAGTGAAAAAAATAATAGCATTCCCAACAAATTGTTACAGACAAATTGTATATCCAGATTCACCAAAGTGAAGCTCAGTCCCCACCTCATATTATATACCCAAGTTGACTCAAAACGATCCATAGATTTATTTATTTTACAAATAGTTTATTGTCAAATTAGTTTCCACATAACACTCAATGCTCATCCCCACAAGTGTCCTCCTCCATGCCCATCCCCCATCCCGCCCACATCCATCAGTCCTCAGTTTTTGTCAGCATTCAAGAGTCTCTCATGGTTTGCCTCTCTCCCTTTCCCCACCATTTCCGCCCTTCTTCTCCCCCTTGTTCCTCCGTCAAGTTCCTCCTAATCCTCCTATACGTGCACACATATGGTATTTGTCCTTCTCTGCCTGACTTATTTCGCTCAGCATAACACCCTCAAGGTCCATCCATGTTGCTACACATGGCCAGATTTCATGCTTTCTCATTGCCATGTAGTATTCCATGGTATAGATAAACCACATCTTCTTTTTTTTTTTTTTTAATTTTTTTTATTTATTTCTAGGAGAGAGAGAGAGAGACAGCGTGAGCAGGGGAGGGTCAGAGAGAGAGGGAGTCACAGACTGAAACAGGCTCCAGGCTCTGGGCTGGCAGTCAGCACAGAGCCTGACGCGGGGCTCGAACCCACGAACCGCGAGATCATGACCCAAGCGAAAGTCGGACGCTTAACCGACTAAGCCACCCAGGCGCCCCAAACCACATCTTCTTGATCCATTCATCTGTTGATGGACACTTAGGCTCTTCCCATGTTTTAGCTATTGTGGAGAGTGCTGCTATGAACATTGGGGTACATGTGCTCCTATGCATCAGCACTCCTGTATCCCTTGGGTAAATTCCTAGCAGTCCTATTGCTGGGTCATAGGGGAGTTCTATTGTGAGATTCCTGAGGAACCTCGACACTGTTTTCCAGAGGGGCTGTAGCAGTTTACATTCCCACCAACAGTGTAGGAGGGTGCCCGTTTCTCCACATCCTCGCCAGCATCTAGAGTTCTCTGATGTGCTCATTTTAGCCACTCTGACTGGCGTGAGGTGGTATCTCAATGTGGTTTTGATTTGTATTTCCCTGATGAGGAGCGATGCTGAGTATCGTTTCATGTGTCTGTTGGCCATCTGGTTGTCCTCTATGGAGAAGCGTCTGTTCATCTCTTCTGCCCATTTCTTCACTGGGTTGTTTGTTTTTCGGGCGTGTAGTTTGGTGAGTTCCTTATAGATTCTGGATATTAACCCTTTATCTGATATGTCATTTGCAACTATCTTTTCCCATTCCGTTGGTTGCCTATTAGTTTTGTGGGTTGTTTCCTTGGCTGTGCAGAAGCTTTTAATCTTGATGAGGTCCCAATGGTTTATTTTTGCTCTTGATTCCCTTGCTTTTGGGGATGTGTCATGTGTCAAGTAAGAAGTTGCTGCGGTGGAGGTCAAGGAGGTTGTTTCCTGCTTTCTCCTCTAGGGTGTTGATAGTTTCCTGTCTCATGTTCAGGTCCTTTATCCATTTTGAGTTTATTTTTGTGCATGGTGTGAGAAAATGATCTAGTTTCATTCTTCTGCATGTTGCAGTCCAGTTCTCCCAACACCATCTGTTAAAAAGGCTGTCTTTTTTACAGATAGTCTTTGGATAGTCTTTCCTGCTTTGTCAAAGATCAGTTGGCTGTATACTTTTGGGTCCACTTCTGAGTTCTCAATTCTGTTCCATTGGTCTACGGGTCTGTTTTTGTATCAATACCATACTGTCTTGATGATGACAGCTTTGTAGTAGAGGTTAAAGTCTGGGATGGTGATCCCTCCTGTTTTGGTTTTATTTTTCAGGATTACTTTGGCTATTCGGGGTCTTTTGTGGTTCCATACAAATTTTAGGATAGTTTGTTCTAGTTGAGAGAAGTATGCTGGTGCAATTTTGATTGGAATTGCACTGAATGTGTAGAGTGCTTTGGGTAGTAATGACATCTTAACTATATTTATTCTTCCTATCCATGAGCGTGGAATGTTTTTCCATTTCTTTATGTCTTCTTCAATTTCCTTCATAAGTTTTCTATAGTTTTCATCATACAGATCTCTTATATCCTTAATTAGGTTTATTCTGAGGTATTTTATGGTTTTTTGTGCAGTTGTGAATGGGATCAGTTTCTTGATTTCTCTTTCTGTTGCTTCATTGTTGGTATATAAAAATGCAACCGATTTCTGTACGTTGATTTTGTACCCTGCAACTTGGCTGAATTCTTGGATCAGTTCTAGTAGGCTTCTGGTGGAGTCTGTCGGGTTTTCGATGTAGAGTATCATGTCATCTGCGAAGAGTGAAAGTTTGACTTCCTCTTTGACAATTCTGAAGCCTTTGATTTCCTTTTGTTGTCTGATGGCTGATGTTAGGACTTCCAGCACTATGTTAAACAACAGTGGTGAGAATGGGCATCCCTGTCGTGTTCCTGATCTCAGGGGGAAAGCTCTCAGTTTTTCCCCGTTGAGGATGATGTTAGCTGAGGGCTTCTCATAGATGGCTTTGATGATGCTTAAGTAGGTTCCTTCTATCCCAACTTTCTCGAGAGTCTTTATTAAGAAGGGATGCTATATTTTGTCAAATGCTTTTTCTGCATCTATTGACAGGATCATATGGTTTTTATCTTTTCTTTTAATGATGTGATGTATCACATGGATTGTTTTGCGAATGTTGAACCAGCCCTGTAACCCAGGAATGAATCCCACTTGATCTTGGTGGATGATTCTTTTTATGTGCTGCTGGATTCGATTTGCAAGGATCTTGTTGAGGATTTTTGCATCCGTATTCATCAAGGATATTGGCCTGTAGTTCTCTTTTTTTGCTGGGTCTCTGTCTGGCTTGGGAATCAGAGTGATGCTGGCTTCATAAAATGAGTCCGGGAGTTTTCCTTTGATTTCTATTTTTTGGAATAGCTTGAGAAGAATTGGGATTAATTGTGTTTTAAATGTCTGGTAGAATTCCCCAGGGAAGCCATCAGGTCCAGGGCTCTTATTTGTTGGGAGATTTTGGATCACTGATTCAATTTCTTCACTCGTTATGGGTGTGTTCAGGTTTTCTATTTCTTCCCGTGTGAATTTTGGTAGTGAGTGTGTGTTTAGGAATTTGTCCATTTCTTCTAAGTTGTCCAGTTTGTTGGCGTATAATTTTTCATAGTGTTCCCTGATAATTGCTTGTATTTCTGAGGGGTTGGTTGTGATAAGTCCATTTTCATTCATAATTTTGTCTATTTGTGTGCTCTCTCTTTTCTTTTGGATAAGTCTGGCTAGAAGTTTGTCAATTTTGTTTACTTTTTCAGAAAACCAACTCTTCGTTTCATTGATCTGTTCAATGGTTTCTTTGGTCTCTTTGTTGTTTATTTCTGCTCTAATTTTTACTATTTCTCTTCTGCTGGGTTTAGGGCGTTTTTGTTGGTCTGTCTCTAGTTCCTTTAGGTGAGCTGTTAGATTTTGGACTTGCGCTTTTTCTAATCTCTTGAAATAGGCCTGGAGAGCATGTACTTTCCTCTTAGGACTGCCTTTGCTGCATCTCATAGATTTTGAATTGCTGTGTTTTCATTTTCATTTGTTTCCATATATTTTTTAATTTCATCTCTAATTGCCTGATTGGCCCATTCATTCTTTAGAAGGGTGTTCTTTAACCTCCATGTTTTTGGAGGTTTTCCAGACTTCTTCCTGTAATTGATTTCAAGTTTCAAAGCATTATGATCTGACAGTGTGCATGGTATGATCTCTATTCTTTTATATTTATTGAGGGCTGCTTTATGTCCCAGTATGTGATCTATCTTGGAGAATGTGCCATGTGCACTTGCGAAGAAAGTAAATTCCCTGGCCTCAGGATGTAAAGTTCTAAATATATCCGTCAGATCCATCTGGTCCAATGTGTCTTTCAAGTCCATTATTTCTTTAGTGATTTTCTGTCTGGTTGACCTATCCATTGCTGTAAGCAGAGTATTAAAGTCCCCTGCTATTAGCACATTCTTATCTATAAGCTTGTTTCTGTTTGTGATTGTTTTAGATATTTAGGTGCTCCCATATTCGGTGCGTAGACATTTATGATTGTTAGTTCTTCCTGATGGATGGACCCTGTAATTATTATGTAGTGCCCTTCTTCATCTCTTGTGATTGTCTTTAATTTAAAGTCCAGTTTGTCTGATATAAGTATAGCTACTCCGGCTTTCTTTTGATTTCCTGTAGCATGATATATATTTCTCCATCCCCTTACTTTTAATCTGAAGGTATCTTCCCGTCTAAAATGAGTTTCTTGTAGACAGCATATAGATGGATTTTGTTTTTTAATCCATTCTGCTACCCTATGTCTTTTGATTGGAGCATTCAGCCCATTTACATTCAGTGTCATTATTGAAATATGTGGGTTTAGAGTCTTTGTATCTTTTTTAGGGTTCATGTTTGTGGTGGTGTCTCTGGAATCTTTGTTCCTTGCAACCTTTCCTTCAGAGCATCCCCCCCCAGGATTTCTTGTAGGGCTGGCTTCGTGGTGACAAATTCTTTCAATTTCTGTTTGTTTGGAAAGGTTTCTATCTCTCCTTCTATTTTGAATGACAGGCTTGCTGGGTAGAGGATTCTTGGCTGCATATTTTTACTGTTCATCACATTGAAGATCTCCTGCCATTCCTTTCCGGCCTGCCACGTTTCAGTAGATAGGTCTGTCACCCCTCTGATAGGTTTCCCTTTGTATGTGAGGGCCCTTTTCTCCCTAGCTGCTTTCAAAATTCTCTCTTTGTCCTTGTATTTTGCCATTTTTACGATGATATGTCGTGCAGAAGTTCGATTCAAGTTACGTCTGAGGGGAGTCCTCTGAGCCTCTTGTATTTCCACACTTACTTCCTTCCCCAGGTCGAGGAAGTTCTCTGCTATAATTTGTTCCAGGACTTCTTCAGCACCTTTCCCTCTCTCTTCCTCTTCTGGGATTCCTAGGATACGGATATTGTTGCATTTGGCCGTATCACCGAGCTCTCGGATTCTTTCCTGTTCCTGGATCAGTTTGACTCTTTTTTTTGTCAGCTTCTTGTTTTTCTATCATGGTATCTTCTAAATCACTTATTCTCCTTTTTGCCTCTTCAATCCGTGCATTGGAGGCCTCTAATTTATTATGTATCTCATTTATTGCAGTTTTTAATTCATCATGCCTATTTTTATTTTCTATTCTGTCTGTAGCCATAGTTTCTTAGATGTCCCCTATGTTTTTTTCAAGCCCAGCTATTAATTTTACCATTATTATTCTAAAATCTTGCTCAGTTATGCTGCTGATATCTGTTTTGAGCAGTTCATTAGCTGTCATTTCTTCTTGGAGTTTCTTTGGAGGAGAGCTCTTTCATTTCATCTTTTTAGTTAGCTTTCTGGCTCTTGTTGGTATTAAAGACCTGTTAATGCTCTCTGTATCTATGAGCGCTGCTATATCCAAGAAGACTCTTTGACTTTCCAGGGCCTATCCTTTCACAGAGTGTTTTTTGAATGGTATCCCTTGGTCTCTCTTGTTGGGACCTTGGTTATTTTATTTTCCCATTCGTAGTGATATTTGGGACTTGTCCACCTTGTGTACTCTGGCTTGTTTCTTGAGGTAGCCCTGGAAAAGAAAACAGACAAACACACAGGGAGCCGGAGCACAGAAATGCACAGGCTAATTCAACTAACATGCAAAGCGAAAGGGAAAACAAAAAAGTTAAGAGAAAAGACGGAGGAGGGAGGGCGAATAATAGGGAGTATAAAATACATAAAAGGGTCAAAAAGGGGAAAAGAAAAGGAAAAAGGAAGAAAACCAATGGACAAAGAACGGTTTAAAGCATATAACTGGATTTCCCAGCTACATTTAAATAGCCGTGTGTATGCAGTGCTGGTTGAAGAGCATAGAGAAAGAGAGAAGACAGGGTGAGATGAGGCACAATTGGAAATAGAATGCACAGGCAGAAGGGATAAGAAGCTTTTTTCAAAGAGGTAAAGGGTAGAATATGGTTGGATAGGTGAGAGAAGGATGCTGGAATTATCCAGAGAAACTATATAGTCTAATTACTCCTGAGAGAAAGAGATGAAAATGTCGGTAGGTGTAGAATTTACATTTACAGAATGGACTCATTGTGATTGTTTAAGCAAGCCGGCAACCAGAGTTAATCAGGTCAGTGTTCTGGGGAAAAAAGAAAGAAAAGAGAAAGAAGAAGAAAAAAGAAAAAGAAAAAAATGAATAAAAAGTCAGGGAGGCGGGCAGCTCTCAGGCGGGAGCTCTGCCTTGGCGGTTGTGGGGAGGAGAGTGACGGTGCTCCAGTCCCTTCTTGAACCAAGCGCTGCAACTGGCTTTTTTGGGTGTGTAAACTCCCCGTACCGGGGGCGCAGCCAAAGTTGGTTGCACTCTTCAACTCAGGCCAGTCCCAATCTCCAAATCCCACTCTGCGTGCCCAGCTGAGATTGCCTTAGACACAGCTTCCCAGGCAGCCCCCTTGGGCAATTCCAGGCCCCCTGCTGAGCTCTGGGGGCGGAGTCAGAGTCAGAATCGCTGCTTCCTTCTCTGGGTCAGGCTGGCGCACATGCGTGGGGCTTGCCCGCAGGGTGTTCTGAGCCCGAGCCCGCTGGAGTGAGGAAATCCGGGTCCCTCTGTGACTCGTCACCCGAAACATGAACTCACAGGCAAATTTCCCAGTTTTTAGCTCTTTGCCTTCCCTCTCGAGTTCCAGCCAGGCAGGAGCGCGGATGCCTGGTGTCCGCGTGCGGCTCCTCCAGCGGCCCAAGCCCTCTGGGAGGACGATGGCGGCAGGCGCTCCACTGCTCTGATGTCCAGCCTCCAGGAGCATCACAAAGCAGCAGTCTGTGCGCTCAGCGCCTCCGGGACCAGTTGGCGCGAGGGGACCTGGTGTGCAGGTATTTGGCAAGTACGGTCTTTCTATGCACCATGTGGAGGTTATTACCCCTGAGCAGAGGTTTTTCTGTTTCACACTCTCTCTTTTTCCCCTCTCACTCCCCGTAGAGGGTAGAGGGGGATCGCCTCCCACCCTGGAGTCTCCGATCCCCGCCCAATTTTATCTTTCCCAGTTCACACTTATGTTAGAAGGCTCTCTCAGTGGATTCTGCGTCCTTTTTTCCCAATCTCTCAGGTTTTGTAAGGTTTCCAGTGGCTTCAGATCTTTTCTGTGTGATGTATGGGCGTGAGTGCAAGTACGGAGCTCCTTACTTCTCCGCCATCTTGCCCTCCTCTCCCATAGATTTATTTTTAAAAATGTTAGTGTTTATTTATATTTGGGAGAGAGGTGTGGGAGGGGCAGAGAGAGAGAGACACACACACACACACACAGAACCCGAAGCAGACTCCAGGCTCTGATCTGTAAGCACAGAGCCTGACACAGGGCTCAAACCCACGAACTGGAAGATCATGACTTGAGCTGAAGTTGGACGCTTAACTGACTGAGCCACCTAGACACCCAGCTCCATAGTTTTAAATGTAAACCTCCAAACCATAAAATTTCTATAAGGAAACAGGAGGAAATCTTCATGACCTTGAGTTAGGCAAATGTTTTAGGTAAAACATCAAATGCACAAACCATAATTAAGTTAATAAATTGGACTTCATCAAAATTAAAATTTTCTGCTATTTTAAAAAATGCAGGTGAAGAGAATGAGAAAATATACCACCGACTGGGAGTAAATATTTGCAAATCATGTAGGTGAGAAAAAAAATGTATCTGTAATATATAAAGGATTATCAAAGCACAATAAGAAAAACCGTCTAAAATATAGTGGTCCAAGAGTTGAACAGATACTTCACCTAAGACATATGAATGGCAGATAAGCATACAAAAAGATGCTTGACATCATTATTCACTAAAGAAGTACAAATTAAAGCCACAAATACCATCGCACCTATTAGAATGGCTGAAGTTAAAGAGATTGGCATACCGCATGGAGTGTATATACACACACACACACACACTACATCTTCTTTATCTATTCATCCATCATTGGACATTTGGGCTCTTTCTATACTTTGGCTATTGTTGATATGCTGCTATAAACATTCGGGTGCATGTGCCCCTTCGAAACAGCATACCTGTATCCCTTGGATCAATACCTAGTAGGTCAATTGCTGGGCCATAGGCGAGTCCTGTTTTTTTTTTTTTTTTTTTAAATGTTTTATTTATTTCTAGGAGAGAGAGAGAGAGAAGCGTGAACAGGGGAGGGTCAGAGAGAGAGGGAGACACAGACTCTGAAACAGGCTCCAGGCTCTGAGCTGGCAGTCAGCACAGAGCCCGACGTGGGGCTCGAACCCACGAACCGCGAGATCATGACCTGAGTGAAAGTCGGACGCTTAACCGACTAAGCCACCCGGGCGCCCCAGGTGAGTTCTGTTTTTAATTGTCTGCAGCACGTCCATGCTATTTTCCAGAGTGACTGCACCAGTTTGCATTCCCACCAGCAGTGCAAAACAGATCCTCTTTTTCCGCATCCTCGCCAACATCTGTTGTTGCCTGAGCTATTAATGTCAGCCATTCTGCCAGGTGTGAGGTGGTATCTCATTGTGGTTTTGATTTGTATTTCCCTGATGATGAGTGATGTTGAGCATTTTTTAATGTGTCTGTTAGCCACCTGGAGGTCTTCTTTGGAGAAATGTCTATGCAGGTCTTTTGCCCATTTCTTCACTGGATTATTTGTTTTTTGGGTGTTGCGTTTGATAAGTTCTTTATAGATTTTAGATACTAACCCTTTATTTGATATGTCGTTTGCAAATGTCTTCTCCCAGTCCATCAGTTGCCTTTTAGTTTTGCTGATTGTTTCCTTTGCTGTGCAGAAGCTTTGTTTTTTTGATGAGGTCCCAAGAGTTCATTTTTGCTTTTGTTTCCCTCACCTCTGGAGATGTGTTGAATAAGAAGTTGCTACAGCCGAGGTCAAAGAGGTTTTTGCTTACTTTCTCCTCAGAATTTTGACAGCTTCCTGTCTTACATTTAGGTCTTTCATCCATTTGAGTTTATTTTTGTGTATGCATTAGAAAGTGGTCCAGGTTCATTTTTCTACATGTTGCTGTCCAGTGTTACCAGCACCACTTGCTGAAGAGCCTGTCTTATTCCATTGGATATTCTTTCCTGCTTTGTCAAAGATTCGTTGGCCATATGTTTATGAGTCTTTATCTGGGCTCTCTATTTAAAAAAATTTTTTTAAATGTTGTATTTATTTCTGAGAGAGAGAGACAGCATGAGCAGGGGAGGGTCAGAGAGAGAGGGAGACACAGAATCTGAAACAGGTTCCAGGCTCTGAGTTAGCTGTCAGCACAGAGCCCGACATGGGGCTTGAACTCACAACCATGAGATCATGACCTAAGCCAAAGTCGGCCGACCAACCGACTGAGTCACCCAGGCGCCCCTGGGTTCTCTATTCTGTTCCATTGATCTGTCTGTTTTTGTGCCCATACCATACTGTTTTTATGATTACAGCTTTGTAATACATCTTGAAGTCTGGGATTGTGATGCCTCCCGTTTTGGTTTTCTTTTTCAAGATTGCTTTGGCTATTTGGGGTCTTTTCTGGTTCCATACAAATTTTAGGATTGTTTGTTCTAGCTTTGTGAAAAATTCTGGTGTTATTTTGATAGCGATTGGATTGAATATGTAGATTACTTTGGGTAGTATTGACATTTTAATAAATTTTTGTTCCTATCCAGGAGCATGGAATATTTTTCCATTTTTTTTGGTGTCTTCAATTTCTTTCATAAGCTTTCTATAGTTTTCGGTGTATAGTTTTTTCACCTCTTTGGTTAGATTTATCCCTAGGTATTTTATGGTTTTTGGTGCAATGGTAAATGGAATAGATTCCTTGATTTCTCTTTCTGTTGCTTCATTGTTGGTGTATAGGAATGCAACTGATTTCTGTGCATTGACTATATATCCTGCGACTTTGCTGAATTCATGGATCGGTTCTAGCAGTTTTTTGGTGGAATCTTTTGGGTTGTCCATATAGATTATTATGTCATCTGTGAAGGGTGAAAATGTAACCTCCTCCTGGCTGATTTGGATGCTTTTATTTTTTTGTGTTGTTTGATTGCTGAGGCTAAGACTTCCAATACAGTGTTGAATAACAGTGGTGAGACTGGCCATCCCTGTCTTGCTCCTCACCTTAGGGGGAAGCTCTCAGGTTTTCCCCGTTGAAGATGATATTAGCATTGGGTCTTTCATATATGGCTTTTATGATCTCAAAATACGATCCTTCTATCCCTACTCTCTTGGGGGTTTTTATCAAGAAAGGATGCTGTATTTCATTGAATGCTTTCTCTGCATCTATTGAGAGGATCATGTGGTTCTTCTCCTTTCTTTTATTGATGTGATGAATCACATTGACTGTTTTGTGAATATTGAACCAGACCTGCATCCCAGGTATAAATCCCACTTGGTCATGGTGAATAATTTTTTAAATGTATTGTTGGCTCTTATCCCGTTCAAGATTTTTGCATCCATGTTCATCAGGGAAATTGGTCTATAGTTCTACTTTTCAGTGCGATCTTTGTCTGGTTTTGAAATCAAGGTAATGCTGGCTTCATAGAAAGTTTGGAAGTTTTCCTTCCATTTCTATTTTTTGAAACAGCTTCAAGAGAATAGGTGTTAACTCTTCCTTAAATGTTTGGTAGAATTCTCCTGGAAAGTCATCTGGCCCTGGACTCTTGTTTTTTGGGGGAGATTTTTGATTATTGGTTTCTTTACTGGTTATGTGTCTGTTCACATTTTCTGTTTCTTCCTGTTTCAGTTTTGATAGTTTATATGTTTCTAGGAATTTGTCCATTTCTTCTAGATTGCCATTTTATTGGCATCTAATTGCTCATAATATTCTCTTATTATTGTTTTTATTTCTGTTGTGTTGGTTGTGATCTCTCCTCTTTCATTCTTGATTTTATTTATTTGGGTCCTTTCCTTATTTTTGATCAAACTGGCTAGTGATTTATCAGTTTTGTTAATTTTTTCAAAGAACCACGTCCTAGTTTCATTGATCTGTTCTACTATTTTGTTTTTGTTTTTTTTGGTTTTGATAGCATTGATTTCTGCTCTAATCTGTATTATCTCCTGTCTTCTGCTGGTTTGGGGTTTTATTTACTGTTCTTTCTCTAGGTTTTTAAGGTGTCAGGTGAGGTTGTGTGTCTGAGACCTTTCTCCCTTCTTTAGAAAGTGACCTTTCTTCCTTCTTTAGAAAGCCCTGGATTGCTATATACTTTCCTCTTATGACAGCCTTTTCTGCGTCCCAGAGGTTTTAGGTTGTGGTGTTATCATTTTCATTGGCTTCTATGTACTTTTTAATTTCCTCTTTAACTTCTTGTTTAGTCCATTCATTCTTTAGTAGGATGTTCTTTAATCAACAAGTATTTGTTACCTTTCCAAATTTTTTCTTGTGGTTGATTTCAAGTTTCATAGCATTGTGGTCTGAAAATATGTATGGTATGATCTCGATCTTTTTGTACTTGTTGAGGGCCAATATGTGTCCTAGTATGTTATCTATTCTGTGGAACATTCCATGTGCACTGGAGAAGAATGTATATTCCACTGCTGTAGGAAGCAGTGTTCTGAATATATCAGTTAAGTCCATCTGTCCAATGTGTCATTCAAAGCCATTATTTCCTTGCTGATTTTCTGATTAGATGATCTGTCCATTGCTGTAAGTGAGGTGTTGAGATCCCGTACTGTTATGGTATTATTATCAATGAGTTTCTTTATGTTTGTGATTAATTGATTTACATATTTGGGTGTTCTACATTTGGAGCATAAATGTTTACAATTGTTAGATCTTCTTGGTGGATAAGCCCATTAATTATGATATAATGCCCTTCTTCATCTCCTGTTGTAGTCTTTATTTTTAAATGTAAATTGTCTGATATAATTATGGCAACTCTAGCTTTCATGTCAACCATTAGCATGATAGCTGGTTCTCCATCCCTTTACCTTCAATCTGAAGGTGTCTTTAGGTCTAAAGTGGGTCTCTTGTAAACATCATATAGATGGATCTTGTTTTCTTATTCATTCTTTTACTCTGTTTTTTGATTGGAGCATTTAGTCCATTGACATTTAGAGTGAGTACTGAAAGATACGAATTTATTGCCATTATATTTCTTACAGAGTTGGAATGTCTGGTGATGTTCTCTGGTCCTTTCTAGTCTCTGTTGCTTTTGGTATGTATGTATGTATGTATGTATGTATGTATGTATGTATGTATGTATTTATTTAACTTTTCTCCCCTCAGAGAGTCCTTAAAATTTCTTGCAGTGCTGGTTTAGTCGTCATGAAGTCCTTTCATTTTTGTTTGTCTGGGAAACTTTTAATCTCTCCTTCTATTTTGAATGACAACTTTTCTAGATAAAGAATTCTTGGCTGATTATTTTTTCAATTCAGCACATTGAATATATCCTACCACTCCTTTCTGGCCTGCCAATTTTCTGTGGTCAGGTCTGCTGCAAACCTGATCTGTCTTCCCTTATAGGTTGAGGACTCTTTCCCTTGCTGCTTTCATGATTCTTTCCTTGTCTGAATTTGTGAATTTGACTGTGATATGCCTTGTTGATGGTTGGTTTTTGTTGAATCTAATGGGCGTCCTCTGTGATTCCCGGATTTTGATGTCTGTGTCTCCCCAGATTAGGAAAATTTTCTGCTATGATTTGCTCACATAACCTTTCTACCCCTTTTCTTCTCTCTTCATCTTCTAGGACCCCTATGACTCTGATGTTACTCCTTTTTAATGAGTCACTGAGTTCTCTAATTCTTAAATCGTGCATTTTTTTTTTTTTTTGCCTTAGTCGCTGTCTTCTTCTTCTGCTTCATTGTTCTCCGTAAGTTTGTCCTCTATATCACTGTTTCACTGCTCTTGCTGCCAGGGCATCCATTCGAGATTGCAGCTCGGTTATAGCATTTTTTTATTTTTTCATCCTGACTAGCTTTTACTTTGTTTTATCTCTGGAGAAAGGAATTTTAATCTATTTTCAACCTCAGGTAGTATTCTTATTATTGTGATTCTATATTCTGGTTGAGACATCTTGGTTAAGCCCCTGGCTGTCATTTCTTCCTGCTCTTTCTTTTGGGGTGAATTCCTTCATTTTGTCATTTTGAAGGAAGAAAAGGATTTAATGGTGTAAAAAAATAAAGCTAAAAAATTAAAAAAACACCAGACACACACACAGATGCACACACACACAAATCAAATAAGTGGTGCTACATCCTAGGTGTGTTTTGGTCTGGGTGTTGAAAGGAGCTTGATAGATTCGAGAAAAAAGGGAAAAAGGAAAAAAAAAGGAAAACGTTTGAAAATCTGGAAAAAAGAAACAGAATAAAATGAAATGATGTAAGTAAAATAGAGTTTAAAAAATTGACACAAAATAAAAAATATAGTAGAAAAAAATTTAAAAAACCTTTTTAATAAAAATTGAAAATAAAAGTGAATTTTTTTCTCTTTTTGTATTCAAGAAAAAGAAAAGAAATTAAAAAAAAAAAGAAAATTGAATAGATGGGCCAGCGAACAGGCTGATATTCAATAGAAATCATATCATTTTCCCTTAGAAGTCAAACTATGAAGCACTTTATATTCCTTAAACTAAGCAGGCGGAGAGATGTGTGGGGTTCCTGAAGCGGGAAGTTGGCCCAGTTGGGCGGGGCTTAGTGTAATGTCTCCGTTCTCCATTAGGTGGCCCTGCTTAGCTCACTGGGGTGGATTGTTGTGGCTCTTGTAGGTTTGTATGTGCATGTGTGGGAGGGGTGAAAATGGTGTCACCCAACTATCAGTCTCTAGTATCAGAACTCTTCTCCCTGACCAGTTGCACACCTGTACTTTGTCTCCAGCTTCTCTCCTCTCCCCACTTTTACACTGTCCATGACCAAGTTGTCAGGTTGCCAGGTGACACCTCCCTCCTGAGTTTTATCTCAGATGTGGTTTTTTTCCCCTCACCCCTCACTTCTGAGGGACCGAAGTTTTGACCCATTCTGATCCTCTGTGGGAGGGTCTCACTTAGCAATGGCCAGGTTCAAGCTGCATCCAGGAATGTTCATGGGACCATGCTGCTGTGGATGCCCAGAGACTGCAGCTCTGTGTCGCCCAACCCAGAAAAAGTTCACATGATTGTGCAGCAGCAGCGTTTCAGGGACTTCACTCTCCTCCTGGGGATTCTCCCTTCCCACCAGAGCACTGCCAGGTATCAAGCTGTGGAGCTTCATACTCTGTCCTTCCTGTTTATAATGTCTTAATGGAATTTAAATCCTCTCCTTTCTCCTTTCTCCCTTTTCAGTTCAGTCCCTGTGGCTATTTCCACTTTTCCACTCTCTCTCCAGCTGCTTTTGGGAGAGGGTGCTTTTCCCGTACTCTCCCCCATCTCTATCCTCTCTCCGCAAGTAAAAACAGATCCTTGCCCTCTGTGGCTCCTCTCTCCCCCAGTTCATCTCTCCGCCCCATGTACCTGCTGAGTTCTGTGGTTCAGGTTGTGCAGATTGTTGTGTTCAACCTCAAATCAGTTTTCTAGGTGTACAGGATGGTAGAGTGTTGATTTGGCTGTATTTCCTGGACATGAGACACAAAAAATATCTTCCATGCTGCCCTGCCATTTTGACTCCTCCCCACAGTTTGATAGTTTTCAAAAAAAACCTTAAGGGCACCTGGATGGTTCAATTGGTTAAGCATCTGCCTTCTGCTCACGTCAGTATCTAACAGTATGTGAGTTCGAGCCCCATGTTGGGCTCTCTGATGTTAGCACGGAGCCCTCTTTAGATTCTTTGTCTCCCTCCCGTGCTCATGCTCTTCTTTCTCAAAAACGAACATTAAAATAATAATAAATAAATAAATAAACCCTCAAATATGCACTTACTATGGGACCGGCCATGCCACTCCTAGTTTTTCTTTTTAACCCAACAACAGTGAAAACATGTCTGTACAGAAACTTGTACACAAATGTTCACAGCCACTTTATGAATAATAGTTAGAAACTAAAGAACAAAACAAAACATAATCCAAATATCCATGAACAGGCAAATGGATAAACACGTTGTGGTATATATGATGGAATACTGCTTAGCAGTAAAAAGGGATGGACAATTGACAGACACAGTGTTACAGACGAGGCTCAAAATCAGTGTGCTGAGCAAAAGAAACCAAAGAAAAGGAGTACGTATTGTATGATTCCTTTTATTAAAAGTACTATAAAATACAAACTATTTCTATAGTGACAGAAAGCATATCAGCAGTTGCTAGGAGAGAATAAGTAGGATTGGGGAGGGGCAGGGGAGAGGATTAAAAAGGAGTTTAGGAAATTTTGGATGTGCAGATATGTTTACTCATTTGATTGTAGTGGATTCATGGGTGTAAATGCCGGTCAAAACGTATACTGTGAATTTTAAATATGTCAGTTATAAATAATGAAGCTAAATAAGGAAGGAAGGAGAGGAGGGAAGAGAGGAGGGAAGAAGGGGAGGAAGGAAGGGATAGAAGAAGAGAGGAGGAAGGGAGAAAGGAAGAAAGGAAGGAAGAAAAAAAAAAGTGAGCCAAGAGAAGCCAACATAGGGTGGCTGTCATGCTACTCAGCCTCTAGGGGGTGACCTCTGCAGGCTCCCGTTGAGGAGACTGTGATAGAACCAGACGGCTCAGCGCCTTGGATCTTAGAGGAGCCACAGTTCAGTCCCCATGGTGATGGACAAGCAGATCTACTGTTCTTTCTGACATTCCTGTCTCCCTCACTGCCACATGTGTCCCTACAATCTTCTCATATTAGTAGAAATAGCTTCGCCAGAACCTGAAGGGCGTGGATGCCAAGTATTTAGGCAGCTTCATCACTGCCACATAACCTGGAGTTTAGTTTTTATTGAGGTCGGTGTTGTTTTTGTGTTTTAATCTAGTTGTTATTTCTCCTAGTCAATTAAGCTGTGTCCTTGTCTTTCTAATTTGTGTAGCCAGTTTCCAGACTGGGGTATATATGACTCTTCATTCTGAGTTTTCAGGTCAGCCTGTTAATACGGAGGGAAGGAGAGAGATAGAGATAGAGAGAGAGAGAGAGAGAGAGAGAGAGAGAGAGAGAGAAGGAGGGAGGTGCCCTCTCTCCTGTGGATGGATGTCAGGTTCATACGTCAAAGCTGGTTGTTTTCCCGCCATGTGTACTTGCTGCCGTACAAGACTGGGAGCAGACTGAGAGGTCCTGCAGAGCAGGGGTGCGTTTTCATCTCTCTTTGTGTCTGGCAGATTGACTACCATAGGTAAATGCTCAATCAGTGTTTATTGAATAGGTGTTTGAAATTGAGAGAGAAATTGCCTCAAGTTAGGTCACAGGGAAAGTTTCCATCCTAACTCTCTCTAGAAAAAAAAAAAGAAGCATTTCCAGGGACACTTGGGTGGCTCAGTTGGTTAAGTGTCCAACTCTTTTTTTAAATAAAACTTTTAATGTGTGCTTTTTGTTTTGTTTTGTTTTTTTGTTTTTAGTTGTTTTTATTTATTTTTTATTTTTTTGACAGAGACTGTGTGTGCATGCACATGTGAGCTGGGGAGAGGCAGAGAGAGAGGAGGGCAGAGAATCTGAAATAGGCTCTGCACTAAGAGCAGAGAGCCCGATGCAGGGCTTGAACTCACAAATCATGAGGTCATCACCTTAGCCAAAGTGGTGGCTTAACAGACTGAGACACTCAGGTGCCCCAAGCGTCTGGCTCTTGACTTTGGCTTGGGTCATGATCTCATGGTTCCTGAGTTGGAGCCCCACCTTGGGCTCTGTGCTGACAGCATGGAGCCTGCTTGGGATTCTCTCTTACCCTGTCTCTCTTCCCCTCCCCCTTCTAACTCTTTCTCTCTCTCAACATAAATTAAAAAAGCTAAAAAAAAAAAAAGAAAGAAAAAAAACATTTCCATATAAACCACTTAGAACTATTTCACCTGAAGTTCTTTCATTCTTTCATTCCACAAATATTTATTGAGCACTGACTGTGTCCCAGGGTTATCCCCGGTACCATTCCAGGTATAGCTACGAACAAATATGCAAAAGCTCTACTTTTATGGCATTTACTTTTTCATTGGGGAGAGAGAAAATAAATAAGGCAAATAAGTAAAATGTGTAGTATGTTAGATAACTGTCGAGGAACAAAACAATAAATGAGGAAGGTGCTTAGGCAGAACCAGGGTGTGGAGCGGGTTTGTAATTCTATAATGGGTGAAGAGGAGAGGCCTATAGAGAATTCAAAGGTCACACTTCTGACTTGAATAGGTTTACACTACAAAGGGAATTTATTAGTTCACATAAATGTAACAAGTCTCTCCCTAGACACAGCTGGATGCTGTGCCTGTGAAGATTTCTGGAATGTTTCTTTTCATCTGTTGGCTTTGTTTTCCTCTCCTTGGCTTCAACGTCCGGCCAGTTGTCTCCTGGTGACAAGATGGCTGCTGGATTCACAGCCTCTCCACCAAGAAGCCCTCGGGAAAAGAGAACGATCTTCTCTAGTGGTTCCAGCGGCTGCCCTGATATTGAGTCTCATTGATCCTCTTGGATCACAAGGAAGTGGGAATCTGCTGATCATCCAGGCTCAGCCAGGTTATCTACCCCGAGGTAAAGCTGGGGAATTGAGGCCTGGTGACCTGAACCCCAGATACTGAAGGGTGGGAGGCGAGAGTTTCCATCAAAAGGAAACGTGTCATTATCAGCAAAGGGAACATGGCTGCCAGACAGACAGTAACAACAGGTGACCATCATCCCAGCCCTTGCTTGGGAAGACAGATTACTGTCTGAGCCTCCTGAAGCATCTGCCCTGTGTGAAAGGATAAGACGGCCACAGGTTGGAACTACAAATGGCTCTCATGTTCCGTGCTGGCCATTAGCCTGAGTGTGTCTGCACACCACCCTTCCTTATGTGTGGACCAGCCATTCCAAGAGTTGTTAACCCTCAGGACTTCAGAGCAATTATATTGCCAGGTGATTCTGGTTAAATGAGGACTTAGGCATATCTGAGGTAAGGGATTGGATTATATTGTAGAGCTTTGATGTCAGAGATACACTGTCTATGGTGCGTTCCCTATTGAATCCACTCCAGCATGACTTCCAAGTTGTAAAGTAACTAGTGTACCAGAAATGAGAGGGCTGGAGTCTCATCATCTTTCTAGGTTTCTGTTCCAGAGGGACAGGAGAGTACAGTAGTTAAGGGCATGGTTTAGAATCTAAGAATTCTAGGTTAAAACCCTAGTTCTGTCACTTCTATTGACACTAAATAAGTTGCTTTGCCTTCATGCTTATGTTTTGTCATTTACAAAATGGAATGATCCAAATACCTACATTCGTTGGTTCTTGAATTAATACATATACAGTCTTAGTTGTTGTGATCACCATTATGTATTGCCCTACAGGTGGCCAAGTCAGGGATTGTCCGTGTGGTATAATTTGGGCATGGTAGAGACCCCAAAACTTCTCACCCACAAACCTGCCTTGGGATCTGAGATTTCCATGTCCTTTCAAACCTTTGGTTTAAGAAAAAGTTGGTTTTTGGTTTAAGGAGGAGTTTACGACATATTCTGGACATTTTCAAGTTCCAAGGGTGTGCTTCAAGGACCCTTAGGGGAGGTGCAGGGTGCGGGATTGTATAGTTCTTGGATGCTTACCCACCACCTCCAGCAAAGACATTTTCCTTGCATCTGTTTTACATACTGACTTCTACAGAAGAATTTCTTTGAGGAAGAGTTCTGTTGTTGAAGTAAAAAATTCAGAAATAGCCATGTCAAAGCATCATAGGCCCCTACTAAAATACCATTATGTCATCTGAAAAGGGTGAGGGATTGAGAGTGTTTTGCTTGAAGAAGAAAAACCACAGGAGGAATAATGATTGTTCTTTATGTAGCTGAAGGGTTACCAAGATCGATTTCATCTTGGTGGATAGAAAGAGGAAGACATTTCTAGCTCTTCCACAATTCATTTCTGAAGCAGTGCTACACTGTGGTCCCTGGAGATGTCCCAGCCAAGGCTTCATGCTATCAGGGACTATACCAGGGGGACTCCCTCAAGAACAGATGATGGACTGTGACTGCAAAGCTCATACCCCAACTGTAATCTGTGATTCTAAATAACACAGCAAGCTATTAATATGTTACACTCCATGAACTTCTTGGTGAAATTTTATCACCTATTTAGATTCTAAGAGTATGCCTTTAAAAGGATGTGCCATAAGACAGTGGCATTTTGAACAAATTTTAGATCACAGAAAAGTTTTTAAAATAGTCCAAAAAGTTTCATTATCCCTCAGCTTCTTCTAATCTTAATATCTTGTAGAACTGCAATGCAATGATCTGAACCAGGAAATTCCAATCGCTATGACACTGTAAACTACAGTAAATACCTTATTTGAATGCCATCAGTTTTTCCATTTGTCCAACAGTTAAGGGCTTATGTCTTATTATTCACAATATATTTAGTTATTCGATCAGTGTTAGTAGAAACTATTTAGCGTGAGTCTTTTAAAGTTTTTATTTAAATTCCGGTTAGTTAACATACAATGTCATGTTAATTTCATATTACAGTTTAGTGATTCAACACTTAAACATACAATACCTGGCACCCATCACAAGTGCACTCCTTATTCCCTATCATCTATTTAACTCATTACCCCACCTTCCTCCCCTCTGGTAACCATCAGTTTGTTCTCTATAGTCAAGAGTCTTTTTCTTGGTTTGCCTTTCTCTTTTTACCCCCCCATGATTGTTTGTTTTATTTGTTAAATGTCACCTATGTGTGAAATCATATGGTATTTGCCTTTCTCTGATTGACGTATTTCTCTTAGCATAATACTCTCTAGTTCCATCCATGTCATTGCAAATGGCAAGATTTCATTCTTTTTTAATGGCTGAGTAGTATTCCTGTGTGTGTGTGTGTGTGTGTGTGTGTGCATGTGCATGTGCACGTGCACCACATGTTGTGTCAATTCATCAGTCCATACATAGGCATTTGGGCTCTTTTCATATTTTGGCTATTGTTGATAATGCTGCTGTAAACCTTGGGATGCATGTATCCCTTTGAATTAGTATTTTTGTATCCTTTGCGTAAATACCTAGTAGTGCATTTCTGGGTAGTTCTATTTTTAACTGTTTTCCAGAATGGCTTCACCGGTTTGCATTCCCACCAATAGTGTAAGAGGGTTCCCCTTCTCCACATCCTTTCCAACACCTGTTGTTTCTTGTGTTGTTGATTTTAGTCATTCTGATAGGTGTGAAGTGATATCTCTTTGTAGTTTTGATTTGTATTTCCCTGATGATGAGTTAACGTTGAGCATCTTTTATCTGTCTGTTGGCCATCTAGATGTCTTCTTTGAAAAAATATCTATTCATGTCTTTTAGCTAATTCTTAACTGGATTATTTGGTTTTGGGGTGTTGACTTTGATAAATTCTTTATAGATTTTGGACCCTTTATCTAATGTGTCATTTGAAAATATATTCTCCCATTCTGTAGGTTGCCTTTACTTTCTTGATTGTTTCCTTCACTGTTCAGAAGCTTTTTGTTTTCATGAAGACCCAATAATTTATTTTTGCTTTTGTTTCCCTTGCTTCAGGAGACCTATCTAGAAAAATATTGCTATGGCTGATGTAGAAGAGGTTTTTCTCCTGTAGGATTTTAACGGTCTCCTGTCTCATATTTAGGCCTTTCATCCATTTTTAATTTATTTTTGTATATGATTTAAGAAAGTGGTTGATTTTCATTTTTTTGCACATTGCTGTCCAGTTTTCCCAGTGCAATTTTTTACAGAGACTATCTTGTTTCCATTGGATATTCTTCCATGCTTTGTGGAAGATTAATTGATCATATAGTTGTGAGTTCATTTCTGGGTTTTCTATTCTGTTCCATTGTCAGTTTTTGTGTCAGTACTATACTGTCTTCTACACTGTCACTTGGTAATATAACTTGAAGTTATATTAGTTATATATTGCTATGCCTTCAGCTTTGCTTTTCTTTTTCAAAGTTGCCTTGGCTGTTCAGGGGCTTTTGTGGTTGCATACATGTTTTAGGATTATTTGTTCTAGCTCTGTGAAAAATGCTGGTGGTGTTTTGATAAGGATCAAACTAAATGTGTAGATTGCTTTGGATAATATAGACATTTTAACAATATTTTTCTTCTGACCCATGAACATGGAATGTTTTTTCCATTTCTTTATGTCATCTTCAATTCTTTAGTCAATGTTTTATAGTTTTCAGAGTACTGATCTTTTACCTCTTTGATTAGGTTTATTCCTAGGTACCTTATGGTTTCTCGTGTAATTGTAAGTGGGATTGATTCCTCAGTTTCTCTTTCTCCTTCTTCATTATTGGTGTATAGAAATGCAACAGACTTTTGTATGTTGGTTTTCTATTCTGTGACTTTACTGAATTCATGGGTCAGTTCTAGCAATTTTTTGGTAGAATCTTTTGGGGTTTTCTATATAGAGTATCATGTCATCTGCAAATAGTGAGAGTTTTGCTTCTAGTCAGCTTGGATGCCTTTTATTTCTTTTGGTTGTCTGATTGCTGTGGCTAGGACCCCCAGTACTATGTTAAATAACAGTGGTGAGAGTCTATCTTGTTCCCGACTGTGAAGGGAAACCTGTCAACTTTTCCCGATTGAGGATGATATTAGCTGTGGGTTTTTCATATATGGCCTTTATTATATGGAAGTATGTTTCCACTAGCCCTACTTTGATGAGGGTTTTTATCATGAGTGGATGTTGTACTTTGTCTCCCATCCAAGTACCAACCAGGCCCAACCCTGCTTAGCTTCCAAGATCAGATGCGATCGGGTGCGTTCAGTGTGGTATGGCCGTAGACAGATGTTGTACTTTGTCAAATGCTTTTTCTGCATCTATTGAAAAGATCATATGGTTCTTATCCTTTTTTTAAATTAATGTAGTGTATCATGTTGATTGATTTCTGAAAATTGAATCACACTTTTCAACCTAGGAATAAATCCCACCTGATCGGGGTGAATGATTCTTTTAATGTACTGTTGGATTCAGTTTCCTGGTGTTTTATTGAAAATATTTGTATCCATGTTCATCAGGGATACTGACCTGTACTTCTCTTTTTTAATGGAGTCTTTGTCTGGGTTTGGTATCAGGATACTGCTGTATTCAGAGAATGAATTGGGAATTTTTCCTTCTATTTCTATTTTTTTTGAAATAGTTTGAGAATAATAGGTATTAACCCTTCTTTAAATGTTTGTTAGAATTTAATGCAGGCTCTGCACTGTCAGTGTGGAGCCCAGTAAGGGGCTTGAACCCACAAACTGTGAGATCATGACCTGAGCCCAAGTCGGATGCTCGACCGACGGAACCACCCAGGTGCCCCTTGAAATGTTTGATTACTGATTCAATTTCTTTGCTGGTTATTGGTCTGTTCAAGTTTTATATTTCTTCCTATTTCAGTTTTGTTAGTTTATACATTTCTAGGAATTTATCCATTTCTTTAAGCCCGTCCCATTAGTTTGCATATAGTTTTTCTGAATATTATTTTATTTTATTTTTTAGAGAGAGAGAGAGCACAAGGGATGGGGAGAGTGGCAGAGGGGAAGAGAGAGAATCTGAGGGAGGCTCTATGCTCAGCACAGAGCCCTATGTGGGACTCAATCCCATGACTCTGGGATCATGACCTGAGCCGAAATCAAGAGTCAGAAGCTTATCTGACTAAGCCACGCGTAATACTCTCTTATAATTATTTTTATGTCATGTTGGTTATTATTTCTCTTCTCTCATATGTGACTTCATTTATTTGGGTCCCTTTACTCTTCTTTGTGGTAAGTTTGGCTAGGGGTTCATCAATTTTATTAATATTTTTTTAAAGAACCAGCTCTTGGTTTCATTGATCTATTTTATTAGTTTTTAAGTTTCTATATCATATATTTCTGATTTAATCTTTATTATTTCCCTTATGCTGGCTTTAGGCTTCATTTGTTGTACTTTTTTCTAGCTTTTTAAAGTGTCAGATTAGGTTGTTTATTTGAGATTTTCCTTGCTTCTTTAAGGTAAGCCTGTATTGCTATATACTTCCCTCCTAGGACTGCTTTTGTGGCACCCCAAAGGTTTTGGGCCATTGTGTTTTCATTTTCATTTGCTCACATATATTTTAAAATTTTCTTCCTGATTCCCTGGTTGACCCATGCATTATTTTGTAGCATGTTGTTTAACTTCCATGTATTTATGGTCTTTGCATTTTTTTTCTTGTGGTTTACTTTAAGTTTCATAGTATTGTGATCAGAAAATATGCATGATGTGATCTCAGTATTTTTGTACTTCTGGAGGCCTGTTTTGCAACCTAGTATGTGATCTATTCTGGAGAGTGCCCCATTTGCATGCCAAAGAATGTGTAGGGGTGCCTGGGTGGCTCAGTCAGCTGAGCACCCAACTCTTGGTTTCGGCTTAGGTCAGGAGCCCAGGGTTGTGAGATCAAGCCCTGCATCGGGCTCTGTGCTGTTTATGGAGCCTGCTTAATATTATCCATCTCTCTCTGTCTCTCTATCCCTCTGTCCCTCTCCCCAGATTGCATGCTTTCTCTCTCAAATTAAAAAAAAATTAAATTTTAAAAAACTTAAAAAGAAAAGAATATGTATTTTTGCTTTAGAATGGAATGTTCTGAGTATATCTGTTAAGTCCACCTGGTCCAGTGTGTCATTCAAAGCCATTGTTTCCCTATTGATTTTCTGCTTAGATATCTGTCCATTGAGGTAAGTCAGGGTGTTAAAGTTCTGTACTATTGCTATATTATTATCACTTAATTCCTTTATGTTTGTTATTAATTGTTTTATATATTTTGGTGCTCCCATAAATATTTATAATTCTTAGATCTTCTTGGTGGATTGTCTCCTTTATTGTGCCCTGTTATAGTTGGTTTAAAGTCCAGTTTGTCCAATATAAGTATTGCTACTCTGGCTTTCTTTTGATGTCCATTTGCATGATAGTTGTTTCTCTATCCCTTCACTTTCAGTCTGCAGGTGTCTTTCAGTCTAAAATGAGTCTTTTTTTGGCAGCATGTAGATGGGTTTTGGTAGCTGGAGATTTTCTCTGTTCCCTGCTTGTTCTAATCACTTTTAGTCTTTCCTTTATACTCAAAGGGTCCCCTTTAATATTCTTGCAAGGCTGATTTAGTGGTCACAAGCTCCATTAATTTTTGTTTATCTGGGAAACTATCTCTCCTTCTTTCTTTCTTTTTTTTTTTTTTTTTAAATGTTTTATTTATTTTTAGGAGAGAGAGAGACAGCGTGAGCAGGGGAGGGTCAGAGAGAGAGGGAGTCAAAGACTGAAACAGGCTCCAGGCTCCGAGCTGGCAGTCAGCACAGAGCCCGACGCGGGGCTCGTACCCACGAACCGTGAGATCATGACCCAAGCGAAAGTCGGACGCTTAACCGACTAAGCCACCCAGGCGCCCCTATCTCTCCTTCTTTCTGAATGACAGCCTGGCTGGATAGAATATTCTTGGCTGCAGGTATTTTCCTGTTCCAAATGTTGACTATATCATGCCACTCCCTTCTAACTTGCCAAGTCTCTGTTGACAGTCTGCAGCTAGCCTTATGGGTCTTTCCTTGTAAGTTAGAGACTTCTTTTGTCTTGCTACCTTTAGCATTTTTTCTTTATTGTTGTGTTTTGCAGATTTAATTGTAATAATTCTTGGTGTTGGCCTGCTTTTTTCGATTTTGATGGGAGTTCTCTGTGCCTCTTGGATCTAGATATCTACTTCCTCCCTCAGATTAGGGAATTAGGAAACACCAGTGTTACAGAAATAATAAGTATGACCTTGCCTTATAGAAACTTGTAACCTTAAAAGAGACAAAGGAGTGAGTGGACCATTATTATGGTGTAGAATGTGGAGTAGAGAAAAGAAAGCAAATAATTATCACACTACATGGATAAGTTCTATGGTAGGATAAATACTATGGAGCACAAAGTGGATATCTTGCTATCTTGGAGTATCAGAAAGATCTTTCTGGAGAAGATGATGAATGAGCTGAGTGCAGAGGGATTGGATGTCTAGATTCAGTTCCTCCAGTGTCTCCCTCGGATCCTTCAACTTCAAGGAATCTAATTGTGATAGTGACCAGAGGATCTACATATATATATATTCAATGAGCTAATATGTTATGTTTTATTATTGTTGTTTGTACATAGTACATTTTAATTCTTGTATAGTTAAGAGTGCTATATTACTTTCATATGTACAATATAGTGATTTAACAATTCCAGACATTACTCAGTGTTCTTTGAGAAAAGTGTGCTCTTTTTAAAAGATGCTGATTTATTACATTTGAAAGAGAGGAAGGGAGGAAGGGAGGGGCAGAGATAGAGGGGGACAGAAGATCCAAAGCAGGTCTAACAGCAGCGAGCCTGATGAGGGGCTGAAACTCACAAACCATGAGATCATGACCTGAACTGAAGTCAGACAGATAAACAACTGAGTCATCTGGGTGCCCCAAAACATGTGTACTCTTAATAATATGTTACATTTTTAAGGCACTTTACTTTGTATTGTTGCTTGTTATTTCTCTGACTCCTGTCAAAAAGCTTGGCAGATCTATGAAACAGATGATGACTGGCTGCTGGGTAGAGAAAAACTGTAAGAAGGCAAGAGTGGACATCAAGTCCACACCAGAGATAATGTAGCTTGGTTGTACAGAATGAGAAATTAGAGCAGTGTCATCTGGGTCCCATCCTCGCTGTGGGATCTTGATCAAGTTACTTAACCTCTCTGAGCCTATGTTCCCTTATCTATCAAACAGGGATTAATAATGCCTATTTCATAGAATAAATGTGAGGATTTGGAATAATACATAAAGTGAGGTCATGCAGTAAAGGCATATCTGCCACATTCAATACATATATCTGTCAGGGTCTCAGCAGGGAACAGATGGTGCCCTCAAATTATGGTAATTCAAGGAGGGTAAATTATGGGACTATTTGCAAAGCTATTGGCAGGGTTCAGGAAACTGCACAGAGAAAAGTGCAGTATCCCAAGAGCCCTTACCATGTCTAGGCCTACAAGGGCAAGTGGGGAAGCAATGACCAGAGCCAAGAAGGAAAGTTCGAGTAGAGAAGATGATCATAAAGAGGGATCCAATATACAGCATAGTGACAATATTGAATAGTACTGTGCTGTATACTTGAAAGTTGCCAAGAGAAAACAACACAAATAATTATGTGAGAGGAAGGGTGAATGAACTAACCTTCTTGTGGTCATTATTTTGCAATATATATGTGTGTCAAAGCATCATGTTATATACATCATAAATTTACACAATATCACATGCCGACTATAGCTCAGTGAAGCTGGGGAACTAAATGGCTGCTGTAACAGTTGGCTGATGGATGTAACTAGACTCCAAGGACCCCTCCCTCACTCCCTTAGATCTGCTGTGTGTGTTCCCCACTCACTGAACCCATCCAGAAGTCAAGGGCTTTGCAGGGACTGTTACTCTTGTCCATTCAGGTCAGCCTTTGGGATGGAAAGCACAGTTAAAAGGGTGCAGAGAGGATCCAGAGGAGCGAGTGGAAGTTACTGGCTCAACCCATGGGGCCGATGGAGAAATTTGCAAAGAAGGGTGCTCAGGTCTGGAAAGGACCCACTCAACTTCTTAGCTTTGTCATCAGTTTGCCCACCCACTGCCTTTTCTCTTGGCCCATCTTCTAACCGGAAGCTTCGGCAGACATTTGTTATTTTCCCTGCCAGCCTCTGTGTTTTTTTTTTTTTTTTTTTCCTAGCAACAACACCTGCATTCCACAATGAGTCTTGTGCCAAGAGTATAGGCAGAGAGAAAGGCATCAGGAAAAACATCTTGAGTATGAAAAACACTCAACATCTTGAGTATGAGAAACGTCATCTTGGCATCAGGAAAAACACCTTGAGTATGAAAATAAAACCAATTTGACGAAACCCAGACAACCTTGAGTATAAAAATGAAACCAACTTGGGGTCTGTCTCAAAGGCTGACTTGAATGGACAAGAATAACAGTTCTTTTTTTAAAAAAAATTTTTTTTTTTTTATGTTTTATTTATTTCTAGGAGAGAGAGAGGGACAGCGTGAACAGGGGAGGGTCAGAGAGAGAGGGAGTCACAGACCGAAACAGGCTCCAGGCTCTGAGCTGGCAGTCAGCACAGAGCCCGACGCGGGGCTTGAACCCACGAACCGCGAGATCATGACCTAAGCGAAAGTCGGACGCTTAACCGACTAAGCCACCCAGGCGCCCCAAGAATAACAGTTCTTATACCTTCTGACTTCTGGTTGAGTTTGGCTAGTAGAGGAAACGGGCAGAAAATTTGCAGTTTGCGATTTGCAGAAAACCAGTCTAGCCGTACCTGAAGTTGAACTTGCAGTTAAAAAAGCCATTAAATTATATTTCCATTTACATTGTTTTGAGTTGAATTTTCTGTGACACCAAAAAGAGTCCTGATGTAGGAAACGACCACACACATTAGTTCTTTTTTCAAGGTAATACTTTTAATGCAAATCTGAATTTAAAAATAAATATTATCCAGTGTCACCATTATTAAAGGCTATTCCTTATATCCTGTGCTTTCTACTGTATCCCTTGAGAGAACAGTGTTAGTGATATTCTGCATAGCATAAAAGCAATTCACATGGTAATCAGCTGTAAATGTAATAATAGGGTAGTCAAGATTTGTGTTTTAAAACACATTCTTGCACAATTACTTCCCCCATTAAATTCAGAGAGAAAGCTGAGGTTGGAAATCAAGATTGATATCACATATCTGCTAAGTGGCTGTCTGAGTAGAAAATGAAAATCGTGCAGAAATTTAAAATCCACTATTTGACTGAATTGACAAAATAGTAAAATTCCAATTGATCTAATTCCCAATGGCTGGTGCTTTGACAATTTTTCTTCACAAAAACCATGATTTGGGAATTATGGGGCTCTCTCTAAATCATTGATCAGCTGCTCTTGTTTAAATGCCTCTATTTCAATATAATTCTTACATTTCAGCTAATTGAATTTTAGAATGCAAGGAGCATTTTAAAGAACATGAGTTTAAAATTAAGAATTCAAAAAGTCAGCTCTTAACCTTGTTTTTACTTAGGAATTTAAAACCTGGTTACTCCCAAGACATATTAAGAGGGCTTTTTGGGTTTTTTGGGTAATAGCTTTATTGAGATATGATTCACATGCCATAAAATCCACCCCTATAAAGTATTCAATTCATTGGCTTTCAGCGTATTCACATAGTTATGCAGCCGATACCACTATCTAATTCAAAAACGTTTTAATATCCCCATAAAGCAACCCAGTACCCATTAGCAGTCATCCATCCCCTCTCACCCCATCCCCACCGAGGTCACTCATTGACTTTCTATTTTTATGGATTTGCCTATCTTGATATTTCCTATAAATGGAACCATGCAAGTATGTGGTCTTTTGTGACTGGCTTCTTTCACTTAGCATTGTGTTTTCAAGTTTCATCTACATTGTAAAACAGGGAACCTTTGGCCTGAGCTTTCAAGAAGTAATGAGGATGTTGATATTAGTAAGATGCTGGTCTCCCTCCCAGTTTTTCCCATCCATTCTCCACACCATAGCTAGAGTGATTTCTTCTACCTACATTAGTTGACAGCCCTTCCGTCCACCCTCAACATGGCGCAACAGGCTCTGCCTGGCTGCCTTGGCCTCCTCCACTGGCTCCATTGGGCACTATTCTTCTCTTTACTCAGTCCCTGATGTGCTCCCACCAGCCAAGGGCATCTACTCACGCCATTCTCTCCACCTTCAGCTGCTCTTCTTCTTTCTCCTTTAGTTAATTTCTTAGATTCCTTCTTCAGATATGAACTCAAGTGTCATTCTTTCAATGCCCCTTAATCACTTTACTTCATGCCCCTTAATCACCTTACTTCATAGCATTTATTTATTCAATCTCTAATTACACCCCCATCAGTTTGACTATTACACTATTTTTTTTTTTTTTAATCTCCGCTTACTAGACCATAACCTTTCAGAGAATAGAGATGCTGTCTGTGTGGCTCATTTTTAAAAGTCCATAATTCCCAGGGCGCCTGGGTGACTCAGTTGGTTAAGTGTCCAAATCTTGAATTTGGTTCAGGTCAGGTCATGATCTCACAGTTTATGGGTTCAAGCCCTATATTGAGCTCTGCCTTGACAGCATGGAGCCTGCTTGGGATTGTCTCTCTCCCTCCTGCCCCTCCCCTGTGCATATACACTATCTTTCTCTCAAAATAAATACATAAATAACCTTTTAAAAATAACTTTTAAAAAAGTCCTTAATTCCTGGAGGTGCTCCTTTTGACTCAAAGAATTTCTAAAATATTTTACTATAGTTTTCATTTTTTGTGTGTTTATGAATAGTAGAATGCTTTGACTATTGGAAACTCTGTCAACCAGAGTATTGGATTGACCTTTGCCTGACCAGGCTGTGTAACACAGTTCATTCTTCATTTAATGTTGACCACAATGGTCCGTAATAGTGAATTAGAATCACATGGAGAGCAAATAAAATCAGGGGTTAGTATAAAAAGCCCCCCCCCTGTTGTTTTGAATGGAAACAATCCTCTCTTGGGGAGCCCGGCTGGCTCAGTTGGTAGAGCATGGGACTCTTATTTCAGGGCTGTGAGTTCAAGCCCCATGTTGAGTGTAGAACTTATTTAAAGAAAAAGTACAATAAAGTAAAAACAGTCCTCTCTCTCTCCCTCCTCCTTCTCTTTTGCTCCTTCTCTCCATTCTTTCTTCTTCTCTCACAGCTAGAGAAGAGCATCATTCAAATTAAAATTATATTTTATATTATGTTTTTAAAAAACAGACCTACATTTTTATAGAACAATAAATGACACGATCTTATCTTTTTACAAGGTAATTATATTAGAGAAAAACTCTTAAAAGTTTTACATACATCTGGTTTAAATGCCTTTAAAAACATATGATAAGCTATGACAGATTCACTCTTATAAAAGGTAATTGATATCCTGAGGGACCAAATGAAATGTTATGGGAATTCTGCCTTTATAGGTGTAATTACATTCAAAATCTATATTGAACATCAGTCTATACCTGTGCTTCTGGATTGGGACCAATTTTGTCTTCCCTGCCCCTCTGGTGGATATTTGACAATGATTGTAGACATTTTGGTTGGCACAGTTAGAGAGTAGGAGCTAGTGGCATCAATGGGTAGAGGCCAGCGATGCTTCTAGACATCCTATAATGCTCAGAACAGCTCCTGCAACAAGAAATTATGTGTCCCAAGTGTTTGTAGTGCCAAGGTTGAGAAACTCTGGTCTATATAAAAAAAGTGCTTATGATATTATTAAAATAATACTAAATGGTCATTTATTCGTTTGTTAATTAAGAGTTGGTGGAAAGTCTTTAATAATTAAAGATCACTCAACCAACATTTCTTTAGCATCTACTTTGTGCCAGGGACTGGGGTAGACACTACAGATACATGGTTTAAAATATACAACATTCATCATTCAAGTGCTTACAGTCAGAGAGACAGACAGAATTTGCTATTTATTATATAGGGGAAAGTTGAAGAGATCAGTGCACTCAGCATGCTCCATCACACATATGAAAGCAGCTACCTCACCTTGGACAGACAGGCTTCATGGAGGACACAGCCCATCTGGAATGCATCCTGAAGGCTGATACAAGTTAGGCCGAGGCAGGACATTCCTGCTAGAGGACTACCACTGCAGAGGAAGAGAAGTGTGAACCAAGATCTGCAAGCCACCGATGTTAGCAGTTTAGTGTTGAAGGCAGGGAGAAGCAAGAGATGAGGCTGAAGGGGTGGGTAGGGCAGGTCATGAGAGTCAGATGTGTGGATTAAGGAACTGCAGAGAAGGAGACAGGGGAGGGTTTTAAGCAGCAGGGCAACTTATCTAATTTGCATTATATATAAATAATCTAGCTACCCTGGAAGTGATGGATTTCAGGGGTCAAGACTGGATGCCAGGGGACCAATTGATAATCGATTGCAATGGTGCAGGTAAGAGCTAATGAGGAGGCTGGATGGAGGGCTTGGATTGAGACATATTAATGAGACAGAATCAACCAGGTCAGGAGAAGGAGCCCCCAAGGGAGCACTCCCAGTTTTCCTGCTTGGATGTCTGTGGGCAGGATGGGGATAGAGAAGGAAGAGCCAGGACAGAAAGTGCAGGGTACTAATCATTATGTAATATGTAAATATACATCTGTATATGTGTGTAACCTTATTTTAACTTGATTACGTCTACAGACGTATTTCCAAAGAAGGTCACATTCTCAGATTCTGGGGGTTAGGACTTCAAAATATCTTTCTGAGGGACACAATACAACCCACAACTATATGCTTTCCTTTTAGTTACTTTTAAATGTTAATAGAGTTATACAGGCTTAGGGATGGTCCATCCTAATCCAGTGACTGGTGTCTTCATAAAATGAGGGAAATCTGGCCACAGGCACATGGAGAAAGGAATGCTGTGTGAGGACAGAGACAAAAACAGGGAGATACTATGTGACAACAGAGGTAGAGATAGGAGTGCTGAGTCTACAGGCCAAAGAATGCCATGGATTTCCAGAAAGGACTGGAAGCCAGGAAGAGGGCAAGGAAAAGTACCTCCCCTCAGAGCCTCCAAAAGGAACTAACCCTACTGACATGTTGATCTTGGACTTTTAGCCTTCAGAACTATGAGAGAATACATTTCTGTGGCTTAACCCATCTGGTCTGTGGTATATACTTTGTTATAGCAGCCATGGGAAACTAATACACATTTCCTTGGTTAGGATATTTAAAAACTAAACAAGGAAAGAGAGTCAATTATTGGTGAAAAAACTTTTTTCTCCCATGTTACTATATACTTGGAAATCTGTCTACCAACACAGACAGAACTACTTCTTTTTTTTAAGCTGCTGCCCATTGGGAATACTAATGTTTGGTGGTTATGGGAGAGAAGAAGAAATAGAGAGGTGGGCAGGAGGAGAACTGGTCCAGAGCTGCATCTCCGAAAGTGAAAATCTTTGAGAAGACCTAAGTGGTCAACTGGGTCCAATGGGAAAATACATGCAGGAAATCCAAGAGTGCAATGTATTTTGGTTATTGATCCGGTGGAAGGCTTAGGCAATCAACTTAACCTCATGTCAGCAGCACTAGAGTAGCAGAAGCTAATATTAAGTAAAAGATCCCTGTTCTCCAGGTGTTCATTCTCTAAGACAGGACAAAGTCATGGACAGGAGAAATAGTTGTACAGAATGATAAATAATTGAGTGTGAGGTACAATGGTAGAATTGCAATAGGGAATAAAAAGACAACATTAAACTTTAGCATGGGCTCAGAAGTAAATACAAGTATGTTCCTGCCTTGTACCCACCTTGGGTCTCACTGAAGAGATGTCAGGATATAAGACCTTTATAGGCTAGAATATTCTACCTTTCATAGGGTTGCCTGCTGTCAGGGTCAAGACCAATGTTTTATAGTGATGTAAATAGCCTTCGTAGCATCAAGCACCTATTACCCTCTGGGTACTGTGTCCTAAGCATTTAATTCTCTCAACCACTCTCTGAAGTAGGGCCTGTCAGTGTCCTCATTTTACAAATCAAGAGACTAAGGCCCACATAGGCCCGCATAGATTATTTTTTCTAAGGTCACTCAGAAAGGAGAAATGCTAGGATACGAAGCCCAGCTCATGTGACTCCAGAACCCAGCCTCTAACCATTAGGCCACAAAACAGAGGAGCGAGAGGAGATGGTATTCCCCTCTCATCCGTTAAGAGTGAATTGCTGAAGGGGCACCTGGGTGGCTCAGTTGGTTAAGCTTACAACTCCTGTTTGGCCCAAGTCATGATCTTACAGTTTGTGAGTTTGAGCCCTACATCGGGCTCTGCACTGACAGCATGGAGCCTGCTTGGAATTCTCTTTTCTCCCTCTCTCTCTACCCCTGCCCCCACACTCTTTCTCTCTCAAAATAAATAAATAAACTTTAAAAAATAGTGAATTGCTGGGGCACTCTGGGTGGCTCCGTCAGTTAAGTGTCTCTCTCTCTTTTTTTTTTTTAAAGAGAGAGAGAGGTGGAGGGGAGGGACAGAGAGAAAGTGAGAGAGTATCCCAAGCAGTTTCTGTGCTGTCAGCACAGAGCCTGATGTGGGGCTCATTATCACAACCCTGGGATCATGACCTGAGCTGTTATCAAGAGTTGGATGCTATGGGTGCCTGGGTGGCTCAGCCGGTTGAGCATCAGACTCTTGATTTCGGCTCAGGTTTGTGAGATTGAACCCTGCACTGGGCTCTGGGCTGACAGTGTGAAGCCTACCTGGAATTCTCTGTTCCCCTTTTCTCTGCCCCTCCCCTGCTTGTGGGTACATGCACATGCATGCCATCTCTCTCAAAATAAACAAACATTAAGAGAAAAGATTCTCTCTGCTGTTACTCCTTGTGCATGTGCTGTCTTTTTCTAAAAACAAACAAGCAAACAAACAAACAAACCCAAAAAACAACAAAAAAAGAGTGAATTGCTGATATCTCAGACCAAGCTAGACACAATGCCCTTTAAGAAGTGTTACCCAACCAGGCCAAACTGATGGGAATAATGAGGAGCAAGAAAACCTTTTTGCCAAATTTGTCCAACTATAGGTAAAACGAAAAGTCAGTCGATGCTTCCTGAAATATTGTCAAATTTAAATGTGTGTCCACAAATGGAAGCCATCCACAGAAGAACTGAATTTGGTTCTAAGACCCGGTGTAGAGAGGTACTCTAAGCCATGTTAGTCTAAGATGTGAACTTGGTGAGTGGCGTTGTGGAGATCAGAACCTAGTGGGCCCTGGAGCAGGGACCCCCTCATGCAATGGTTGCCTCCACTTTACAGATAAAGATGAAAGGCTTTATAGATACCTGTTTTTCTTTAAAAATGTGTAATATGTATGTTATATATGTTCGTATTACATATAAACACACCTGTAATAATATATACACATAGACACATATATGTGTGTGCCTGTGTAATTTCAAGCATACACAAAAGGAAAGAGAACAAAATGGCAAATATTTATGTCAGGGATGGCATGTGAAATGTCTAACAGGCACTAGTTATCTGTCAGAAGAAGGTTCGCCGTAAACAAGTGAGTGGGCTATCCTGATGAACACAGGTGACCCACAGCTCTTCCCGCCCGCTACCTCCTGCCTCTAAAAAAATAGCTTCAATTCACTGTAATAGGAGAGAACATTGTGAGATGGAGCTAGTGTTTTCATAAACAACATTTTTATGTAAGAATTTTTTGTTTTCAGTTTTCAAATAATTGTATTTTTATTTTCAAAGCCATTCAAGTATAGCATTTTATAGCTCCCGTGAGGCCATCATTTTAGGCATACATGAGAATTAAAAATGTTTTCATTGTTTATTTATTTGAGAGAGAGAAAGAGAGAGAAGAGAGAGCGTGTGCACAAGTGGGGGCGGGGCAGAGAGAGAAAATGGGAATCCCACGCACGCTCTGCAATGTCCATGCAGAGCCCAGTGTGGGGCTAGAACCCACAAAATGTGAAATCACATCTGAAATCAAGAATCAGACGCTTAACCAACTGAGCCACCTAGGCGCGCCAGACATAAGAATTTTTAAAAGACATTCGTATAAGGTTTCTTTACTCTGGTTGGTATATTATTCACATTTGGTACATATTATCCGTTTACATTTCTAATAAGGGATGGAATAATTAATATATGTACTATCTTTAAATTAAATAAAAACATGGGCTCTGTCTACCCAAGACAATTTATTTTTTAAAGTTTATTTTTAAAATTACATCCAAGTTAGTTAGCATATAGTGCAACAGTGATTTCAGGAGTAGATTCCTTAATGCCCCTTACCCATTTAGCCCATCCCCCCTTTCAGATCCCTTCCATTGACCCTCTATTTGTTCTCCGTTTTTGAGTCTCTTATGTTTCTGCCCTCCGTATTTTTATATTATTTTTGCTTCCCTTCCCTTATGTTCATCTGTTTTGTATCGTAAAGTCCTCATATGAGTGAAGTCATATATTTGTACACAAGACAATTTCTAATCATTGCATTATCTAACCTAAAATGTTCCTATTCCCCTTCTCTTAATTTTTGATCTACCAGCCACCAAGAAAAATAAGAGAAAGAGTTACGAAGGGGGTAAGAAATTATGAGCCAGTATTTTTTTGCACAGAGTCATTGGGGTCATCTTTTCTGGTCGTCTCCTGTGCTGGCAAGTCAAAAGTGGTTTGTCTGGAAATCCCCAGTTCGATACAGCAGAACAAATGTGTTTATCAGTAATTTTGCTGGTAGAATATTTATAAGGGAAAGTTGATTCCCAAGTGAAGAGAGTGTGTTCCTATTCCCCATAATATATGCTTGTTAATTCATTTTTCCAGTGCTTCTGAGTGACTAGATACAGCCGTAATGCAAGGAATACTTCTCTCTGGGTCTCTGAACCCTCTCATAAAATAGTTGTGAGAGTGGTAGATAAATCTGGAAGATAATGAAACCTGCCTTATCTACCTCACAGGTTTCTCAGGAGGATAAAATGAAATAATGAATGTGAGCATATTTTTAAAAAGCAAAAAGTGCTGTAAAGTTCAGGGCAGTATTTTTTGTGCCTTTTATCACATTTATTGTTTGTCAGCTGGTCCCCACATATATGCATATGAAGAAAGCATCTCAAATCCTTGTTTTCTATCCTCAAGAAATTAGAAGACCTTTTTTTCTGATCCTTTACAAAGATAGTATCACTTAGATTTTCGTGAAATTCTCAGTTCCTTACTTATTGTTTCCGTACTGTCTAGGGTGAGTTTAAGATAAAGTACATAGCTCATTCTCTGAAGCCTAGTAATCTTTGAACACATCTAAACAGCACAAATGAAAGGGTCTCTCTGGCAGTAGCATCTCCAGTCCAATTTGAACGTCTATGGATCAATCGGTTGATAAATTAAATCTGTGATATACCAACATATTATGTCACCCGCATGGATAATAACGTACCCACACTTAATTTATAAGTGTCTGCTTTCTTTTCTTTTTTTCCTGAAATGGAGGCCATAAAGATTTCACACTCCCCATTCAAATGTGTCCTGTTAGTCTTTCTTTCAAGGCATCATTAATTTTTTTTTTTAGCCTAGCCAGTAATTTCTTGAACTCTAATGAATATCCATTTCTAAGAGGACAAATTGGAGAAATAATGTAATAATACATATTTGAATGTTCTTCATTTTCTAACAAGGTGTAGCTTTTTATAAATAAAACCAAAGACATGAAACTAGAAATAAAATGAAAATGTAGGCTGTATATATTTGTGTCTGAATGTTACTCGGGTAAGGAATGTGTCCCCAGATGAAAGCAGTGTGAGTCATTTCAAATCTAACAGCCCTGTATTATCATAAAATTGCATTGATGTATTTGTAAAAATCCATGAAGACTTTTGTAAGGAACTTTTGATCTTGGTAGGATCCAGGCGTAGAGATGTAGACTGAAGAGAGAATGTTTGTGGTTTTTATCCAGTGGATTTTGCAACATAGTTGCATTTAATTTACTAATAAAAAAAAGTATTCGATTTTTAGATTAAAGTAATAAGGCTGAGATTTGAACACAAAAATAATGACATTTTCCTGCATGGAATGTTAGAACTGAAAGGGACTTAGCGTCTAGTCCAGGCATAGATCTTTCTACAGTCCACTTACATCACTAATTAGTCCCTGTATTTCTTTCTGCTAAGCCTCTAGATGCCCTCAGAATCCTTCTCAACACAGCCTTCTAAGCAGCCCCTACCAGGTAATTGGAGGTGACATATGAGTGAAATTCCTTATCAATCCTCCTATAGAGCATTTCAAATAATCACCTTTAATTTCATTCAAAGATAAGTCACTATATTTCTTGTGAACCATTATATTCTAGACACTGAGCATGTACACAAATGGAAGAGATCTGAATGTCACCCTCAAAGAACTCATAGTTCAGAGAAAGGAGAGTGATGTTAACAGGTGATCAATATGGAGTACTAAGAGCCAAGAGGAAGGTATGCATAGGCGACACACGGGACCTTATAAGGCATCTTAGGGGTGGACTTGACTTTCTTCTTAAGAAATGATGCCTGCCTTTATCTTGAATAACAAGCAGGAGTATCTAGGCAAAGCTGGGATGTTCTTGGACAGCAATTCTGAAACTTTTTTGTCCCTAACCCCTTTATATCTTGAAAGTTATTGAGGATTACTCAAAAAGTAAAACAGAATTTCTGTACAACCCAACAATTCCACTTTCAGGTATACACTGAAAAGAACTGAGAGTATAATCTCAAGCAGATACATGTACCGCAATACTCATGGCAATATTATTTATGAAAATGTCCATTGACAGATGAATGGATAAGCCAAGTGTGCTATATACACACAATGGAATATTAGTCTTAAAAAGGAATGAACATCTGAGGCTCCTGGGTGGCTCAGTCGGTTAAGTGAAGGACTCTTGATTTTGGCTCAGGTCATGATCTCATGGTTCATGAGCTCACCCTGCATCGGGCTCTATGCTCATAGCACGGAGACTGCTTCAGACCCTCTGTCACCCTCTCTCTGCTGACCCCACTTTCAAAAATAAATATATATCAAAAAAAATTTAAAAAGCAATGAACTTCTAACACCTCTACAGCATGGATAAACCTTGAAAACCTTATGTTGAGTGAAATAAGCCAACATAAAAGGGCAAATACTGTATGAGGTACCTAAGATAGGAAAATTCATAGAGACCAAAAGAAGAACAGTGGCTACCAGGAGCTGGACAGTGGTGGGAATGAAGAGTTATTGTTGAATGGACACAGAAGTCATTGGCAAGGTAAAAAAAAAATTTCTGGAAACTGGCCCTCGCTCTGCAGCTGATACTCTCAAACCTTGCTACTTCCTGTTAGAAAGTAGTTTAGAAGTTTCCTTAACATTTAAACATGTACCTGACCCAGTGGTCTCAACCTCAGAACTTTGACATTTTGGACCATGTGGTTCTTTGCCATGGACACTGCCCTATGCATTGTACGATGCTCAGTTGTATCCCTGGCCTCCGTCCACTACAAGAATCTCCCCAATCATGACAAAAACATCCCCAGACATTGTCAAAATCGTCCCAGGGTGAGAACCATTTATATACTCTGTGACCCAGCCATTGCACAGCTAGTTATCTGCTTGAGAGAAACGAAAACATATGTCCAAAAAGAGACTAGTGGGGTCACCTGGGCTAATTCAGTCAGTAGAACGTGTCACTCTTGATGCTGGGGTCGTGAGTTTAAGCTCCACCAAGGGCACAGAGATTACTTAAAAGAAAGAGAGAGACTATTGCACAAAATTGCATCTCTTAATAACAACAAGAATGGAAACAACCTGAATGCCCCTTAACAGGTGAGTGGATAAACATATTGTAATATATTCATGCAATGGACTAATTCGTGTGTTGTCTTCTCTGTTCCCACTCCTCAGCCTACCTACTCGCCTGTCTACGTGAAATCTCCCTGAGAAAAGAGATGACTTAATTTGGTCATCACTCTATGCCCGGAGCCAGCAGTGCCTGGAACATAGTACACACTTACTAATTACTCAGCTGAATGAACGAATGTAAGTTGCGGCCGATCTTATGGCTTTCGTTAATCAGTCTCCTTTGGGCCTTTATGTGTATTTCTCTATCTCCTAGAACAGTAGCTCAGAAAATTTGCAGACCACTGGCAATTCAGAAGGTCAAAAGAATTTTCATTATGATGCTAAAATGCTATCTGCTTACTTCACAGTATTGACATTTGCACTAATAGTGCCAAAGCAAGCGTGGGTAGAACTGTTGGTGCCTTAGCATGAATCAAGGCATTGGCACCAAGCTCTCCTTGATATTGTGTTCCTCACTGCCATGCAATCACAGTTAAAGAAGAAGAAGGAGCGTCTGGGTGGCTCAGTTGGTTAAGCTTCCAACTTTGACTCAGGTCATGGTCTCACAGTTCGTGAGTTTGAGCCCCAGTAGGGCTCTACACTGACAGCATAGAGTCTGGAGCCTGCTTTGGATGTTGTATCTCCTTCCCTCTCTCTGTCTCTGTCTCTCTCTGCCCTTCCCCTGCTTGCACTCTGTCTTTCTGTCTCTCTCTCTCAAAAATAAAGGAACATTTAAAAAAGTTTAAAAGAAGAAGAAGAAAAAACAGCTTCACTTATGAATGTGTTTTTGGAGGGCACCTGGGTGGCTCAGTCGGTTAAGCACCTGACTCTTGATTTCGACTCAGGTCCATGATCTCAGAGTTTGTGAGTTTGAGCCCCATGTGGGGCTCTGTGCTGACAGCAGGGAGCCTACTTGGGATTTTCTCTCTCTGTCCCTCCAACCGCTCTCTCTCTTTCTCTAAATAAATAAATAAATAAATAAATAAATAAATAACAATTTAAAGTTGTTTCAAAAAAGAATGTTTTTTGAAAAAAGTATAAATAGTTTTTATTAAATCTCCACTCACGAGTACAAGTCTTTTTAGTATTCTGTGACAAAATGCAGGAACTTTGCATAAAGTACTTATTTATGCTGCATAACTAAGTTCACTGGCTGTGTCTAGGCCGGGGAGCATTTGGAGACGATTTGAGGTGTAACCTGAACTACTAGCTGTTTTCCTCATGGAACAAACTCCGGTTGGTTAGACTTAGGTGTTTGACAGACATTTTATCAAAAATGTTTTCAAGAATGAACAGTGTGAGCCTGTCTTTTCAAAAAACAACTGACAGATTCTTTGCCAATGATAAAACTTGAGTTTTCAAGCAAAAAATTAGAATTTTGGAAAAAACTCCCTTTTGATGTATGATTCTTAAATCTGCCTAAGAAATCTTTGCCTCCCTCAAAACCTTGTGAAGGTTTCTCCATTTTTTTTCTAGAAATATCACGGTTAGTTTAGTTGGTAAGTCTGTGCTCCATGTCAAGTAAACTTCTGCACGTAATGTGACATCGAGGTTGCGCTCCATCATTCTTTACATATGTTAGACTCAACATCATTTGTTGAAAAAAACTATTTGTTCTCCACTGAATAATCTTGCAACTTTTGTATTTTTTTTCAAGTTTCTTTACTTTTGAGAGAGAGATAGAGAGCAAGTGGGAGAGGGACAGAGAGAGAAAGAGAGAATCCAAGCAGGCTCCATGCTATCAGCACAAAGCCTGATGTGGGGCTTCAACTCACGAACCTTGAGATCATGACCTGAGCTGAAATCAAGAGTCGGATGCTTAACCGACTGAGCCACCCAGGTCCTCACACCATTTGTCCTCACACAATTACTGTACATTTATAGGAAGTCTTGAAATTAAGTGATGAATCTTTCAAGTTTGCTTTTTAGAAAACTTTTTTAAAATGTTTTATTTATTTTTGAGAGAGATAGAGCACAAGTGGGAGAGGGGCAAAGAGAGAGAGACACACAGAATCGGAACCGGGGCTCCAGACAGCTGTCAGCACAGAGCCTGTCTCAGGGCTTGAACTCATGGAGTGTGAGATCATGCCCTGAGCCGAAATTGGTTGCTTAACTGACTGAGCCACCCTGGCACCCCTCAGTTCTGCTTCTAAAATTTTTGGTTGTTTTGGTATTCCTAACCCCCTTGAAATTTCAAATACATTTTAGAATTACTATGTCAGTTTCTGCAAGAAAAATCCCGAGGGGACTCTGGGAATGTTGAATCTGCAGATCCGTGTGAAGAGAAGTGACATTTTAATAATATTGAATCATCTAATCATGGTGTGCCTCTTCATTTATTTACAATTTCCTTAATTTCTCTCGGCGATGTTGTGTTGTTTTCAGTGCACAAGTTGTACAGATTTTTCTCCTTAAGCTCATTCCTAAGTGTTTATGTTTTTTTTATGCTATTAGATATGATATTTAAAATTTTAACTTTCTGATTGCTGTTAATATAGGGAAATATAACTGATTTTTGTATATTGACTGCATATCCTGTTATCTTGCTAAATTCCATATTAATTCTATGAGTTTTAAAAGAATAGATTGTTTTTTATTTTCTATGTAAAAGGGCCAGTCATTTGAGAATAAATACTCTTTTACGTTTGCGCTTTATGTTTGTGCTGACTTCTCGGGCTATTCAAATTTTTATTTTTTCTCTATAACTTTTTATTAGTTGTGTTTTTAAAACAGTTGTTTGTTTCTTATAACTTGTCAATATTGTGGACATAAAGTTGCTAGTGGCGTATTTTCATTATTCTCTTAATGTCTATAGGATCTGTGTGATACCTTTCTTTTTTATTCCTGACATTTGCAATTTCTGGGCTTTTTTTCTTTTTTGGTCTTTTACTTACATTTTTAAGATGGAATTTGCTCTTTTTTTAACATTCTTTTTTTTAATGTTTATTCATTTTTGAGAGACAGAGACAGAGAGTGAGCAGGGGAGGGGCAGAGAGAGAGGGAGACACAGAAGGGGCTCCAGGCTTTCAGCTGTCAGCACAGAGCCTGACCTGGGGCTCAAACCCCTGAACCATGAGATCATGACCTGAACTGAAGTCAGACACTTAACAGACTGAGCCACCCAGGCGCCCCACTTTTTTTACATTCTTTTTTTTTAAATTTTTTTTTTTTTTCAGATTTCTGAGAGAGAGAGAGAGACAGCATGAGCAGGGGAGGGTCAGAGAGAGAGAGAGATACAGAATCTGAAACAGGCTCCAGGCTCTGAGCTAGCTGTCAGCACAGAGTCCAGTGTGCGACTCGAACCCATGAACTGTGAGATCATGACCTGAGCTGAAGTCAGACGCTTAACCGACTGAGCCACCCAAGTGTCCCCCACCCCGTCTTTTTTTATATTCTTAATATGGAAACTTAAATCTTAGATTTTAGACTTTTCTCTTTTCCTAATATCATCACCTAAAGCTTTAAATTACATTTTCAGCATTGCCTTAGCTGAATTACCCAAATTTTCTTGTTTTAGTTATATTTCCAGTTGAAATATTTTCTAATTTCCCTAATGATCTCTTCTTTGACCACAGGTTACTTAGAACTGTATTGCCCAGTTTACAAATCTTTGGTCTTTTATACTCTATCATAGAGCTGGCAGGATTTGCTGATAGACCAGATGTGGGGTAGGAGGGAATGTAATAAGATTGCCTCTAACGATTGTGGTCTAAGCATCTAGGTGAATTGGTGGTGTGGTCTGCTGTGGTGGCCAATGCATGGGTAGTAACATGTTTAATACAAGAAATCAAGAAATTAGGTCTGGACATGGAAGTCATATTGCTGAATGTATTATGAGAGTCCAGGGATGGCTCTCTGGCATCGTAAAAGAAATATATTGCTCTAATGTTTTCATGCTGGAGTATACATATGAAGTGAAGTTCCTTATTAGAGTTCAAATAAGGAAGTGCTCACTACATAGAACACCATCAGAAGAGAGTTTGTCATACAGTCTTCGGACTTCTGTTTGATTATAAGTGCAAGAGTTTGACATTTAAAAAAAATGAGTAATGTGATTTACTGTCCAATTAAGTGTTATCGGTTTGCTTGAAGAGGAAATTAAGGGTATGTGGCATACGTTGTCAGTTACGCTAAAGGTCAGTGGTGAAACTGTGCTTCACCTACAAATGGCCACCTTCTGGTTCTGTTTCTGGAACAGCATCAGAAAAATAAAATAGTGACGAAAATAGAAATAATGGAAGGCGGCATAGATCGGGGTAGTTCTCTGTCTCCAAGATATAATGATGGTCTTTATATGGAAAAATCTAATAGCTTGTGGCTCAGTTCAATCATTTGACTATTAGAAGGCATGTGAGAGAAGATGATACACTTTAACATCTTGTTATCTTTTGGAAGTGAGTACAAGCCTAATTAAAATATTTTTAAAATTTAATTAACTTATTAAATATTTGCCACTGGTTTAGAAAAAGTGGAATACAGGGGTGCCTGGGTGGCTCAGTCAGTTAAGTGTCCCAACTCTTGACTTCAGCTCAGGTCATGATCTGACAGTTCATGGGTTCGAGTCCCACATCCGGCTCTGCACTGACAGTAGGAGCTTGTTTGGGACTCTCTCCCTCTCTCTCTTCCCCACCCCTGCTCATTTGCTCTTGCGCTTTCTCTCTCTCTCAAAACAAATAAATAAACTTAAAAAAAGAAAGAAAAATGGAACACAGTGAAAATCTCCTTTGCACCCATTTCACACATGAACTCAGTTTTCTCCCACCCTGCTCAACAGAAAACACAATTTTTCAGCCATCTCTCTAGGATTTTCTATGTACATACAAGCAAATATCAGTATATACTTATTTTCTTTCCTTTTAATACAGTAACAGTATATTATGCATAATGTTCTATACCTTGCTTTCTCACTTAAAAGATGTATTCTGGATTTTTTTTCCAGTTGTGTATTATTCTCACCTATAGATGTAGCATGTACCATAATCTATGTAACCAATCTTCTACTGATGGGCATTTAGATTTTTAAAAATATTTTGCTATTAAAATTAATGCTGTAGTGAATAGCCTTGTACCTCAATCATTTATCTGCAGGAAAAATTCCTACAGGTGGAATTGATAGGTCAAACAGCATTTGCATTTGTAAGGTGTTAGATATTGCTAAATTCTCCTCTTTGGTCAAGTCTAGATATTCCAAAAGTATGAATTTCTGAAGTCCTATGCAGTGTCCAACTCGCTACAAGAACTTTTCTTCTTTGGACTACAAGAAGGAAGAAGGGAGATAACATTCTTTGAGACCTTTTTCATAAGCAATTTACAATTCTTCACAAAACGAAAAAAGGGTACCAAAGAAAAGAAACATAATTTAAGGTCCTACCATGTATCATGTGTTATTCTTGGTTACTTATATAGATTAATCCTTACCAGCACTCTGTGACATTGACTTCATCTTTCTTATTCAAAGATGAAACACTAAGGTCCAGAAAGTTTAAATATTTCGCTCCAAGTTGTGCTAATCGTTGTTCAACAGAATCCACACGCTTTTATTTCTATCTGAAGAGGATGTGCCTATGACTGGGGAGATTCTATTTTTTATCACGATCAAACTCTCTATGCCCTTTGATGGTAAATCCATCTCCTCCCTGATTCTTGTGTTAGTGTGAACTGCTAGGAAAATATATGCTGGCCATTGAGTTCTGATTCACCCTAAACCTGATTCAACTCTGAAATTCACTGTCAGAAGATGTGAGAGTTAAACTCTCTAGGATAGATTATTTTTTTCATAGCTCTGTAGAAAAGCTTATCTAATAATAGCACTTTCAGTTACATAATCTAAGATAAGGCAATCAGATCTTTTGCTTAGGGATATAAATTAATTGCTAGCAGAAGTCGGTCGAGAGAAAGAGTATATGTTTAGAATAGAGTTCAGTGACCAAGGAGTTTTAATTCAGGTAGGCCACTGATTTCTGGGTGACCTGGGGCAAGATATTTCACTGTGACTGTTTTAGCTCTCTGTCTGTAAAACGGAGGGTTATCATTGATAACAGTCACTAACAATGTACTTGACATAAAATTAGCCATGATTTCTGATGCAGTATGAAATGTGAACTGGCTAAGAGAACACTAGGGATGTGACTTTGAGACCTTTATTAATTTTTCTAAGCCTTCTTTTCTTTATCTGAAAACAGGGATATTAGTAATACCTACCTTCTAAGGTTGTTATAAAAATTAAAGGAGATCATGTGGATCTAGGATTTAGCAGAGGTCTTAGAACATAGTAAGTACTCATTAAATGGTAGCTGCTATTATTATTATTCCTACTATTATTTTATGTGACTGCTTATCTCTACCCTGAGATCTCTGTAGCACTGCTGTTGGGGCTGATATCTAGACTGTGTGAACCAACTTTGTGGGCTTAATATGGCTGTATGATCAGCTAAATCAAAACATACAGGTAGAGCTCTACCTGACCTTGTAGGCGATTAGCTTTTGCCTTTCCATGCGTGAGATTTGATTATCTTTATCATTGTCTTAGCTTGTGTTGCCTACATATCATAAAATTATCCCAGCCTTTTAATATCCTGTCACAAACATTTATCTTTTTGACCTTCAATGGAATTGTGGTAAGATTGCCTGCTCTCGAATACATCTATCTATCCCATGTAATGTGAAATTACCAGGGTTCCAATTTAGTATTTATAACATGGTCACTTGGATGCCATGAGTTTTGATTCATCCTTGCCACTAGATGGCATCATAATAGAACACATTCATTACAGTTCTTACCCTTTACTGTCTAGCAAAACATGCCATAGAAATTGAAGCTGTGGAGTTGCCTTCATATGCAAAACCGAAGTTGAGAAGTTTGAAACAGGGAAATTTTATAAATGGAAGAATTTCGTGTTTGAACATTATATGATTAGGTTTCCTCCAGAAGGATACCCTGAGACAAAGACTTGTGTGTGTGTGTTTCTTTGAGAGGTGACGATGGGGCAGGAATGAAGGAACAGGAAGAATGACATTAAAAATGAGAGAAAGGAGAAGCGTAAGGGTGATGTTTCATAGCTGCCATTGTGGGCAACAGAGTTTAGTTCTACTGAAACATCCTAAGATATATAGAGAATGACTTCCAGAATTGTTCATACACAATGATTATGAGGCAGGAATGTTTATTTGTTAACTCTTGTTCATTGGTCAAGAATGCTCCCTGCTCTTTCCCTGCACAGCCAAGAAAACTCCCACTAGCATCTAAGAGAGGCTTAGGGAAGAAATGAGAGATACTATGTGGGCTACAGGTGGGATACTATCAGGTGAAACAAATCCAAGTCTGCATGGAATTATCTATTTCAACCTGTTTAAAATCAGATGTAAGGCTAGGCGGATGTGACTCAGGGCACCAGATGCATCTGCTGCAACTACCTAATAAATCATGTGCTCTGTAAATTCTTCCATTTGAAATAAACAAAGAATCCTAATGAACCATCTGCAACTTGAAATCCTTGGGGGCTACCCAGTAGGTATTCTGGCAAATGTTTAGTGAATAAAAATATTAATGATTACTTTATGAAATTCACAGGAAGATATCTTGCCCTTTATAGCCTAGTATGAAAGGCCCAAATCTTTCTCTTTTTATAATTTATAAATCTTGCCTGTACATAACCCAATATGGATGGATTCCCAAACCTTTAGTCCTCGTGGACTAAGACATAGGAGACGGAAGAGTTTGCCAATAGGAAAACACTGGGTGGGATGGTTTGTAGAGATGGAATTGTATTGGCCTCAGAGTCAGGAGAGTTCAGGATCTATCTGTGATGTTGGATAAATATTCAGGTCACCCTAAATTAACTTTTGGGACCTCAATGCCTTTATCTGTAAAAAGGATATATGGCTGAGTTCAATCATTTTAAGGTTTCTTCTAATCCCAAGAGACTATGAAAATTATACATGTAGAAAAGCAGTTGACTTTTTTAAATGAATATGTTGTATTCATATACATATTTATGCTTTCACACATGATATTATGACTTTTTAGACATTGGAATTGATTATGCACTTAAACATGTGGAAATCTCCTTAATCTTTATAAATATAAACTTCTTTTTTGGATTCCAGAATGATGTGTAAGATATTCAAGTAAATACAAGAGTACTAATTCTAAGATATGCAGCAATAATATAAATGAAATCTGTGTGTGTGTGTGTGTGTGTTTTAATGGTAGGACTAGTTTATTAAGCTGCGCCTTAGTATAAGCATTAAGGCTTGCCGCTGGTGCTCTTAATGTATAAAACCCAGACATTGTGCCAATTCTTCCTGAGCAATGACACCAGGGAATTGACAGCTAAGTGGATGTGTGCAGAAGCCCATCATCTATCATCTTCACATGGCCAATGGTGCTGCTAGACACAACATCTTCTTCATCTGGAATTTGATCGTGGATTTCACTTCATCAACTTTGGCCACCATGTTCTCATTGTGGGTCAGTAAAGAAGAGAATTTGCCAGTCTTATTCAGGCTTGGGCCCAGAATTCATGGGATCTGCTTGATCAAAGATTCCAAAACAAAAAGACATACTTCTTGGTCAGGTTCTTGATTAATTTCTTATTCTTGCTGGATTTCTTTTTCTTCAGTGCTTCAATGTCCATGTGGGAGAAATCCACAGTTGTGGCCTCATCAAGTGCTATTGCTTCCCCACAACACAACAGAGAAGATGGTGTAGGGAGTGTATTTAAGCCTGACAGTGCCCAAGTAGCACTATCCTTTTGAGAGCTATAATTCTTCAAGTTTATCTGTAGCTCCCATGATGTCCAAAATCTCCTGGTATTTCCACTGGTTCTGGTGCAGGACTTCCTCCACTGCCTTGTAGAGGTGTCACAGGAGACTGCATACCACGGTAACTGAGAAAGAGCAGACTCTCTCTCTTTTTAAAAATTTATTTTTAATTTATTTTTTGTCATTTGTCATTCTTTTGTAAGTGATTAAGGATTATTTTAACAGGGGCAAAAGAAAGATAAAATCACCTTTAGAGGTAAAATAATCAAAGCATTTATTGCACATACTAGACACTTTTGAGAGCAAAAGGGGGCGCTGTTGAGTATTATTCTAGAATAAGAGTCATAAATCAGAAGCATCCTAGATACTAAACTGAGATACATTATCACTCCACTTACAAGTTGATTTCAACTTTGTTAGCGGCTGAGCAAGCAGTAAGGTAAATTGAAACCAAATTCTCCAGTGTTAGACTAATCTCCCCACTGAGAAAAACTGTAAAATATCAGTAAAATTCAAAATAATAGCTGTTCAAAGCCATTAGATAATAATTGAGGTGTCCAAAACTTGAAGGACCAGCATCTCAAGAAGATGGGGAAAAGCATAAGGTGAGTCCTACATGTATGCATGCTTTTGCTTTTGGAACATTTGTTCATTTCCTTGTGGGGCATAGAGACTGAAGAGAGAGCAGAGATCTAGAGCTTGCAGCTCTATCACTAGGATGGGAAACACGAATTTAACTTCAGGCCTATTAACATAGTCAAGACTTATGGAGCCAAGATCCTGAAGAAACGGTAATTTCAGAGAAGAGATCAGGCATTCTCTATACAATTTCCACTCAGAAGAGAAAGGTGAAGCAAATCTATGTGTGCATTGAATTATCTATTCTATCCTAGAATCAGACCTGAAGCTAGTTCCTTACCTGATTCCTAAGCTAAGCATGAATGGAGTGAGAGCCTAAGAAACCCAGAAAAAATAAGCTGCTATGAAGTTAAAAGGCTAATCAGAGATTTGGTGACCTCACATTGCTAAAGAGAGACAAAAATTATAATTTAGAACCTACCAAGGAGGAGAGATCTCAGTAAATTCCCCAGGTTTTAAAAATAGACTTCTGAAGTGCCATGGCTGGTGATAGGGATAAATCAGCAATAGATTAGCCCTCACAAAGGCTTAAAACTAGCCTCCAGTTATTTCGGTTTTCAATTGTATCAAAATGTCCTGCCTGTCAGGCAAAGAAAATAAAATATTCTCTAGAGATCTATACCATAGGTGTCTACAGTCCATAGTTGCTACAGTCATTCACGCATGATGTCAACATTCAGTCCAAAATTACCAGTTATGCCAGGAAATAGGACCAAATGACAAAAACTAAGACAAGGAAAAAACCTGACAATAGAAATAGGTGCAATAAGTGATGCAATATTGGCATTAACAGAAATATAATTTTAAAGGAACATGATTAATATGTTAAATAAAGCAGATCGCATAACAGAGAATATCACCATAAAACTAAAATCTAAAAGTATAACCAAATGGAAGTTCTACAGCAGAAAGAATTAAGAAGTCAAAAGGTGATTTTTGCTGCAGATGAGACACAGCAAAATAGAGAATTAGAGAGCCAGAAGTAGGTATGTAGAAAATATCAGTTGAAGTGCAGAGAGGAAAAATAAATAGAAAATAAAGATAAGAGCATAAGGCTCATATAAACTTTGTAAAAATATCTAATAATGTGTAACTGGAACTCCAGAAGGGTAGGAGAGAGGAAAATGGAGCAGAAGAAATATTGATGATACACTGGCTGAATGCTTTCCAAAACTAATGAAAGATATCAAACGGCAGATTCATGAAGCCCTATAAACCCCACACAGAATCAATACAAAATACCACTGCAAAAAAATGACACCTAAGAAGAGAAAAATCTAAATTATCTAAGAAGAGAAAAAGAGGTGAATATCCTTTAAAAGAGCAACAATAAGCTGACAGTGACCTTTCAAAAGAAATGATGAGGGGTGCCTGGGTGGGGTCAGATTAGCTGCTGACTCCTGGTTTTGGCTCAGGTCAATCAGTGTCATAAGATTGATCCCCATGCTCAGCTTGGAGCTTGTTTGAGATTCTCTCTCTCTCTCTCTCTCTCTCTCCTGCCCCTACTCCACTCGTACTCTCTCTCTCATTAAAAAAAAAAAAATGAAACCTTGCAGATAACAAATGATATATATAAACATCTGAAAGAAAATAATTACCAAAGAAGAATTCAATGCCTGGTGAAAAAGACCTTTCAAAAATGAAGGTGAAATAAAGGCACTTTCATTCAAATAAGGAGAGAAATAATTGTTAAAAAACCTACACTAAAATAAGCACTAAGGGACGTTCTTCAAGAGAAAGTTAATGATCTTCACTGGAAGCGTGGAAAAGCAGGAATAAATGAAGAGCAGCAGAATAGATAAATATATTAATAACTCCAAATAAATATTGACTCTTTAAGACAATAATAATAAGGTCTAGTGGGTTTAAACAAAATGTAGAATTAAAATACAGGTGTGCCTGGGTAGCTCAGTGGGTGAAGCGTCCAGGTCATGATCTAATTCATGGTTTTGTGAGTTTCAGCCCCGTGTCAGGCTCTGTACGCTGACTGCTCGGAGCCTCCTTAGGATTCTCTCTCTCTGCCCCTTTCCCACTTGCATTCTCTCTGTCTCTCTCAAAATAAAGACATAATAAAATAATTTTAAAACGCATGACAACAATAACACAAAAGGCAGGAAAGGAGTAATTGGAGTTAAGATGTGAGATTCTTGCATTACCTGGGAAGAAGTACAGTTCCTAATTTAAGGTAAATTGTTAAGTTCTGGATATATGTTACAATAGCTAGGGTAAATCCTAAATGAGCAAAAAATAACCTATAACTAACAATCTAATATAAAGGAGAAAATGGAACAGTAAAATAATTGATTAATCACACAGGATGCAAGAAAGGAGAAGAAAGGAATGCAAGAAGCTGGGATAAATGGAAAACAAATAGTAATGTGGTAGATTTAAATTCAAATATATTAGTACAGATAGTCTATTTATAAATCAGGTATAAATCAGATACCTGATTTATAATGGTTTGACTTAAGATTTTTGGACTTTGTGATAGTGTGAAGGCAATATGCATTCATTAGAAATTGTACTTCAGATTCTGAATGTTGATATTTTCCAAGGGGAGGTGTATGCAGTCTGATGCTCTCTTGTGTTACTGGGCAGTGGCAACCCCAGCTCTCAGCTAGGTACACGATCATAAAGGTGACCAAGCAATACACCTATAACCATTCTGTACCCATACTACCATTCTGTTTTTCACTTTCAGTGCAGTATTTAATAAGTTATATGAGTTATTCAACACTTTTTAATTTTTATTTATTTTAAAAAATGTTTATGTCTTTATTTTGAGAGACAGAAACAGAGAGAGTGAGTGAGGGAGGGGCAGAGAGAAAAGGAGACACAGAATCTGAAGCAGGCTCCAGGCTCTGAGCTGTCAGCACAGAGCCCGACACGGGGCTTGAACCCACAGATTGTGAGATCTTGAACCCACGGACTGTGAGATCTTGACCTGAGCGGAAGTTGGATGCTTAACCGATTGAGCCACCCAGGCGCCCCTTCAACACACTTTTAGAGTAGGCTTTGTCCACTTTATTACAGACTAGCTGATTTTGTTCAACTGTAGGCTATTGTAAATGTTCTGAACACGTTTAGGGTAGGTTAGGCTAAGCTATGATGTTCGATAGATGAGGAGCATGAAATGCGTTTTCAACTTAGGATGTTTTCAACTTATGATGGGTTCATCAGTATGTAACCCCATCATAAGTCTGAGGAAGATCTGTAATTACATTAAATGTGAATGGATAAAACACTTCCATGAAAAATATGGATTATCAGAGTAGGGGCCCCAGGGTGGCTTGGTAAGTGAAGGGTCCGACTCTTGGTTTCTGCTCAGGTCATGATCTCATAGTTCCCAGATTAAAATCCTGTGTTGGGCTCTGTGCTTATGGTGCAGAGCCTGCTCAAGATTCTTTTTCTCCCTATCTCTCTCTTTGCCTTCTTCCCCACCTGCACTCCCACCTCCCACCACCCTCTCAAAAATAAATAAATAAATATTAAAAAAAGAAGAAAAGCAAGGATTGTTGGTCTGGATTTAAAAATCAACTATATACTGCTTATAAGAGATACGCTTTAAACATAAAGACACAGAAAAATTGAAATGAAAAACATGGAAAACGATACAGCATGCAAACACTAACCACAGAAAGGTAGTTTATTTGTACCAGTAGTAGACATATTTTGCTGCAAGAGCTATTAATAGAGTTAAAGAGTCATTTTGTAATGATGATTTGTGGGATTGATTCAACAAGAAAAAACAATCTTAAATTTGTCTGTGTCTAATGACATAGACTCCAGCATAGTAAAACTACATCAGATATGAATAAAAGAAGAAATAGACAAATACACCATCATCACAGTGAGAGATTTTCACACCTTTGTCTCAGACAAAATATTTAGTAGATATGTAGGATATTTGAGCAATACAATGAACAAACTTGCCTGTTTGTGTGTGTTGCGTAACACTGTACCCGACAGAAGCAAAACATATCCTTCCTTTCTAAGGTACACATGCAACAATTACTGAAACAAACCATTGTCTGGGTCATAAAGCAAGTGTTGATAAATGTCAGATTATCCTTGCCCAAACCCACAATCTCTATCCCACCAGAAAATCATCAGACAAATTCATATTGAGGGACATTCTACAAAATACCTGACTGATACATCTCAAGACTGTCAAGGTCATGAAAAACAAGATAAAACTGAGAAACTCTTACAGACCAGAGGAGACTAATGAGACATAATGATTAAATGCAATATGCTAGACTGCTTTGGATTAAGGAAGAGTAAAAGAACTGTATTGTGGAAAAAGTGGAGATATCCAAATAAAGCCTGAAACGTAGTGAATAACAATGTCCTAATGTGAGTATCTAAGCTTTAACAAATGCACTAAGGTAATGTGTGTAAGACATTAACACCAGGTGAAAGTAGATGAGGGGTACATTGGAAGTCACTGTATTATCTTTACAACTTTTCTGTAAATCTAAAATTATTGTCCCAAATCTATTAAAAATAGCAAACAAATATGGATAACTCAAAACAAAAATTGGCACAAACCTAAGAAACTTGAAAAATAAGATATGCAAATGTCCAATACAGACAGGAAAAGATGATCGGTTTAATCTGTCATGAGAAAAATGCAAATTAAAACCTCAGTGCATTATCACTACACATTCTCCAACATCACCAAAATGACAAGACAAAGAATATCCAAATTGGTGAGTACATTGACTGACTGGAGCTCTGCACACTGCTGGTGGGAATGTAAATTGATAAAAATCATTATTTTTGGCATGTTGAAACTAAACACATGCCTACATTACCACCCAGCAATCCTGCTCTACATACACATGTGTGCTAAAAAAATATGGACAAGAATGTTCAGAGTCACATAATAGCCCCAAAGAGAAATGTCCATAAATCGATAAATAATTTGTGACACAAGTATATAGTGGAATACAATATATTGTTGAAAAAAAATGAACTACTGTTACAAACAAATGTATAGATGAATCTCACAGACCTAATACTGAAGTCCATACTTCATGATTCCATTTTATTATTTTGTTTTTTAAAATGTTTATTTATATTGAGAGGGAAAGAGCATGCAAGCAGGGAAAGGGAAGAGAGAGAGAGGGAGGGAGAGAGAGAGTCCCAAGCAGAGGGCTCAATCCCAAGACCATGGGATCATGACCTGAACTGAAATCAAGAGTCCAATGCTCAACTGACTGAGCCACCCAGGTGCCGCCTTCATGATTCCATTTATCTGAGGTTCAAAAGAAGATGAAATTAATCAGTGGTGATGAAGGTCAGAGTAATGGTTATCCATGGGGGAGGTAATGACTGAGGGGGCAGAGGGAGCTTTCCTTAGTGCTGGTGGTGTTCTAAATCTCAGTCTCACTGGTGGTTACAGGAATGTATTCAGTTGGTCAAAGTTCACTGAGCAGTGTCCTTAAGATTTGTGTACTTAACTGTGTGAATAGTATGTATCAGTGAAAAGCAAAAGAGACAAGTCCCGTGGAAACCTGAATTTCAATATTAAGACATATTTTTACCATACTTCTTAATGCAAATTATGGCATAATGTTTAGAAGTCGACAATCCTACTATTATTCAAAGATAATGGAAGGTGGGGTGCCTGGGTGGCTCAGTCCATTAAGCCTCCAGCTTTGGCTCAGGTCATGATCTCACCATTCATGGGTTTGAGCTCCGCATCAGGCTCTGTGGTGACAGTGAGCTCAGAGCCTGGAGCCTACTTCCAATTCTATATTTCCCTCTCTCTCTGACCCTCCCCTGTTCAAGCTGTGTGTGTGTGTCTCTCTCTCATAAATAAATAATACATTTAAAAAATTTAAAAACAAAAACAAAGATAATGGAAGGAAACAGTATAGCATCAACTCTGGGGTGCATGTGTATGCCTTTTAAAAAATCAAACAGATGCACAGAATGCTGTTAGTAGAAAACATCTGCACACTACCTCAATAACTAATTAATTGATCTTCTGTGCTTTGGGATTTATTTTATTCACCACCTAAACAGATCAGGGAGACCATTTACAATTGTTGTACCAACCAAGGCCAAATTAGGCAACAGACTGTCTTAATGTTCTACTATTTTGAAGTGTAGAGAGAACTGCTTGAATGCCAAATCATACATGTACAAAATTTGGGGACCTCATGATCAAAGCAAGTTAAGATTAATATTCATGAAAGATTAACACAGAAAACACGAAGGCGAGTCAGTATCCCTGAAAGGAGATTGATAAATGGAGAGAATGTGCCAGCAGAAGGTTTTAGAGCTCTGGGGCTTCCTCTTTTAAAATAATAATTTAATATCAGCAAGCTACAGTGTTTGAGCATTTACTTTGTGTTGGGCAGTGGGGTAAGTTTCTCTCTCTGTCTACACACACACACACACACACACACACACGCACACAATCTACTTAAAAAATTCTGACAACTCTGAAAGATACCCTTGCTATCTTTCCATTTCACAAATGAAGAAACTGAGGCTTAGAGAGATTAAGTTGCTTGACGAAGTTCAAGCATGGACTGTTCATAAGTGGCAGGGCCATGCTGCAGACAAGTATGGCGGGCTCTCGAGCCCATGCCCTTATTCACTGTTTTCGTGGCTGTACCTTTCATGGCGTAGCTCATGTGCCACCTGAATGAAATCTCAGGAGACACTCGTCAAGTAGAGATTCCCAGATGTCCAGAGCGGGCACAATCTCTGAAATAGGAGGTCGAGAGTCTCAGTTTTTCTTACGAGACCTGAGCTTGAGGCTCTTTGCTCTAATGACCATGAATAGAAGTGCACCACTTTATCCAAGTCTCACCTATCCAGTTCACATAATTATCAAATAACAGAGGGGGATAATGCTCCTTGAGTGTATACATGCTGTTGTCTCATGCAATCCTTTTCCAGTCGCTATGATTTCATCTGAGATTTTTAAGGGAATAGATCCAATTCCAATTTCAAGCTGTTTATGTGTTGAATATACACAAAAGGAACTTTGAGTTTGTTTAAATAAATGTTTATGAGTCCCAAGAAAAGTATATGCTTATTGATTCTTGGCACTACATTCTAAATGTTAAGTTGAAGCAATAAATTCATCAGAAGGAATATTATCCTGCCTACACACTTTTGTATATTGGACCCCTAGAGACTGGTAGAAATACCTAATATGAGTATGGCATGTGGTTTGTATTCAGGAGAAGGCAGAGATAGAAAGTGATGCTGGTAATGATCACATAATATGTAAAAGCTTTTCAGTCTTTTAAAAAAAATGTTTATTTATTTATTTTTGAGAGAGAGAAAGAGCACAAATGGGGGAGGGACAGAGAGAGAGGGAGACATAATACCCAAAGCAGGCTCCAGGCTCTGAGCTGTCAGCACAGAGCCCAGTGTGGGGCTCAAACCCACAAGGTTGGATGCTTAACCAACTGAGCCACCCAGGAGCCCCTAACTCTTTTTTTTTTTTTTTTTAATGTTTTATTTATTTCTGAGAGAGAGAGAGAGGCAGTGTGAGCAGGAGAAGGTCAGAGAGAGAGGGAGACAAAGAATCTAAAGCAGGCTCTGGGCTCTGAGCTAGCTGTCAGCACAAAGCCCGATGCGGGGCTCGAACCCACGCACCTTGAGATCATGACCTGAGCCGAAGTCAGACACTTAACCGAGTGAGCCACCCAGGCACCCCAGGCGCCCATAACTCTTGCAGTTAAAAAAACAAAACAAAACATTTTAGCATGTTTCCTCCTCCAAAGCCTCACTTTCTTGAAAAAAAAAATGAGATGGGCAAAAGGGTGAATAGAGGTTGCTAAAGCCTTGCACTTTTCCTCCCAGATTTTGGGGAAAAAAATGTCTAATATCATGTTCTGAAATTTTCTTGTTGGTACAGGCAGAGAAAAATAATAGAAAATAATTAAGAATCTTAGCCATGAGGAGTCAAGATGCATACAGATCTGGGTTTGAGGCCACCCTTGCCACCTAACATTATGACCTTGGGCAAGTTCCTAACCATCTCTCTCTGTTTCCTCATCTTGAAGGGTGATAGATAATAGTCCTATTTCATGGAACTGAGAATTCAATGAAATAATAGGTATCCTTTGTACCTACAAAGTATAGCGTAGAGCCTGGCCCACAGCACGTATGCAGAAACCTTAGCTAATATTGTCCTTGTTGCTGTCTATTTGTTCCATGAGACCTACCATTTATGTTTTTTTTTTAATGTTTACTTTTTATTTTTGAGAGAGACAGAGACAGAGAGTGAGCAGGGGAGGATCAGAGAGAGAGAGGGAGACACAGAATCCGAAACAAGCTCCAGGTTCTGAGCTGTCAGCACAGAGCCCGACACGGGGCTCGAACCCACAAACTGTGAGATCATGACCTGAGCCAGAGTCGGCCGCTTAGCCGATGGAGCCACCCAGGTGCCCCCTACCATTTATGTTTTAAGGAAAGTTTCTTTTTATAGAAAATAAATATGAAGTGTACAATTACCATTTTCATGAATTAGGGAACTGAAGAAATAAAAAATAAAAACAAAAAAACAAAAAACAAAAAACCAAGACAACAATTGGCCACGTTTCCAGCCATGTTTGATTGTAAGACCGCCCCTGTCCCAGGTGCATGGTGTCTGAAAGACGTCCCTCCTTGTTTCCTGAATTCTGTGCTGTGGGGTCTCGTCTCTGGTTTCTTCCTGCACCAAGTTATTGGTCGTTTTTCTGAGCATTAGCAAGTCCATCAGACCGCACAGAGATGAGATTTGAGAAATAAAAATCAAGTTGTCTTCGTGTATGGGAGGCAAAGCTGATAGCAACTAGCTTGTCCACAGTCTGTTTTCTGAAGATCGCTTAGTTCCATTGCCAAGTGCAGAAGGCCCATACCATTGTTTTTCCAAGAACAGTATTCCCTCCTTATATAAAGAATGTGTGCTCAGTATAAACAATTGAAAAAAAAAAAGGGAGAAGTAGGGAATCAAGAGCAAAAATAAACTGTTGGGACCTCCTCAAGATTAAAAGCTTCTGCACAGCCAAAGAAACAACCCAGAAAATTAATAGGCAACCAACCGAATGGGAAAAGATAGTTGCAAATGACATATCAGATAAAGGGTTGATATCCAGAATCTACAAGGAACTCACCAAACTACACGCCCGAAAAACAAACAACCCAGTGAAGAAATGGGCAGAAGATATGAACAGACATTTCTCCAAAGAGGACATCCAGATGGCCAACAGACACATGAACCAATGCTCAGCATCCCTCCTCATCAGGGAGATACAAATCAAAACCACACTGAGATACCACCTCACGCCAGTCAGAGTGGCTAAAATGAGCACATCAGAGAACTCTAGATGCTGACGACGATGTGGAGAAACGGGCACCCTCCTACACTGTTGGTGGGAATGTAAACTGGTACAGCCCCTCTGGAAAACAGTGTGGAGGTTCCTAAGGAAACTAATAATAGAACTCCCCTATGACCCAGCAATAGCACTGCTAGGAATTTACCCAAGGGATACAGAAATGTTGATGCATAGGAGCACATGGACCCCAATGTTCATAGCAGCACTCTCCACAATAGCTAAAACATGGAAAGAGCCTAAGTGTCCATCAACAGATGAATGGATCAGGAAGATGTGGTTTATCTATAGCATGGAATACTCCATGGCAATGAGAAACAATGAAATCTGGCCATGTGTAGCCACATGGATGGACCTTGAGGGCGTGATGCTGAGCGAAATAAGTCAGGCAGAGAAGGACAAATATCATATGTGTGCACGTATAGGAGGATTAGGAGGAACTTAACAGAGGACCAAGGGGGAGAAGGAGGGCGGAAATGGTGGGGAAAGGGAGAGAGGCAAACCATGAGAGACTCTTGAATGCTGACAAAAACTGAGGACTGGTGGATGTGGGGGGGAGGGGGGGTGGGCATGGAGGAGGACACTTGTGGGGATGAGCACTGGGTGTTATGTGGAAACTAATTTGACAATAAACTATTTGTAAAAAAAAAAGGGGAGAAGTAAAAATATGAAAATGTTTCTAATCTTAAAGAAAATTACAGTTAACATTTTGGATTGTTGCATTATAGATTTTTTTCCCTTCTATATATTTCTTGTTAACAAACAAAACTGTATATAGAGTTTGTATCTTTTTTCTTTAAGATAGTATCGCATGTATTTCCCACCACTGAATATTTTTCCAACTTAGTTACTTTTTATTAGCATTTAAAAATACAGGAGAATTGGAAAAGCCTGACACTCAAGAGTGATTATTATCTTTTGACTTAATTTTTAAACTTATTTATTGATTCCTTTGATCACCTGCTATATATAATATGCTTACTTTGTACAAATTACCAGACTGGACTTTTTGTGCTCATGGACTCTGGTCTTGTTCACCCCCATCCCTAGTGTTTGCTATGTGGGGACATGTAGTAGATATTGTTGAATGAATCCCAAGCAGACTCCACGCTGTCAGCGCAGAGCCCTGTGTGTGACTGTATCTCAAGAACCGTGAAATCATGACCTGAGCCAAAATCAAGAGTCAGACACTTAACCGACAGAGCCACCCAGGCACCCTAAGGAGTTGAAGTTCTTAAAAAAAAAAAATAAGCCACAGCAGTTACAAATGTGTCTTTTGGCCAATTCTGGGAATGGATTCTGAAGTGAGGGGGGGCTTGACTCAGTGAATAACTTCTTTTTGTTTCAAGGTTCAAGGAAGAGGACATTCTGAGATCCAGACTCAACTGGTTTTATGGTCTTTGTGGAAAGAGGCTCTTTGCACATGGCATTTGCACGTGTATGTGTGTGTTTTTATCTAAAAATGTACCTTCAAGGAAGTTCTTCATGTACATATTTACTCTTTGAACTGAACTGTATTTGCATTTGGGCTGCTGAACCCTCTTAAAGGACTTCTATAACCCTCACCCATTCCCGCATCAGCCTGCCCAATACTTCCCTGAACACAGGGCCCTCATAGTAAGGTACTCGACATGTAAACTCAGTCTCGAGCTAGGCAGAAACTTCTAGTTTCCAATCTGAACAGGTAATTTCCTTTCTAAGCTTTGAGATTAAAAAAGACAATTGGAGCAGAGGGAAAAGGCCTGTCCTATAAGAAAAATGACTTCTTCCCTCGTGATCTTTTCCTGTTGAAGGTGAGTTAAGAGTAGGAGTTGACTGGGAATGTGTGTAGTGAGAGCAGGTGGGGGGAGGCAGACCCAATCCCAGACTTGCTAAGATTAAGTCATAGACATCATGATTACCTAGGAAGTTCTACAGCAGCAGATGAAGGGTGCAGTATGGACTCTGGCAATATTTTTAATTCTCTTGGCCTCGTTTCTGTGCTTGTAAAATATGTCTATTAGCTGTGACTTTTATGTTTATGCCACGGGGATGGACATAACTTGTAATGTTCCTTTGTTAGCTCGGTATTACATTATGTTTGCAGAGCTGAAACCAGAAAGAGGAATACCAACTCTCCTGGTATAAACAAAGGGTTGGGCAAACGGTCTGCTAACCATTGTACTGTTGCTAATATTTAACATTTTTAAAATATATTTTTATCATAGCAATATACTTTAAAAAGCTATTGGTACAGAAGAGCTTAACAGGAAATGCAGTTGTCCCCTGGTCTACCCCTCCCCACCACCAGAGGGAGACTCTTTTGACCATTTCTGTTTTCAGGGGATTACTTCAGTATCTCTAAATGTTTTTCATTTCCTACTATTTTTTAAGTTATCTGCTTTGAATTGTCGACTGCCAGCTCCTCAAAAAGACTACTAGAAAACCTTGTTTATCAAGCAAATTTAAGTTAATTAGATCTACTGCAGTAGGGAGAATACTTCCCCAGAATCTTACTAGAGTCTCAGAAAGGGGAGATCAGAGGAGATATGTATGAAGTTATGGGTGATTTAAGGCAAGGCTTACCAGATAGAAACTGATTGGAATTGGGCTGAGTTAGGGGGAAACTAATTTTGGATTGGTGGGCACAAGATGCTATTTGAAGGAAATGTTGATAAGGGGTGTCTGGGTGGCTCATTCTGTTAAGCATCCGACTCTTGGTTTCAGCTCAGGCCATGATCTCACTGGTTCATGGGTAGGAACCCCACATAAGGCTCTGTGCTGACAGTGTGGAGCCTGCTTGGGGTTCTCTCTCTCTCTCTCTCTCTCTCTCTTTTTCTCTCTCTGTCACACACACAATAAATAAATAAACTTAAAAAGTGTTGCTAAGCAAGCTGTTAGCCTTGATAAGTAAGCTGTGTAGTTAGTTTGGGCTTATCTACCAGGAGCAGGTATTCCCTAGAACAGGGAACTAAGTTATTTATAGTTTGGTCCCAGTATTGTTAAGCACAGAAACAGAAAGCAGATTTTGTCTGAGTTCCTGGGCATTGAGTAAATTCCTGCTATGATATATGAAAATTGATTAAGTTATTTACACCTTTACCCCCACCCCATTGCTCAAGGCTAGTTCTTCCAGTGGCCAACTCTACTCCTTCAAACGAGAAACATAAACTTCTTATTTTTTGTTCTAGATAGCATCTCTTCATCATCCCTTTCCATGTCCCCTAAATTTGTTCTATGATTTTGTACTGTGAATTTGTTCCGTGATTCTTGGTTTCCAGGAAACACCTGTTTTTTACTCTGCCAAATTAAATTGCATCTAACTTAGACTTCAGTTATGTAATTGGCATGATGTCTAATCAGCATTGTTTTGGCCACTCTTCCTCTCAGTGCTGGAAAATGGTCCTAGGGACCTATGAGTGTCTAGAAAAACCAGTCAGTGGTGACTGTTCTGTTTCTCTCTCACCTGAATTCACATGAGGGAGGATAATTCTGAAGGCACCCCTCTTCCCTTTTTTCCATGACAGACCTGGCTCCTGGGCCTTCATACCATCTTTCAACACCATTAAGCTTGATGCTCAATCCCCCAAAGACTGATCCCATCAAAGCTTTTGTCAGCCTATAAGCTCTATGTGGGGATGGGGCCCAGGTCTTCATCTTCCTTGAGCCCTTCCATTTCCCTGGCATTAGGGGACTCCAGCTTTGTAAAGGGCCAGATTATTTAACTTCTCTTCAATTTTTGGAAACCTCCAGCTGTGCCACAACCAGGTTTTAGCATTCTAATACATGTAGCAGCTAAAATCATGGGCTCTGCCCAGGTTGAAATCATTATTTTTTCCAGATTTATCTATGTGTTGGAGCTCTCTAAATCTCAGTTTTCCTAGCTAGGAATGGGAATGATAGAAAATCCACTGCATTTGGTTATGGTGATAATGAAATAATTGAATTGTCGGAAAGCATGCTTTGTGCCAAGCCAGGTACTTAATAAACCTTCAGTAAATGTCAGCTATCATTATCATTATCACTGTATTGCTCTTTGATTGGAAGGTTATTAAAAACAAAGACTTAAGCTCTCCCCTGGGGCAGGGGAAGCTGAGTTCTCTGGGATATAAAGCTTTGGCTCCACTTTAGGGAGGCAAGGAGAAAAATACCATGAAAACAAGAGACAGATTATTTCTCAACTGTATTCTCTCTCACATCAGAAGTCTTGGTTTTAAGACAGTGAATGGCTTCCAGAGCCAGGAAATGGCAAACTAGGCTTGCAGGCTCCCTTGCCTGGTTTTATAAATAAAGTTTTATTGGAACATAGCCATACCCATTTGTCTAAGTTGAGTTGTTGCCAGAAAGCACCCATAGACTATATAAATGTATCTTCCACAATACTGAAATACTTAATATCTGTCCCTTAAAGAAAAAGTTTGCTAATTTCGATCCTAGACCATTTAGGTTGTCTCAGGATTTAAGGTAAAGTGCATTGAAACAAACCTTCCCAATCTTCACCCAGGAATAGTGTGGCCATCGAGGCAACTCATGTAACCTGGCAATGCTCAGCCTTCAAATGGAAGGAGGGCATTGACAGCTCTCCATGTTCTCTGAGTGCTAAAGAGAAATAACTGAGCATCCAGAAGCTTCCCAATGACCTTCTCCAGGTGCTGTGGTGGCCCCCCAAAAGCTTTTTTCTGATTCTGCCCTTAGACATAGATAAAAAGAGCCCAAGTTTTAGAGGACCCCACAGATGACAAGTATCCAGGAGAAAGATCATTTTTCTTTTCACTCTTGTAAGAAAGTTGACTAAAGCATTGAGTGAACAGCAACTAAGCAAGAATGGCCTTTGAACCTACTTGGGACGTCACAGCTTGAGAATGTAAGACTGAGGGCTTCCGAGTGTAGGGGTGGGGGTTAGGGGGGGACAACCACAGCTTCTGTGCTTTTGCTTCAAGTTGAGTCACCCTAAGCTGATGTCTAGACAGTCTGGGTTTCTCAAATAAGTGGGTGCTGTCATTTTAGGGTTTTTTCCCAAGACAGCTTTTGGAGATAGAGTCACATACCATTCAATTCATTTAATGTGTGGGATCTAAAGGCTTTTAGTATGCAATCCTCACTAATTTTAGAACATCATCAATTTTAGAACATTTTCATCGTAGCAGAAAGAAACTCATACCTGTTAGCAGTGACTCTCTACTTCTTCCTAAACCTCTCAGCCCTAATGTCTGTTCCTAGAGATTTCTTACTGTAGACATTTCATATAAATGAAATCACATATGGGGTGTTTTGTGGCTGACTTCTTTCACCTAGCACAAAGTGCTTAAGGTTCACCCATGCTGTATTGGTGCTACACTCCTTTTTATTGTCAAAGATTCCACTTTCAAGTCGTCAGCTGATAGACATTTGGGTTGTTTCCACTTTGTGGCTATTAAGACTAATGCTGCTATGAACATTCATTTACAAGTTTTTGTGTGGGCATGTATTTTTCGCTTCTCTTGGCTACCTACATGCACATTTGCTAGGCAATGCGATAACTCTGTGGTTAACTTTTTGAAGAAATGCCAAACTGTTTTTCCAAAGTACGTTCACCATTGTATATTCACACCAGATATGTATGCGGGTTCAGATTTTTTCCCCATTCTTGCCAACACACATTATTGTCATGTCATTTTGGTTATAGCCATTCTAGTGGGTGTGAAGTGGTGTCTCATTATGACTTTGGTCTACATTTCCCTAATGAGTTATGATGCTGAGCATTTGTTTATGTGTTTATTGGCCATTTATATACCTTCTTTGGAGAAATGTTTATTCCACTTCTTTACCCATGAAAAAAAATTTTTTAATGTTTATTTTTGAGGGAGAGAGAGAGAGACAGAGCATGAGTGGGGGTGGGGCAGAGAGAGGGAAATACAGAATCCGAAGCAGGCTCCAGGCTCTGAGCTGTCAGCACAGAGCCTAATGGGGGACTTGAACTCATGAGCCGGGCAGTGAGATCATGACCTGAGCCAAAGTCAGGCGCTTAACAGACTGAGCCACCCAGGCTCCCAATCCTATGTCCATTTTTAAATTGTGATATTTGTCTTTTTAAAAGTTGAGTTGTGAGAGTTCTTTTTGTAGTCTAGATATAAGTCCCTTATCAGATATATGATTTGCGAATATTTTCTCCTATTCTGTGGGTTGCCTTTTCATTTTATTGATGGCATCCTTTGAAGCTCTAAAGGTCTTAATTAATTAATTAATTAATTTTGAGAGAGAGAAAGTGTTAGTTGAGGAGGACTAGAGATAAGGAGACAGACAGAGAGAGAGAGAGAGAGAGAGAGAGAGAGAGAGAAAATCCTAAGCAGGCTACACATTGTCAGTGCAGAGCCCAATACAGGGCTCAAACTCACAAACTGAGATCATGACCTGAGCTGAAATCCAACAGTTTAACTGACTGAGCCACCCAGGAACCGCTCAAAAATTATAATTTTTAGTAAGTCTAATTTTTCTATTTTTAGTTTGTTTTTTGGGCTTTGGTGTTGTATCCAAGATCATGAGCATTTACTCCTTCTTACATTTTGTTTTAAGAGTTTTTCAGTTTTACCTCCTAAGTTTAGGTGTATAATTCATTTTGAGTCACATTTTCTATATGATAGAGATGAAACCTCATTCTTTTGTTTGTGGATATCTCAATGCCATTTGTTGAAAAAAAAAACTATTTCCTTCATTAAATTGTCTTGGCACTTTTGTGGAAAATCAATTGACCATAAACATGAGGTTATGTTTCTAGATTTTTAATTCTATTTTATTGATCTATCCATCCGCCCTTATAGATATACACCACACTGCCTCGATTACTGATTGCTGTAGCTTTGTGGTTATTTTTGAAATTAGGAAGTATGAGTTTTCCAACTTGACTCTTCTTTCTTCAAGGTTTGTTGATGATTCTGGATCCCTTGCTTTTCCATGTGAATTGTAGGATCAATTTGTCAGTTTCTGCTAAAAAGCCAGCTGAAGTTTTGACATGGATTGTGTTCAATCTGTCAATTGCTTTAGGAAGTATTGCCATCCTAACAATATTAAGTCTTCTAATTCGAACATGGAATGTCTTTTCATTAATCTGGGTTTTCTTTAATTAGAAAATTTTTATAGTTTTCAGAGTATATACTTTCCACTTCTTTTTTAAAGTTATGTCTAAGTGTTTTATTATTTTTGATGTTACTAAAATGGAATTGTTTTCTTAATTTTAGTCTTGGATTGTTCATTGCTAGTGTCTAGAAGTACAGTGGCTTTTTGTATATCGGTCTTCTATCCTGCAACCTTGCAGAACTTGATCATGAGTTCTAATAGTTTTT